>CAUYUJ010005845.1:0-47500 GCA_963575745.1 Prorocentrum cordatum
TCATCATCACCATCACCACCATCGTCATCTTCAACATCACCATCGTCATCATCAATATCATCATTATCAATCGCAACTTCATCATCAGCATCACCATCATGACCACCATAACAATCATCACAATCAGCATCATCATCACCATCATCACCGCCATCACCACCATGATCATCATCAGCATCACCATCATCAGCACCAGCATCACCATCGTCATCACCACAACCATCATCATCATCATCATCATCATCATCATCATCATCATCAACAGCATCCTCATCCTCATCCTCATCAGCATCATGATCATCATCATCATCATCATCATCATCATCGCGACGCTCAACCAGGCCAGGACATTTTGTGTGTCTCAGGCCAGGCAGGTCGAGCAGGACAGGGCGGGCCACGCTCCAAGCTCGGCGGAGGGGAGGGGGGCGAACGAACGGCACGACGCACACGGCACAAGCACACACCACAACACAACACCACACCGAACGAGAGAGGAAGAGAGAAACCCAAGTCACCCCGAATGGGATTCTGGCATTAGCCGCAACTAACTATTTGTCGGGGTCGGCTCAACTTAAGTGACTGGATTGCCTGCTCCAACGCCCAGGCAAACAGGACACAAAAACGACCGGGGTAAGGCTCAGCAGCGCTGGTCCAGAATTTGCCCGAGCTTGGGCCACGGCCACAAAGGATGATGTGGCGCTTGCCAGTAAAACTGCACTGGCCCGAACGCCCGCGACAGGGCCCTGGGAGGGAAATCCGAAAACTTGAACTCCAGACCTGAACGCGGGTGCGCTTCCGCCAGCGGGCTCCGAGGGCGCAAAAATCCACCACACACTGATGGCTATCTGGCCGCCTTGAAAGGCGGGCAGGCTGAGCAGTTTGCCAAATATGGCTGCTACTGGGATTCTCCAAAGCCACTGGAACATGGTTGCTACGGCAGGCACGAATCAAGGAGAGACAGATCTTGAGCTGAAAGTTGCCCTTCTCGCAGGCTAAGCGAGCACGCTGACTCAGGTCAGGTAAACCCCACAAATGAGAAGGGCTTTTGAGACGGCGCCAACTACTGTTTGGGGGCCCATGCCTAGCCTGAGACCAGGAGCAGCAAGGAGTCCCCATCCAGAGGCCGACGACGACGCCCCCCGTAATCCACCCCCGCACCATTTTCTGAATGCAAAGCCTATCAAGATTGAACCAGGGGAGCTTTACAATGTCGACCGACACGACCCCAAAACCGAGGTTTCGCGTAGCCTTTGAAATGCCACCCTGGCCAGAGTAAAGTTCCAGAACAACTTGCTTCCTAGAGACCCGAGCAGAGGCAAGCGCCTTTCTCAGCACTCGCCGCATCCTAACCCTGACTTCGGCGTCACTGAGCGAGGCCCCAGGGGAAGCGCCGGCAGCGGAGGCAGGCCCTCGCGCTTGAGGAAGATCGCCCCCAGCCTGGCGGCGATGCGCCGCCCGAACTCGAGCGTCTGGGCTGGGGCCCTGTGCAGCTCTGCCAACGCTCTTGCCTCCTTGCCGTACCTTTTCAGCATCGCATCTGAGTGCCATCTTCCCCTGGACTTGACCTCTAGAGCCGAGCGCGCCTTCGTCAACAGGTCGTGAGAGGCTCCGCCGTGCCGCAGGCCGTAGACGGTCAACCCCATCTGGCCCAGGCCGAGAGCCTCCGCTGCAGCCGCTGACACCTGCATCTCCATTGACAGGTCGTCGCGTGCAAAGCTCCACAGCCTGTCTGTCGCGCGCTGCCTGCGCCGCTCGAGCACCGAGAGGCACTCGTAGAGATACCCGACCCCGTCCAGCACCGCGCTTTCGTCGAAGGCGCCCGCCTTTGTCGGAGCTCCCAGCTCGCTCGGTCCTAGCAGCAGCGCCCGGTGCTGCTGTCCGAACCCTGCGCCTGCCACCGGCGCAACAAGCTGCATGGGCGTCAGCGCGTCCAGCTCGCCTGGGCGAAGGTAGGCGTTGAACGCCAGCAGCAGCGCGACAGCGTGCTCCAGCAAGCCCCGCGACAAGAGGTGCCCCGCCAGCGCCGCCGCCAGGAGCCACGGCACAGGCATCCGCGTTGCCCGCGGAACCACCTTGGCCCAGCCAGCCAGCGCCCTGGTCGCCCTCGGCAAGCCCTGCGGACCGTACCTGCCGACCTCCGGGTAATAGAACTTGACCGCAGCAAAGGTCTTGCTGGCCACGTCCCCAGCGCACCCCGAGAAAAAAGCCTGCCCATGTACAGCGCCAGCGCCAGGTCGAGCTCCTCGACCGAGGTCCAGCTCAACCCTGCCTGCAGTGCCCATCCCAGAAAGGCCTTGGCTCTCATCTGGTAGTCCGCGAAGGTCGCCTTCGCCGCTGACCTCGACTCCAGGAAGGACGGCGGGTGCGAGCCCGGGAGGGGCGCCGACCCGGGCGATGGCGCGCGGCACTAGGTCCTCCTGACGGCCGCCGCCGCAGTCGACATGGCGCCAATCATCTTCATCCAGTCGTCCTGAGGGGCCTCCAGCTCCGTTCTGCTTCGCGTGCGAGACCGACTGCTCCTGGCCTGCGCCGAAGCTCGGGAAAGCTGGCACGGCTGGCAGCCCCCCGCGCTCATCACCAGCAGAAGCAGACTCCAGCTTGGCCCCCTCCTCCTCCAGCTGCGGCTGGAGAAAGCGCAGGCCTCGCGAAGGGTGATCCGCCGGGTTCCTCTCGGACGGGACCCGGCGGACACGCGCGCGGAGGCGGCAAGCCGGGGCGAGGGCGCTGATCCCCCGAAGGATGCCCCTGAGCTGGAAGGCCGAGGATCGGCCCTTCCCGGCCGCAAGGGCCAGCCCCCCGTTGTCGACCAGGAGAAGCACCCGATGTCCGAAGGCTTTCTGATCTCGAAGGAGACGCCGAAGGGCGTTGGACAAAGCGAGACCCTCCAACCTCAGTATGTTCGCTGGGCCCCGCCAGGGGAACGACTCGACGATATGCCACACCTCTGGGTCCGCGAAGCTCGCGTCGACCATGTCGAAAGCCCTCGCGCGCTCACCGGCCTGGCGCAGGCTGTCCGGCAGGTCGTCTAGCACCAGCAACTGCTCCAGCTCGGCGTCCGCCTCCTCGCCCCCCAAGGCGTGGGCTCGCGCAGCCGTGGCACCCTGGCGGCGCCGCCAGCGCTCGGCCGTCCGACCCCAGCGCGCGATCTCCTCCAAGTTCGCCACCCGCTCGCAGACCCCGCAGCCCCAGTGAGACGCGTCGCTGGCGGTCACCTTGTCGTACCACTCGGCGTTCTCGTGGGCCGCCATCAGCGGCATCAGGTTCCTGGCGTGCCAGAGCTCCTCCTTCACTGCCGGCCACAGCTCGCCTTCCTCTGCGCCCGTGGCCTTGATGTGCGCATACACCGAGCTGAACACCGACAGGGAGGACCGCTGAACCATCATAATCCAGGTCGCATGCCCTGCCACGATCTCGAGAACGTGCCCTGAGCAGGTGCGGCGGCCCAAAAGCTCTTCGATGGCCAGCCTCAACCTCCAGATGCGCTTGGTGGAGACCCGAACGGTGTGCCCGCGCCCGTCAAACGTGAGGCCCGCGATGCCAGTCCGGCCCACCGCCCCGTCGGCCCCCTCATGGATCGTGAAGCCCTGGCTGGAAAGAGCCTCCGCGGCAGCCCGACCTGCGGCGCAGACGTCCTGCTTGGGCGAGCCCATCGCCATGAAGTTGCCGACGTACGCAGCAGCCCCAAGCGCGCGCCCAGGCCCCAACGGGCGAGAGGCCTCGCGATCCTTCACCAGGGAATCAGCCCGCTGTCCGCCGCGCGAAAGCCCTTCCTCCGTCACAAGCTGGCAGAGGTGCAGCGCCCAGCTCCAGCCCATCGGCAACACCGCCAGCACCGGAACCAAGAGTGTCGAAGCGCTGCGGCCCCGCATGCCAACGGCGCCCCCGCGGAGCGCAGGAAGCCTGAAGCAGGTCCCCAACTCTTCTGGCACCTCGATGGCTAGAAGGCGTTGCTGATGTCCCCGCTGCTGAACCAGACGACGTCGCACTCCTGGGTCTCCAGCTTCGCGAACGCCGCGGCCGAGGGCAAGTGCGTCGACGTCGGCGGCGTGAAGTCGCAGTTCGCCAGCCTGGTGTCGAAGATGATCCTCTGCATCTGGTTCTTTTTCTTGACAAAGAACAGGCCCACCGTCGCACTGCTGTCGCGAAGCTTCTCGGCGGGCACTAGGCGAGCCATGCCGCGACTCACCAGCCCAGTCACAAAATCTCCGTGCACTCTGTGATCCCGAAGCGCTGGGTCGAGATAAGGACGTAGAAGTCCGAGCTCAGACCGAAGGCCAGCCGCTGCAGCTGGAGGTCTTCGCACGTTGGCCGTCAGATCCCTCAACCAGGCCGGGTGCTCGGCTGGCAGCGCATCGCCCAATGAGACAGGCCTCGCCCCCACAGCCGGCCAGGACACAGCGCCCTTGTTGTAGGGCGCGACGGTTGTAGCGCAGTCGCCGTGCATGGCGGCGCTCCCGCAGAGCTCGCGAAGGCCCCCGCGGCGGCGCACATCTGCTGGACAGACACCCACGGCGCAATAGCTGCGCCCCAGATGCTCGAGGCATCTCCGCTGCACAGCGCTGACGGCACCATCGCCAGCAAGATCGCGCCCAGCAAGTGCGTTGAAGGACTGGATGCCCTCATTGGCCCAGTCGAGCGAATGACGGCGGCGATGAGCACGACGGGCGACAGCACGGCAGCCAACGCCAGCCGTAGAAGGGACAGAGAGAAGAGGCAAGGGGAAGATGTCGCGCTGGCGCATCGTCACCTCGCGGCCGAAGATGCAAGAGCTTGCACGCCCGGGGCCAGGGAGCAGCCGGCAGCCTTGATCGATGAGGCACGGGAGGAAGTTAGCCACCGTCAGCCCCCTTCGGCCCCTTGGGCTTGGCAAGCTGTCTCTCCTCCCGCGCCTTACGCCTCTCCTTGGCGACAGCGCTCTCTCTCTCTCTCTCTCTCTCTCTCTCTCTCTCTCTCTCTCTCTCTCTCTTGCAATCTGCTCGCTGATCCAGGTAGAGAGCGCTGGGGCCAACATGAGCCCTCGGGTAGTGGCCATCCCCGTGAATCAGTACTCCTCGTCCTGGTGCTCATTGGTGTCCTTCCTCGTTCCCAGGACACGATCTTTGCGCCTTTCTTCGCAGAGTTGAAGTTGGCGAGATACCAACTCGAGGCTGGCCAAATTTGTGAGGTCCAACTGGTCGTAGCACAGCGCCGTCTCGAAGATCTTCGAGTACTCATGATGAGCCGAAACGATAACGTCGTCGAGACCCAGGCGTATGATCGATCTCCACTGCACATGATGTCCCAACGCGCTCCCTCCGTTCTCGAGCATGAAGTTGGCCACCAAGTGTGCTGTCCTCGGGCCTGGCACCACCCAGTCGCCCCAGTCCACGGACCGCAGCAGAGCCACTCCCGAAGCGAACGCGCGATGCCGCTTCCCGTTGACATCGCACAGCGCTGAGAGGGTGCGGCAGTCGCCTGAGCCCGAGCCGCCGTCTCCAGCCCCATCCGCGGCGACCGCCAGCGGTCCTCCTCCGGCTCCGGCCAGTGCAGCTGCGAGCCCAGCGGCGCCGTCGGCGACCGCGGCTGCGGGCGCGCCGGCGGCTCCAGCCGCGGGGGCCCCTCCCGCTGCGGGCGCAGGCATGGGGGCGAGCCTACCTTCCGCCGGGGTTCCTGCGGCGGCGCCGCCTCCGAGCACCCCGGCAGCCGCTGGAGCGGGTCCTGCCCCGAGAGCTCCAACACCGCCTCCTCCTGCAGCCCCGCCCCTGCCTCCTCCGAGCAGAGCGGCCAGCCCGCCGACGGGTCTTCCTGCCACAGCGAGTCCGCCTCCGGCAGCTGCGGGCGCGGGAGCACCCGCTGCGCCTCCACCGGCCGCCCCGCCGCCCCCGGCGGCGACCAGCGCCCCACCACCGCCACCTGCACGACGTGCCGCAGCGACAACGAGAGCAGCATCGTGGCCAGCAAGAAGCACCCCGGCCTGCTGAGTGAAGGTCTGTAGCTCCGCGTGCGTGAGCGGGACGGCGAAGTCGTAGACCCTGAGCCCAGCCCCGCCCGCGGCTGGGATGATGTCTCCGTCCTCTCGGATAAGAACACGCCCTGGTCCAACTTTGTACCAATGTCGGATGTCGTCATTGTCCTCGCTGAACAGCTCAATGAACAAGTCATGATCAGGAGAAGCGACTGCAGCACGCAGCCCCTCGGTCCCAGAGACGCCGACCACGACGCCGGCGTGCAGGAGCGGAGCCCCTGGCTCAACATACAGTTCATCTCCGATGTTCATGCCTTAGCTCTAGGCGGAGTCCAGTCACCAACGATCTTGCCGCGCCCTCCTGGCACCCTGCGGTCCGACACGCCGACCAGTGGAGCCACCTCGCTGCACGCCTCGACCGCCAGAAGCACCTCGCGCTTCCGGCCGCACCTGCGGCCCAGCTGGCCGCGCACGGCGGCCCACAGCCTGGTGGCGAGCTCCCAGAACAGGAGGGTCCCCAAGCCCAAGGAGACCTCGAAGCCCCAAGAGAACTCCGCCTTGGCTGGCTCGGGGCACGCCGGGCAAGGGTCAGGGCACTCCACCAGCGGTGCCGACGCCCCCCAGGGCAAGCACCTCTCCAGCTCCGCGCACAGCTCTCCAGCCAGCGCGGGGGTCGGCGGCGCGGCCGCCAGGCAGCTCCGCGCTGGCGGAGCTGGGGCCCGGCGCCGCAGCCGGCGGAAGAGCGGCCGCAAACCGCGCGGCGGGCGGGCTGGCGGGACCGCGGCCGGCCCACCACTGCCCCAGCCACGCGGAACCCACGTGGAACGCCAGGAACACCGCGCCGCGGCCCGCCTGGCGCATTCAGGTATCGGGTTGCCTGCGGGCGGCGCGCGACCTCTCCGAAAAAGGCTTGGGCCGGGGCGGTGGCAGATGCAAGCACCGCGCGGCCCTCCCACGCTCTGCGATTACTGTTCTGGAACTCCCCATCATCATCAGCAGCAGCAGCAGCAGCAGCAGCATCAGCCTCGTCGGCGTCATCGTCGCTGTGCGCATCACCGCCATAACCATTTGGATCAAACCTTGCGCCGCCAGGCACCTGCGAGTCCGCCGGCGCGCCGCCGGGGGGCATTTGAAGGGGGGCCCGCCCCCCGCCACGGCCCCCGGCGGGCGGGGCCTGACCACCGGCGTCGGCGGGAGCTCCACGTCCCCTGCGGCGCCCCGGGGGCACGACGGGCAAGGGAGAGGGCGAGAGGAGGAGGGCGAGGTGGAGGGCGAGGGTAGGGAGGACGAGAAGAAACATAGGGATGAGGAGGAAGGGGGCCTGAGATGCGACGTCTGATCTTTGTAGGGCGGCGTGCCCGGAAGTCCAGACCCTTTCCTCGGGGCCGGCTTTTCGTCCCGAGTAATACTTTGACGTTCCCGGGGCCCGGCGAGGGCCCCCCCAGGCCAGAAATAGTGCAAAACTTGCCGCCCTGATTCTTTTACAAAGCGATCGCGTCTGGGGGAGCAAGTACGTCGAGGAGACGGACGAGGAGGCGCGCCAGCGGGACGCAAGGGCGAACTCTGGCGCGCGGTCTGCCCCGCGCGTCGCGATCAGCAGTGTCCAAGAGATCCGCCGACCCTGCCGACGTGTGCGAGGGGTTTCTCCGCTCGAGTTGTCGTCTCCGTTGTCTCCTCGTCGTCTTCGTCGCCGTCACAATCGTCTCCTCGCCGTATCCGTCGTCCCCCGTCCCTCTCCCTGGGCCCTCCCGAAGCGTGCCATCCAAAGCGGAATTGTACAGCGTCGTGTTGGAGTCGAAGAGAAGCCTCCCTTTGATCCCTTCTCCGCGGGGAGGGGGGGTCCCGGGGGGTGGTCCCGGGGAAAGGGGGGGGCGCCACCCAGATTCGTTTTCCCCCGGGCGGCCCCGACGTATCGAACAGCCCCAAGATTGCCCACAAGAGCCCCGTGTCGCTCAAAGATCGGACCAGCACGGCCAAAATGGCCCCAAGACGATGCAAGAAACCTCCCAGACGTCCCAGGAACTCTCCAAAAACACTCCCACCAAGGCTCCAAGAGGCTCCTCCCCTCCTCCTCCTTTTCCTCCTCCTTTTCCTCCTCGTCCTCCTCCTCCTCGTCCTCCTCATCCTCCTCCTCCTCCTCCTCCTCCTCCTCCTCCTCCTCCTCCTCCGCCTCCTCCCCCCCCCCTCCCTCATCCACCTCCTGCACCCCTTCCTCCTCCTCTTCCTCCTCCTCCTCCTCCTCCTCCTCCTCCTCCTCCTGCCACTCATCCTCCTCCCTCTGCCCCCCCCCTTTTCCCTTTTCATCTTCGTCGTCTTCAGGGTCGGCGGCACCGGCCGTAACGCCTTTGCAATCATAGATCTTGCGAACGTTGTAGCTGTCAGCCCGCGCCGGCCACAGAGAAAAAACCAAAGGCCGAGCCCAAGGCAAGGATGGGAACAATACAACCAGCCGCTCGTGTTCCGGCAGGGCCGCCTCGACAGAGACAGCGCGTAGATGAGAACATGTGCAAGAACTACCACATCCGCATCCAGGGAAAGATCGACACGCAGGCCACGAAACAATACGAGGATTGCACGCCAGAACCTCGATGCAGAAGAAGTCGCGAACGTGCCAAGGCCCTGGAGGACGAGACACATCGCCAAGACGACCGCGGGAATTTCAACCACAAGAAAGCGGTGCAACAAGCAGACCAAAAGTTTGGTGTTTTTTCCGTGGAGCTTGTGGTGCTCCACAAATGATTTGGTGCAGTTCTCGTGGAACCGTGTTTTCTCGAGGTGTATAGGGCTCTTCCCCAAACCCTGGGTGTTCTTCTCGATGAACTTGGTGCACGTCCCGTGGGGTTTGGTGTTCATCCCGTGGAGGTCGGTGGTCTTCCCGAGGAACTTGGCGCTCCCCCCGTGGAGTTTGGAGCCGTGCTCGCGGAGCGTGGTGTTCTTCTTGCGGAGATTGGTGTTCTTCACGTGGTGCCTTCCCTTTCCCAGTGGGTATTGGAGATCAATTCGCGGACCTTGGCGGGCATCGAACAAACAGAGCTCCGTTTCGAAATTGAAGTAGCGAAAGAAGCGACGTCGCCCACCCCGCGCGGCGACAAGGAGGAAACCTGCGGATCCCCTAGTCGATAAGGAAGGCAAAACAGATCATATATAAATGTCGCAACTTCCTGAAGGTCCAATTCTTCGCAGATGCCCACCGGCAGGGCCGGGTAAACCGACTGCGAGTGCGTGAACACGCTGGGCAAAAGGTTGCACCGACTCGCACAGGGCAGCGACATCAGCTGAGATATCACAGCGAAGAGAAAGTAGATCGTGGACTGTCAGCTCCCTTGAGGATGTAGCATTCCGAGATGCGCATCGCCTCGCGCGGAGGCGGTACAGCGTCGCCAAAGCCCAGGAGCGGGAAACGATGTTTGGCACGACCCTAGCGGGTGTTCTGCTAAAGAATTCGGCGCCGCTCCTGCGACGGTGGGGACTCCCATGCCGCCGCGACAGCACCACGAAGGTGATGATAACGAAGCCCATTACGCCGATAAGAGTCAGCGTGGACTTGCAGCCCCCGGATCATGTATCGGGCATTGTGAATGAGCGGCGCAGGAACATCCACGTACCGCCGATCGGGAACACGAGCACGGAGATGTCGCCTGCGCGCTTCGGACAGCGCGAGCGTGCAGACTGCGCGTCTGAACCACGTCGCTGCATACGCACCACCCCAATAGGCAGAGCAAACCGCAACACCATCGACCACATCTGAGGGCGCGTGTGCGGCCCCCTCCCCTTCCTGGCATGGGTCTTTGATCCAAAGTGGCTACGGAGGAGGAGGAGGAGGCGGGCTCCCACCTGGAAGGTCAAGCTCTCCCTACTCGCCTGGCTGCTACCGCGCCACGGCCCTTGCCCTGGCATCCCGTCAGCAGATCAGCCTGAACATTCCCTCGGCGCAGAATGGCTACGGAGGAGGACGACGGCGAGGAGGAACTCGAAGAGCAGGCATGCCGCGGCTCCGGCCCCTCCTGCGGTGCTCCGAGCGGGGCTCGCCGGGGCGCTGGCGGCCGCGGACGCCGCCCGCTGTGCGAGGGCCAGCTGCACGGCCTCGCGGGGCAACGACGACGCAGACGACGACGAACACCACGTCCACTGACGCCGCCGACGACAACGGACGACGGACGATTACGGACGACGGCAATAGACGACGACGTCGACGACGACGAAGGACGACGGACGGACGACGACGACTGACGGCAGACGGCCAACCATTGAAGACTGACGGCGACGACGACGACGACGACGACGACGGACGGACGGACGGACGGACGGACGGACGGATCGACGAGGAGGATGCCGGCGCTGATGGCGACTGGCGACGGACGACGACGACCGAGGACTGACGACGACAGATGATGGACGACAATGGAAGCGACGGCGGTTGCAGCGGCGGCGAGGGGGAGTGCAAAGATGAATGAGGAGGGGACGTGGAGGGGAGTGGACGGGGAGGGGAATGGTAAGCAAGCGCTTCCATCACTATCATGCCGCCTGAGTGGCCCCGGGCAGGGACCCCTTCGAGCAGACAGAGCCCGATGACAGCTTCGGGACCGCGGCGCTGATGCCGCGATCGGCCCTTTGAGGGCCACGCTGCGCGGCAGCCGGCTTGACCAAAAATGTAAGGAATGGGCCCCGAACCATGGGTTCCTGCACTCTCGATTAGCACTTTTTTCCACTGGGGACCTAAACGGTCGCAGCTGTTACCGTGCATCGCGCCGAAAAATTACCACCAATGCCCGAGGAGGAAGGAGAGGAGGAGGAGGACGGGCACGGGAGAGGGGGCGGAGAAGGAGGGAGCGGGGAGGAGAGAGGAGAAGAGGACACGAAAGGAGGGAAGCACGAAGAGGAGGGATGTAGGGAAAAGTGCTGGGAAGGAGGGGGAGAGAGATATGGGAGACAGGGCGAAGAGTGGCGAGCAAGGCAGGGACGACGATGAGAGGGCGATGGAATTGAGAGGGCACGGCAACGACTGCGGAGGCGAGCTCCCTGAACGGTGGTGCACGAGACCTACTCCGCCCCCAAGGAGAAAGACACCGCTCCTCGCGAAGCCTGGCGAGCGCAACTTCGAGGAGACGGGCAGGTGGAGTGGCGGAGACTGCTCCGATCGGCGCTGACCCCCTGCCTGGCGCGCGGAGCGCGCCAGGATGGGCGCCAGAGGTGCCGCCAAGGGGGCCCAGCGCCGACCCAAGACAGCGCGGATCTCCGAACGTTTATGCTTGTACTGACTGCCCTTTTCTTCCATCTCCCCTCCCCCTCGATCCTCCTCGATCCTCGGCCCTCTTCGATCCGCGATCCTCGATCCTCCCCGGTCCTCCTTCGATCCTCCCATATCCCCACTCGCTCCTCCTATCCTCGATCTTTGCCTGTGCCTGCGACCCTTCCCCGACACTCGGAGGGGGCGGGGGGCGGCGACGGGCCGCCTGCCCTCCCCCCCCCCCCCTGCGCCTCGTCTCCCCCCTGCAGGTGGGGTTTCGACACAAGTTACAAAAGATTCAAACAATACTCCAGACTGGTCATCAAAAACACTTGATCGTTCCCACACTTCTTTTTCCCCATATCCTAAGATGGGGTTCTTGTTATTCCCCATATCCAAAGATGGGGTTCTTGTTATTGGCGGACCGCGCCGGAAGGACACAGGACAGAACACCACACCCACCACTCATCACTCAGACTCACCACTCAGATTCACTCATCACTCAGACTCACTCATGCTCTCTCATCACTCAGACTCAGTCATCACTCAGACTCAGGCGATTCGCTCGTCTCAGCAATCTAAGGGGGGCGGCGGGGGGGTATTTCACGGGGTCCCGTTCGCGGAATTTTGTGGGGATGTCTCAGGCGGTTTGGCCATTTTCTGATCCAACATGTTTCGTTTTCGGAGCAGATTTGGAGGATGTCTCAGGGATTCGCTCGTCTCAGCACTCTAAGGGGGGCGGCGGGGAGGTATTTCACGGGGTCCCGTTCGCGGAATTTTGTGGGGATGTCTCGAGCGGTTTGCCTGTTTTCTGTGCCAGCATCCTTCGCTTTCGGAGCAGATTTGGAGGATGTCTCGAGCGAGGCGCTCATTTTCACCCCCCAGGTGGGCCAGATTTTGAGGATGTCTCGATCGGTTTGCTTGTTTTGGTGGCCAGGCTCGTGGGCGCATATTCTTCTCTGGATGCCACAGGAGGCTCCAACAGGCTCCAGGAGGCCCCAGGAGACATCATGAGGTCCCAGGAGGCATCAGGAGGCCACAGAAAGACTCAAGAGGCCACAGGATGTCCCAAGAGGCTCCAGGAGGCCCCAGGAAGCTCCGGACGGCCTCAGGAAACCACAGGAGGCCCCACGAGGCAACAGGAAGCGCCAGGAGGCCTCGGAAGGCAACAGGAGGCCCCGAGAGGCCCCAGGAGCAGGAGGCTTCAGAAGGCAACAGGAGTGGCTCCAATCCCATGTGTTTTACGTATGCTCCTATCGATTGGGCCTCACCTGGAGCACGAGTCTTTTGATGTTTTACGTATGTTTCTATAGATTGTCCTTCTCCTGTGTACACAATCCTACATATTTTACTAATGTTCCTATATATATATATATATATATATATATGGGCCTCTCCTGGGGCACGAGTCCTTTGTGTTTGACGCGTGTTCCTATAGATTGCCCTTCTCCTGTGGCACGAATCCGCAATGGTTTATGTACGTCTGTTGCTATATATTGCGCCTCTCCTGGGGCACGAAACCTCCCTAGGAGGTCCCAGGAGGCCCCAAGAGGCTCCTGGAGACCCCAGGAAGCCCCAGTAGGTTTCAGGAGGCCCCAGGAGGCCCGAGGCTCATGCACAAAGACGCGCTCGTACTACTGAGGCTCATTCACACTCCAATTCATTCGCAGTTAGATTTATGTCCTGACCGTCACAACTGAAGCCCGTGTATATTCGAAAGCTCTTGCGCCTAGACATTCACGGCGGACAGGTCCATGCGAATAGATGCACTTCTTGTTCCCCATATCCAAAGATGGGGTTCTTGTTATTGGCGGACCGCGCCGGAAGGACACAGAACAGAACAGGACAGAACACCACACCCACCACTCATCACTCAGACTCACCACTCAGATTCACTCATCACTCAGACTCACTCATGCTCTCTCATCACTCAGACTCAGTCATCACTCAGACTCAGGCGATTCGCTCGTCTCAGCAATCTAAGGGGGGCGGCGGGGGGGTATTTCACGGGGTCCCGTTCGCGGAATTTTGTGGGGATGTCTCAGGCGGTTTGGCCATTTTCTGATCCAACATGTTTCGTTTTCGGAGCAGATTTGGAGGATGTCTCAGGCGATTCGCTCGTCTCAGCACTCTAAGGGGGGCGGCGGGGGGGTATTTCACGGGGTCCCGTTCGCGGAATTTTGTGGGGATGTCTCGAGCGGTTTGCCTGTTTTCTGTGCCAGCATCCTTCGCTTTCGGAGCAGATTTGGAGGATGTCTCGAGCGAGGCGCTCATTTTCACCCCCCAGGTGGGCCAGATTTTGAGGATGTCTCGATCGGTTTGCTTGTTTTGGTGGCCAGGCTCGTGGGCGCATATTCTTCTCTGGATGCCACAGGAGGCTCCAACAGGCTCCAGGAGGCCCCAGGAGACATCATGAGGTCCCAGGAGGCATCAGGAGGCCACAGAAAGACTCAAGAGGCCACAGGATGTCCCAAGAGGCTCCAGGAGGCCCCAGGAAGCTCCACGGCCTCAGGAAACCACAGGAGGCCCCACGAGGCAACAGGAAGCGCCAGGAGGCCTCGGAAGGCAACAGGAGGCCCCGAGAGGCCCCAGGAGCAGGAGGCTTCAGAAGGCAACAGGAGTGGCTCCAATCCCATGTGTTTTACGTATGCTCCTATCGATTGGGCCTCACCTGGAGCACGAGTCTTTTGATGTTTTACGTATGTTTCTATAGATTGTCCTTCTCCTGTGTACACAATCCTACATATTTTACTAATGTTCCTATATATATATATATATATATATATATTGGGCCTCTCCTGGGGCACGAGTCCTTTGTGTTTGACGCGTGTTCCTATAGATTGCCCTTCTCCTGTGGCACGAATCCGCAATGGTTTATGTACGTCTGTTGCTATATATTGCGCCTCTCCTGGGGCACGAAACCTCCCTAGGAGGTCCCAGGAGGCCCCAAGAGGCTCCTGGAGACCCCAGGAAGCCCCAGTAGGTTTCAGGAGGCCCCAGGAGGCCCGAGGCTCATGCACAAAGACGCGCTCGTACTACTGAGGCTCATTCACACTCCAATTCATTCGCAGTTAGATTTATGTCCTGACCGTCACAACTGAAGCCCGTGTATATTCGAAAGCTCTTGCGCCTAGACATTCACGGCGGACAGGTCCATGCGAATAGATGCACTTCTTGTTCCCCATATCCAAAGATGGGGTTCTTGTTATTGGCGGACCGCGCCGGAAGGACACAGAACAGAACAGGACAGAACACCACACCCACCACTCATCACTCAGACTCACCACTCAGATTCACTCATCACTCAGACTCACTCATGCTCTCTCATCACTCAGACTCAGTCATCACTCAGACTCAGGCGATTCGCTCGTCTCAGCAATCTAAGGGGGGCGGCGGGGGGGTATTTCACGGGGTCCCGTTCGCGGAATTTTGTGGGGATGTCTCAGGCGGTTTGGCCATTTTCTGATCCAACATGTTTCGTTTTCGGAGCAGATTTGGAGGATGTCTCAGGCGATTCGCTCGTCTCAGCACTCTAAGGGGGGCGGCGGGGGGGTATTTCACGGGGTCCCGTTCGCGGAATTTTGTGGGGATGTCTCGAGCGGTTTGCCTGTTTTCTGTGCCAGCATCCTTCGCTTTCGGAGCAGATTTGGAGGATGTCTCGAGCGAGGCGCTCATTTTCACCCCCCAGGTGGGCCAGATTTTGAGGATGTCTCGATCGGTTTGCTTGTTTTGGTGGCCAGGCTCGTGGGCGCAGGATGCCACAGGAGGCTCCAACAGGCTCCAGGAGGCCCCAGGAGACATCATGAGGTCCCAGGAGGCATCAGGAGGCCACAGAAAGACTCAAGAGGCCACAGGATGTCCCAAGAGGCTCCAGGAGGCCCCAGGAAGCTCCGGACGGCCTCAGGAAACCACAGGAGGCCCCACGAGGCAACAGGAAGCGCCAGGAGGCCTCGGAAGGCAACAGGAGGCCCCGAGAGGCCCCAGGAGCAGGAGGCTTCAGAAGGCAACAGGAGTGGCTCCAATCCCATGTGTTTTACGTATGCTCCTATCGATTGGGCCTCACCTGGAGCACGAGTCTTTTGATGTTTTACGTATGTTTCTATAGATTGTCCTTCTCCTGTGTACACAATCCTACATATTTTACTAATGTTCCTATATATATATATATATATATATATATATATATATATATGGGCCTCTCCTGGGGCACGAGTCCTTTGTGTTTGACGCGTGTTCCTATAGATTGCCCTTCTCCTGTGGCACGAATCCGCAATGGTTTATGTACGTCTGTTGCTATATATTGCGCCTCTCCTGGGGCACGAAACCTCCCTAGGAGGTCCCAGGAGGCCCCAAGAGGCTCCTGGAGACCCCAGGAAGCCCCAGTAGGTTTCAGGAGGCCCCAGGAGGCCCGAGGCTCATGCACAAAGACGCGCTCGTACTACTGAGGCTCATTCACACTCCAATTCATTCGCAGTTAGATTTATGTCCTGACCGTCACAACTGAAGCCCGTGTATATTCGAAAGCTCTTGCGCCTAGACATTCACGGCGGACAGGTCCATGCGAATAGATGCACATATGGGGAGCTCCACGCAGTGAGTAATTACTCTGACGCCTCCTACTCCTCATCCTCTTCCTTCTCCTCCCCTCTCCTCCTCATACCCAGACTTACTCATACACAGACTGACTCACACTCAGACTTACTCATACCCAGACTTACTCACACACAAAATTACTCATACTCAGACCTACTCAAACTCAGACCTACTCATACTCAGACTTACTCATGCTGAGACTCACTCATACCCAGACTTACTCATACTTCAGGCCTTCTGACTTACTCTACACACAGCAGATTGTGAGGATGTCTCAGGCTGGGCGCTGGTGTCAGCACCCCTAAGGAGAGCCGCCGAGGGGTATGACACGGTCCTGTTCGCGGCCGTTTTATGGGGATGTCTCAAGCGGTTTGCCTGTTTTCTGTCCCAGCATCCTTCGCTTTCGGAGCAGATTTGGAGGATGTCTCGAGCGAGGCGCTCATTTTCACGCCCCTAAGGAGAGCCGCCGAGGGGTATGACACGGTCCCGTTCGCGGCCGTTTTATGGGGATGTCTCAAGCGGTTTGCCTGTTTTCTGTCCCAGCATCCTTCGCTTTCGGAGCAGATTTGGAGGATGTCTCGAGCGAGGCGCTCATTTTCACGCCCCTAAGGAGAGCCGCCGAGGGGTATGACACGGTCCCGTTCGCGGCCGTTTTGTGGGGATGTCTCAAACGGTGTGCCTGGTTTCTGCCACAGCATCCTTAGCTTTCGGAGCAGATTTGGAGGATGTCTCGAGCGAGGCGCTCATTTTCATGCCCCTCAGAGGGGCTGCCGAGGGGTATGACACGGTCCCGTTCGTGGCCGTTTTGTGGGGATGTCTCAAGCGGTTTGCCTGCTTTCTGTCCCAACATCCTTCGCTTTCGGAGCAGATTTGGAGGATGTCTCGAGCGAGGCGTTCATTTTCACCCCCCAGGTGGGCCAGATGTTGAGGACGTCCCGTTCGGTTTGCCAATTTTGGTTGCCAGACTCGTGGGCACAGGCTCTCCTCAGGATGCCACAGGATGCTCCAACAGGCTCCAGGAGGCCCCTGGGGACCACATGAGGTCCCAGGAGGCATCAGGCGGCCACAGAAAGACGCAAGAGGCCACAAGATGCCCCAAGAGGCTCCAGGAGGCCCCAGGAAGCTCCAGGAGTCCTCAGGAAGCCACAGGAGGCCACAGGAAGCGCCACGAGACTTCGGACGGCAACAGGAGGCCCCGAGAGGCCCCAGGAGCAGGAGGCCTCAGAAGGCAACAGGAGTGGCTCCAATCCCATGTGGTTTGCGTATGCTCCTATAGATTGTGCCTCACCTGGAGCACGAATCCTTGACGTTATACGTATGTTTCTATATATATATATGTATATATATAGTGTGTGTGTCCTTCTCCTGTGAACACAACCCTATTTTCCCGATATCATAAGATGGGGTTATTGTTATTATTCTGACGCCTCCTACTCCTCATCCTCTTCCTTCTCCTCCCCTCTCCTCCTCATACCCAGACTTACTCATACACAGACTGACTCACACTCAGAATTACTCATACCCAGATTTACTCACACACAAAATCACTCATACTCAGACCTACTCATACTCAGACTTACTCATGCTGAGACTCACTCATACCCAGACTTACTCATACTTCAGGCCTTCTGACTTACTCTACACACAGCAGATTGTGAGGATGTCTCAGGCTGGGCGCTGGTTTCAGCACCCCTAAGGAGAGCCGCCGAGGGGTATGACACGGTCCCGTTCGCGGCCGTCTTGTGGGGATGTCTCAAGCGGTTTGCCTGTTTTCTGTCCCAGCATCCTTCGCTTTCGGAGCAGATTTGGAGGATGTCTCGAGCGAGGCGCTCATTTTCACGCCCCTAAGGAGAGCCGCCGGGGGGTATGACACGGTCCCGTTCGCGGCCGTTTTGTGGGGATGTCTCAAGCGGTTTGCCTGTTTCCTGTCCCAACATCCTTCGCTTTCGGAGCAGATTTGGAGGATGTCTCGAGCGAGGCGCTCATTTTCACGCCCCTAAGGAGAGCCGCCGAGGGGTATGACACGGTCCCGTTCGTGGCCGTTTTGTGGGGATGTCTCAAGTGTATGTTTTCTGCCACAGCATCCTTAGCTTTCGGAGCAGATTTGGAGGATGTCTCGAGCGAAGCGCTCATTTTCACGCCCCTAAGGGGGGCCGCCGAAGGGTATGACACGGTCCCGTTCGCGGCCGTTTTGTGGGGATTTCTCAAGCGGTGTGCCTGCTTTCTGTCCCAACATCCTTCGCTTTCGGAGCAGATTTGGAGGATGTCTCGAGCGAGGCGCTCATTTTCACCCCCCAGGTGGGCCAGATATTGAGGATGTCTCGTTCGGTTTGCCAATTTTGGTGGCCAGACTCGTGGGCACAGGTTCTCCTCAGGATGCCACAGGATGCTCCAACAGGCTCCAGGAGGCCTCTGGGGACCACATGAGGTCCCAGGAGGCACCAGGAGGCCACAAAAAGACTCAAGAGGCCACAAGATGTCCTAAGAGGCTCCAGGAGGCCCCAGGAAGCTCCAGGAGGCCTCAGGAAGCCACAGGAGGCCCCAGGAGGCCACAGGAAGCGCCAGGAGACTTCGGAAGGCAACAGGAGGCCCCGAGAGGCCCCAGGAGCAGGAGGCCTCAGAAGGCAACAGGAGTGGCTCCAATCCCATGTGTTTTACGTATGCTCCTATAGATTGGGCCTCACCTGGAGCACGAATCCTTGACGTTATACGTATGCTTCTATAGATTGTCCTTCTCCTGTGAACGCAATCCTATGTTTTACTTATGTTCCTATATGTTGGGCCTCTCCTGGGGAACGATTCCTTGGTGCTTTACGTGTGTTCCTATAGATTGCCCTTCTCCTGTGGCTCCAATCCGCAATGTTTTATGTACGTCGGTTGCTATAGATTGGGCCTCTCCTGGGGCACGAAGCCTCCATGGGAGGTCCCAGGAAGCCCCAAGAGGCTCCTGGAGGCCCCAGGAAGCCCCAGTAGGTTTCAGGAGGCCCCAGGAGGCCCCAGGCTCATGCGCAGATACGCGCTCGTACTTCTGAGGCTCATTCACACTCCAATTCATTCGCAGTTAGATTCATGACCAGACCGCCACAACTGAAGCCCATTTACATTCGAAAGCTCTTGCGCCTAGACATTCACGGCGGACAGGTCCATGCGAATAGATGCACATATGGGGAGCTCCACGCAGTGAATAATTTAATATTTTTGGATATTCCTCCTGTAGAGGGACAGGCCCGACTTAACACAAAAGGCCCCGCCCACTCCCGCACGTTCGCCGGCCCACCCGCAGGGCCTCGGCGAGGCGGGGCGGCGGCGCCGCGTCGCGGGGCGCCGCTGGCGATGGCGTCGGCGTCGCGTCGCGGGCCGCCTGCTGCGCCGCCGCCTGACGCGCGGCGGCGGAAAGCTATGTCCTCGTCGTCGTCGTCGTCGTCGGTCGTCGGTCGTCGGTGGTCAATTGTGAGGGGTCGGCTGGCCGTCGTCGGTGGTCGGTAGTCGGTGGTCGGCTGTCTGTGGTCGGTGGTTGGCCGTCAATCGTCGATCCACGGCGTCGTCGTCATCGCCGCCGCCACCGTCGTCGTCGTCGTCGTCGTCGTCGTCGTCGTCGTCGTCGTCGTCGTCGTCGTCATCGTCGGTCGTCTGTTGTCGCTGCGTCGCAGGACGCCTGGTGCGCCGCCGCGTGCTGCGCGGTGGCCGAGAACGTCGACCTCGTCGTCGACGTCGACATCGTCGGTCGTTGGTCGTCGGTGGTCAACTGGTCGGTCGTCGGTTGGTGGTCCACTTCGTCGTCGGCCGTCGGTGGTCACTCATCCTCGGTCAATGGTCGGTGGTCGGCGGCCGGTCGGCGGACAGAAGCGTCGTCGTCGTCGCTACGTCGCGGTCCCATGCTGCGCCGCCACCGGCCGCGCGGCAGCCGAAAGCGACGTCATCGTCGTCGTCGTCGGTGGTCGCTCGTCGGGTGGTTCTCGTCGTCGTCGTCGTCGGTGGTCGCTCGTCGGGTGGTTCTCGTCGTCGTCGTCGTCGTTGTCGTCGTCGTCGGCGCAGCCGTCGTCGTCGTCGTCGTCGCAGCCGTCGTCGTCGTCGTCGTCGTCGATGTCGTCGTCGTCGTCGTCGTCGCCGGTCGTCGTCGGTCGTTGGTCGTCGGTCAACACCGTCGCGGGCCGCCTGCTGCGCCGCTGCCTGCAGCGCGGCGGCCGACAGAGTCGTCGGCATCGTCGGTCGTCGGCGGTGTCCTCGGTGGTCGGTCGTCGGTGGTCGTTTGGTCGTCGTCGGTCGTCCGTGATCAGTGGTCAGTTATCGGTCGGTTGTCGGTGGTCGGTGGTCGGCGGTCATTCGTCGGTCACGAGCGTCGTCGTCACCGCCGCCGCCACCGTCGTCGTCGTCGTCGTCGTCGTCGTCGTCGTCGTCGTCGTCGTCGTCGTCATCGTCGTCGTCGTCGTTTGTCGCCGCGGTCGATCATCAATCGTCCGTCGTCGCCGCGTCGCGGGCCGCTTGCTGCGCCACCGCCTCCCGCGCGGCGGCCGAAAACGTCGTCGTCGTCGTCGTCGTCGTCGTCGTCGTCGTCGTCGTCGTCATGGTGGCCGTAATCGTCGACGTCCTCATCGTCGTTGACGTCATCGCCGTCGTCGGTCGTCGGTGGTCAGTTGTCGAAGTTTGTTCGTCGGTCGTCGAGTGGTCGTCGTCGTCGTCGGTCGTCGGCGGTCGGTGGTCAATTATCGGTGGTCGGCCGTCGGTCAACAACGTCGCCGTCGTCGTCGTCATCCGTCATCGGTCGTCGGTCGTCGCCGCGTGGCGGGCTGCCTGCTGCGCCGCCGCCTGCTGCGCGGCGGTCGAGAGCGTCGTCATCGTTGTCGTCGGTGGTCAGTTGTCGGAGGTCGGTTGTCGTCGTCGTCAGTCGTCGGTGGTCAAATATCGGTGGTCGGTAGTCGACCATCGGTCAACGGCGTGGTGGTCCGAGCCAATTCTGACGCCGTCGTCGTCGTCGTCGTTGTCGGTCGTTTGTCGTCGGTCGTCGTCGCGGGCTGCCTGTTGCGCCGCCGCGTGCCGCTCGACGGCCGAGAGCGTCGTCGTCCTCGTCGGTCGTCGTCCGTCGCCCGTCGTCGGCGGTCAGTTGTCGGTGGTCGGTCGTCGGTTGGCCGTCGTCGTCGTCGTCGTCGTCTGTCGTCGGCGGTCAGCTGTCGGTGGTCGGTAGTCGACCGTCGGTCAACGGCGTTTCGGCCATCGCCGTCGTCGCCGCCGCCGTCGTCGCCGTCGCCGCCGTCGCCGTCGCCGTCGTCATCGCCGTCGTCGTCGCCGCCGCCGCCGTCGCCTTGGCCGTCGCCGTCGTCGGTCGTCGGTCGTCGCCGCGTCGCGGGCCGCCTGCTGCGCCGCCGCCTGCCGCGCGGCGGCCGAGATCCGCACTGCGGCGGAGGCCGGCTGCGGGGGCGGCGCCGCGCCGCCGGCCGCCGCGGCGGCGGCCTGCGCGGCGGCCTGCGCGGCGGGGGGTGGTCGGCTCGTGGAGGGGGGGCTCCCTTGCGAGCACGAGCACGGCGGCGACGTGGTCGTGGCCGTCGGCGGCGACGCTGACGTTGACGACGGCGTTGGCACTGACGGGGGCGGAGACGCAGACGACGACGACAGACGACGACGGCGACGACAACGACGACGACGACGACGACGACGACGACGACGGCGACAAAAAACGACGACGACGACGGTGACGACGACGACGCCGACGACGACGACGACGACGGCGACGACGACATCGGCGACGACAGCGGCGGTGGCGGCGACGACGACAACGACGACGACGATGTCGACTGACGACGACGACGACGACGACGTCGACATCGACGGTCGACGAGGACGAGGCGAGCCGCGGCAAAGCGGGGCGCGGCCGAGCGAGGGCGATGCAGCGCGGGGGGGGCGGCGGGGGGGGCCCGCAGGCGAAGCCGGGGCGAGCGCGAACGCAAGGCGAAGCGGGACGCGGCGAGGCGAGGACAGATTCGCAGGACCAGCCAGGACGACCACGAGGCCGAGGCGAGAGGGGGGGTGGGGGTGGGGGGGGGGGGCAAAATTCCCCAATCTGTGCTAGCACTGAATGGGGTCCCAGCGGATATTCCCCAATCAGTGCTTGCACTGAAGGGGTCCTAACAGAAGTTGAAAGATTTGGCGAAAATTTCCCGCCGATGTTGGTAGCCGGCTGGGTTCCCAGGTTCCTGGTTCCGGGTTTCCGGGTTCCTGGTTTTGGTTCTGGGCCGATGTCGGCGGGTTCCCGGTTCCCGGGTTCCCCATCGATCTCCTTAACTCTTTATCGATCCCATTTCAAACCATCGACTGATTGGGGTACTTCTCTGGTGTAATGATACCGATGCCTTTCTGGAGGGTGTCCGATACCGCTCCCGACGACTTCTCGGAATCAGCCCGCATGGCAAGGGACAAGAGGGTGTTGCGACACTTTCGCGTGTATTCTCACGCATGTGTATTAGCAGTTCCGCTAGCATCTTGGCCCAGAGCGCTCAGCACTCGAGACCTCTCCTGGGTTGGCAGAGTCCCAGGGAGCCAAAACATACCCGTGTCACGAAGCATCACCGCTTCAGCAAGAACAGTGCATCACCATCCCCATCATCATCACCATCATCATCATCATCATCACCATCATCATAATCATCATAATCATAATCATCATCATCATCATCATCATCATCATCATCATCATCATCATCATCATCATCATCATCATCATCGTCATCGTCATCATCATCATCATCATCATCATCATCATCATCATCATCGTAATCATCATCATAAATCATAATCATCATCATCATCATCACCATGGTCATCACCGTCACCATCACCACCACCATCATCATCATCATCATCATCATCATCATCATCATCATCATCATCATCATCATCATCATCATCTTCATCTTCAGCATCATCAGCATCAGCATCAGCATCATCATCAACATCATCATCAATATCAGCATCAGCAACAGCATCAGCATCAACATCAGCATCAGCATCAACACCAGCACCGTCACCATCACCGTCACCATCACCGTCACCATCACCACCATCATCATCACCATTATTATTATCATCATTATCATTATCATCATCATCATCATCATCACCATCACCATCACCATCACCATCACCATCATCATCATCATCATCAGCAGCATCAGCATCATCATCATCATCATCATCGGCCAGGATTTCGGGGTGAGTCCGGCCGTGGCGACGAGGGACGGGTCAGCGGCGGCGTCGGCGCAGTTCCCTCCCCTGAGAGGGGCCAGGTCACGCGCGCTGCGAGCCTGGGAGGTCTTCGGGAGGTTCTGTGAGAGTCTGGCGCTTTGGCTTCTTGCTCGAGGGCTCTCGGCCGCCACCGCCGTCGCCGATCGCATCCGAGCTCGTCCTCACCTTCGCCGTCAGGCCCGGGCGTCGCGCCGCGGGGAAGCTGGCGTGAACGCCGCAACTCGAATCTCGACCCTCGAACCTTGAACGTTACCGCCGCCGTCACGGTCGTCGCCTCCGCGCGATATTCAAAACCTGGGCATGCGAAACGTCCCTCTGCTGCCGTCGCCACCTCTGCATGGAGGGCACTGGTCCTGAGGCAAACGTGCCCTGTACCCTGGAGCTTTCCCCCGGGACCAGCTCTTCGTTGAGGGGCAACGAAAGGGCGGGTCTGGTATGGGGGGGGAACATCGATCTGGAATCGGCGATCCATCGCCGACAACTGGGCGATAGGCCCCCGATAGCGAAGCCGTACGTTCCTGGGCAGGTTGGGGCCATCGGCCCCCCATCGACGATGCATGGGCGATTGGGGGTCGATGCGTCCCCCTATATGCCATTGCACCAACCTTGCAGACGTGCTGCTGCGGATTTCTGCGTGGATTTCTGCAGGAAACGGCGCGTGAAAAACGAAGTTAAGTTCGCGTGGATTTTCTTTAGGCTTCTTTCCTGGCCAAACAAATCCGCACAGAACGGAATTCACCTCGACATCTGGAACGAAATTCTCCAGGACGCTCCAGGCCCATCCTATCATTTTCCGAACGAAATCCGCTCTGCGAAATTGGCGCGATGCCATACTATCGTTGCCCCTGGGCAGCTCTTTGTCCCGAGCCGTTCTCAAAACAGCCCAGGGGCCGGCGGCTGGCCCGACCACGGCGACAAAGACGTCCAGGAAATCCGCCATGGTTCGCGGGCCGGGAGCTTTTTCGGGCCATGGTTCGCGGGCCTCCGGCGGCCGTTCGGGACGCTCCGGGCACCCCGGGAACACTCCGGGCGAGACGCGGCTGCTGGAGAGCACCCCGAAGCCAGAGAGCCTCCGAGAGCCTGGATGTGTTGCCAAGCGAACAAGAAGCAAACACACACACACAAAGAAAAAACAAAAAATCCAAAAGTAGACAAACAAAAACACCAAAAAGCCTCAGAGAGCCGGCGGAATCGTCCAAGAACCCTCGGCGCCCACCCGCCTCGCAGCGGCTCGTGCTCGCCGTCGCCGCCTCAGAGGTCGCCGTGGCGTCGCGCCCGCGAGGGGGGGGTGCGGGGCGGGCGGCCTTCTCGCGCTCGGAGGCGGGCAGCACTTCGCAGCGGAGCGGACAGGCCCTGGCCCGCCCCGTGCAGGGGCGAGGGCGGCGAGGACGGCGAGGGCAAGGAGAGGGCGACGACGAGGACGAACGACGGCAACGACAACGGCGGCGACAATCACGATGAGGAGGACGTCGACGACGACGACGAGGGGGAGGGCGACGGCGGAGACGAGGAGGGCGAGGAGGACGACGAGGAGGACGAATAGGAGAAGGACGAGGACGGCGAGGACGAGGAGGACGCGACGACCACGAGGACGGCGGCGACGTGGGCGAGGACGACAGCGGAGAGGGCGAGGAGAAGGAAGATACACTCGGCTTCAGACTTGGACCCGCCAAGGACATCAAATCCGCAAGCCACTAAGCGAGCAACTGCGAAGAAGGAGATGAAGGGGAATGGGGGAGAGAAGGGAGAGGACGAAGGGAAAGGATGAGGGAGGGAAGAGCAATCGAGCAATCGTCATCTGCCGTTTGCAAAGGTGTATGGTAGGTGTCACCACTGGTTTGCAGCTTCAGACCGTGTTCACCCCCGTGGGTAATCGTCCTCCCCCTCCCTGCCGCCAGCCGCCATCCCGATAGTACCTCGAGGACCGTCGGATAAGATTTTGGGAGGGGGACGGAGGAGGTCGGAGGGAGAAGGTATGCAGAAGAAAGAGGAACGAAGGAAAAGAGAGGGAATGGAAGCGGAACCATTGAGGTAGTCAGGGAGAGGAGAGGGGCAGGAGGAAGAGAAAATGGGAGGGAGAACGCATGTCTAATCGTAGATCCACGCGTGTGTTGCCGTGTTGTCTGTAAGCGTCCGTCCTGGGTACAAGAAGCGCCGCCGACGCAACAAATCCCAAAACTAATGAACGCGACGTTCACGATCTACCACCTGCTGAAATCGAGCACACGCGAGCATGGATTACAGATCTGTGGATCTGGCGCAAGGAGAGAGCAATCCCTCCAAAGCATGAAGCTAGTGCTACCTGATCTTGTTGGGGTGCGAGCCGATCCTGTATGGAAGCGGGGCCCGTCGCTAACCCGCGTGCCCGAATCCATGTGTGCCCCCACTGTGAAGGACTGAGTCGGGGACCGCGTCCCTACAGCCATCGTGCTACCATAAGGAACGCTGCCTGACACCAAAACGGCTTTCTGGCCAGTGCCAGGCTCGGCCATGAATCGGCTCCCCGACCTGCACGGTTTCCCCCAGGGCCGTAGGCGACCCGAGGAGGAGGAGGAGGAGAAGGAGGAGGAGGAGGAGGAGGAGGAGGAGGAGGAGGAGGAGGAGGAGGAGGGAGGAGGAGGAGGAGGAGGAGGGAGGAGGAGGAGGATGGAGGAGGAGGAGATGGGAGATGAGATGGAGGAGGGAGGAGGAGGAGGAGGAGGAGGATGAGGAGGAGGAGGAGGAGGAGGAGGAGGAGGAGGAGGAGGAGGAGGAGGAGGGAGGAGGAGGAGGGGGAGGAGGAGATGGAGGACCTCTTTGGACCTCTTTGCTCACGGACCTCTGTCCCTCAGTCTCCGTCCTGGCTAACGGACGTCTGCCGTCAATCGGAAGACTCTGAATCCTCCCGCGGCGCCCGCCCATGCGCAGCCGTGCCTCTCGCAGCAGCCAGCAATCTCTGAACGTTTGCCTGGAAGCGCGACTCGTCGGCTGCGCTGCTCGGCAGACCCCGCTCGTGCCCGTCGTTGCGGGCGCGGGACGCCGCGGGAGGCTCGGTGGGGCCCCCCCCACGCTCGCTGTTCTCCTGCGAACCCCTCGCCTCGTGGGCCGACACGACACGACCCTCATCCCTGCGAGCGATGGCCATCTTTATGGCTCTGGGGGGGCCCTCACGCCGAGGGAAAAGACCTGATTCAATTCGCCGAATATTCTCGGCACCGTTCGGTGTGAGACCTCGACACTTCATACGCAATGACCTCGAGTCCACAGTCGCATACATGCCGCAGACCGAACAGACCTGCAAGAACCACCGATCGACCTTAGTGATCGTGTGGGATTCGTGGATCTCGAGGTCCACTCCTTTAAACGGTAGGAACTCTGGGACCAGCGACCTGGTTTTGCCAGGGGGCCCAGGACACGGAGAAACAGAAAAACGCAAAAACCTGGCTCCAGTCGCGATCGCGTCGCACTGTGAGCACCGCCATTTGTTTCCAACACGCTCAAGCTGGTGGGGGGAATCCCTGATCAATCTTTCCTGCTTTAAAAGTCTCTTACTTACTGGGGCCCTACCAGCACGCTCTGACGTCTCCGACGCGGCGGCCAGTAGCAAAGCTCTGCGCGCACGCTTCCGCACGAGGTGTGCGATCGCGTCTATTCTGTCAGTCTCTGGGGCCCTCCCCACCAGCCCGAACTCCCAAGCCAGCTCCGCCCCGACTCCCGCCCAGACGTCAGCAGCTAAATTCCCTGCTGCCAAGAACAGCTGACGCGGCGATTCAAGCTGCTCTGGCGTCTCGTCCAGATGGGACGCCGTCCACTCTACCTGCACAAATCTGTCTGGGTGAGTCCGCCAGGCCACTCTGGCTCGGGCCCAAAGGTCCTCATTGGGACCCGTGGCTTTAGGGTGCTCCATGCGGTATTTCCAGGTCTTCGCGATCGTCCTATGATCAGTAATGAAAATGAAATCAGCGTGGCACTCTTCGAGCGCCAGGGCGAACGCTAAAATCTCCGAGCGGGGAACCGTTTGCCTGCGACCGAGGAGTGGGACTGCCACAGCTCGACCCACACTCCACTCCCCGTCGCACACCTGCAATGCTACAATCGCTGATCCACAGCGGCGTCGGCGAGGGTCCGAGGAGTGCTTCCCTCCAGAGCCGTCGCCGAAAATGTGGATCTCTCCTTCGTACCGACACTCCTCCCAGTCCCCCAGCTCACCGAACCGAACCTCCCTCCCCCCAATCAGTTCATCATTAAACCTAGGGTGCGTGAGAGAGGCTGGCGGCAGTCCTCGCAGCCACAGCGCTGGCTCTGCTTCAGCTTGCGCCATCGCAGCCGGCAGGAGGTCCGCCGACTTGGTGAAGTCCTCGTGATCCACGTTCTTGGGGCATAGCCAGATCCGATGCATCAGGGTCTCCTCCTCCTCCTTGCACCTATCGCACTTCTTGCAGTCCAGGAGGTATCCTTGGTCGACGGATCGCTGCTTCGGCCACTGTCCTCCCGCGACCACGGCGATGTTGGCTCCGACCATGTCCAGCTGCCCCTGCTTCTCGAACCTTCGCTGCTCTGCGCGGATCTGCCAGACATCCGCTCCATCCTGCAGACCTTCACCATGTGGGTGTGCTGCTGCAGCCTTCCAGTATTGAGCTACAATGTCGTCCTCGAAGTCGTCTATCAGCTGCTGGAAGCACCCCGTGTTGTCGAACGTGCCGTCCGTGGCGGACGGGATATCCCACTGTTCTGCTGGATCCTCATCTGCTCCGACTGGTCGCATCCACACCGTCGCCGTTGGTGCATACCAGCCCCCGTCCATGATGGTCGCCTGCACCGCTCCGACTGGTCCGCGCACTCCTCTCCAGCGTTTTGCCCCAAGCTTTGACAGACGGTCGAATATCCGCGGCCATGCCTTGACGATCCTGGCGTGGTTCTCTGGGTAGCGCTGCCACAGGTTGATCCACTCCTTGACCACTGCAACTCGTATTGCCACCCCTGGGTCGCCCTTCCACAACTCGACCGCCAGTGTCGTCGTCAAGCATCGGCCACGCGCCTTACCTCCTGCCACCTGTCCAGCTTGTCGTCGTAGGCGTTGGAGCTCATGGACTGCGAGCCCGAAAGCTTGGTGGCCGTACACTGCCTGTGGTACTGCTCCTGCCGTCCATAATCCTTTACTCTCTTTGGCCAAGGCCGCGGTTCGACGCAGCCTCACGATCTTGGCGAACCTGTGCTTCGCTCTCTTGGCACGCTGCTTCGCTTTCGTAGTAACCCTTTTCCTCCCAGCCGACGAATCCAGACCTAGGTCCAGTGCCTCCGTGACTGCGTAGACGGGGATCTGCCTCTTCCTCATGGACTTGGCCGTCCGCTTCACGTCCTTCGGGTGGGTGCCTATCAGGACCGACTTGCTGGAGATCTTCATCCTCTGCTCCTTGAGGCCGTCCGTGATGATCTCCGTGACCTGGATGATGCCGTCGCCGACTGTTTGCCTGCTACCTTCTTGTCTCGCCACCGTGTCGTCCACGAATGTCCACAGCGAAGCTTGTGGCGACCTCCGATGCGCCCTGTCTAAGATCGGGTGCAAAAACAGCTTCGCCAATCCCACGCCTCTGGCAGATCCTGCTACCAGAGACCTCGTAGGCCAGATCGCTTCGCTGAGAATGTTGCGCTCCTGTAGGTACCTCGGGCCCACGAACGCGGTGATCTCTAACGCCACCACCACTGCGGGGAATCCCACTCTGAGGGCGATCTGGGACAGGATGACGAGCGAGACTGTGTCGTAGAACTTCTCAATGTCCAACAGAAGCGTCATCGCCGATGCTCCGAGCTCTGCCCCCACCTCGTCCAGGCACGCCCTGATGAGCCCCGCACGGAGGGCTGAGCTACCTTTGAGGGCAGTGTCCCAATGGGCCGATAACGCGTCACTCCATTCTGTGCAGCACCCTCCCCGAGCCCTAGACCAGAGCTTGATGGGGAGGGCCAGCATACCGAGAACCCGATCTCCTCCTTTGGGCTTGGCCGCCAGAGCGCACTTGGTGGCTGCCCATTGTCTCGGCCATGTGACTTCCTGCTCGCAATACTGTAAGATGTGAAGTAACCATATTCTTGCATTTCTGGGAGCCCGAGCCAGATCGTGCGGGCCAAGATGATCAGCTCCTTTTGCTTTGGCCGACGACGACGCACCGATGGCCCCGTCGAGCTGCTCCAGCGTGAGGGGCTCCAGCACGTGCTCCCAGGACTGATCGCGTAGCCTGCCCAGCTGGTACGCGATGTCCTCCTTCGTGTCCACTGGGTCCGTCCATATGCGCTCCCACTCGTGCTTCCTGATGGCAATGAGGGCGTCTGGGTCCGCGATGCCCTCCATCTCCTCCGTGCACAGCTCGAACCTCGGCGCCTGCTGCTCCTTCACGTGCCGATGGAGGAGGCCGACCTTGCCTGCCCATGCCTTCTTTGCCCACGCCGTGAAGTTCTTCTGCTGCGCCGTGAAGCCACGCGCCTGCGCAGTGGCGAGGTGGCCCTCTGCCTGCATGACTAAGTTGCCGAGCTGCCCCTCATCCAAGTCCGTCAGGTCGTCCAGTATATCGTAGAACATCTGCTGCTGTGCAGTGCCGTGCTTCCTGCCAAAGACCTGACTCTGATCCATCTGCTGGAGGACCTTGCCCTGCGCCTTTGCCTCCATCACACACTTTGCCTGCTGCCTGCCGTCGGTGCCGTTGGTGTACAGCGCCTGGTACCTGATGAGGATGGCGTTGAGGATGCCCCACTGCTCCGCTGGACCGAACTTCATGTGGGTGCGACCTGGTGTCGAACGCGCCTTGACCCACTTGACCTCGAAGCCCGAAGCCCGTCCTCTGTAGTACTCGGCCTCCTCCTCGTCGATCTCATCCGTGAGGATCGCCGCCTCCTCCAGACAGGTGACCCAGTCGCCGTACATCCTCGTCGCAGCTGCCTCTGCCTCGCGGTGCCTGACGTCTCGGATGATGAGCTTGTCGTCCCATGACTGGAGCTCCTTCGACAGGTGCCAGCATGAGGTCCTCTGAGATGCGGCGGGCCAAGCAGCAGGGAACGCCAGCACCCCATTATCCTCCATGCTTGGAGGGCCGACAGCCTCAGGCGGCTCAACGCTCGCGAGGAGCGGCCACGCGCTGGAGGCTGGGGGTGGGGTGCGGCCCTGGCTGCCCCCGAAAAGAATTATCTGGGACGCCGAGGGTGTCGAGCTCGAACCTGATAAGCTCGCCGTCGCCACCGCCACCGTCCAAGTGCCATCTGTGATGTAGAAGTCCTTAACCTTCTTCTCTGACTCCGCTTCTTCGATCATGGCCTGCTCCTGGAAGGCTTCCCGAAGGTGTGGCTCCAATCGCTCCTCTGCTCGTTGCCGTTCTTCCTGTCGTTTGCGGGTCCTTTTGCTGTTCGGGTCCGCCATCTTCTTCGGTCGCGGCGGTGTCGCCAGCTCCTTCGGTACCTGCATCTTGCGGTGCCACCAGGCCGTCGCCGAGCCTTCCAGCGTGAGCGTCAGTCCACAGTGTGTTCGCCACGGCACCGTGCGGACTGCCTCCAGCTTGACCTTGTGCGCGAAGTCCTTCCTTGCGATGCCGTAGTCGATGAGGCTGCCCTTCCCCTTGTCGCATGTGACCTCCACGTCTGGCTTGACCAGTGCTCCGCCGATCTGCTGCACGTAGCCCGTCTTGGCGATGTCCGCGAGGGTGACGTTCCAGTCCGCCAGGACCACCCACGGGTCCGCCAACGCCTTCACGAATCCTGCCAGCGCTCTGACCCTCTCTCGGTTGGGTCCGTGCAGACCAGCTCCTGGTAACCAATATGCTGTGACCAAGACCACGTTGCCCGCCTTGGTGTGGAGATTCACCGCCGTAAAGCCGTAGAAGGGGTCCTTCTTCCCGTCATTCTGCAGCCTCTGTCTGATGGTGTCGTAGGTGGAGCAGGCGATGTGAGACTTGACCAGGATGAGCTCACCACCCGAGGTCCCGTTCGCCGAGCGCTTCGTGGGCACCGCCGCTGTGCCCGCCGACTTCCAGCCGTCCTTCGCCACGTCCACCTTCACCTGCTTCATCTGGTCCTGCGCCAAGTGCGTCTCGCACATCATGATTATGTCCATGTCGTTGCCCTGCTCGTTGATGAACTTGTGGGCCTTGGGGCCCCACTGCGTGATGTTCGAGAAGAACACCTTGCTAAAGGCGATGGCCACCAGCAGCAGCAGCGCCTTCAGCTTGAGCAGGCTCCTGCTTCGGATTCGTCTTGACCTTCGCGTCGTGACGGAGCCTCTCCAACCTGTCCTTGCGCTGCTGCACCTCCTCCTCTGTCGGCTGCTTGTCCTCCTCTGAGCCAGCAGCCTTGGAGTCGTCGTCGGTCGCTGGTGGGGGTGCCGCTGCTGGTGCCTCTTCGCCTGAGTTCGCCTTCCGCTTCTTCGCCTTGTGGGAAGCGTGGATGGCGTCCGCCTGCTTCTTGAGCTCCGTGAACTCCGTGTACTGCTTCTGGGCGCTCTCCAGCAGCTTCGCGAGGGACGACAGGTCCGACTTGAACTTGAGTAGGTTCTTCTTATCCTCAGGCTCGAAGTCGTCCAGGTTGTCGAAGAGCGTGGGATCCACCTCGGGCGCCTTCCACTCCGTAGCCGAAGCCTCGTCCTGAGAGGGGATGGCCTCGCTGGAGTACGCCCGCAGGACTGCCTCGTGCTCCTCCTCCGCGTCAGCTGCCTCCTCCAGCGCCTTGTTGTGCCTCTCCGTGGCGACGCCGAGAGAGCGCTCCGCCTCCGCGAGTTGGCTCGTCGCCTTCGCCAGCGCCGCCTTCTTCTGATCCAAGTTGTTGATCGCCTGCCTGAGCGCCTTTGCCTTCGGGATCTCCGCGGGCGTCGGCGCCTTGGCTGTGAGCTGGGCCTGGAGCGCCTGCAGCGGGCCAAGGTCGACCATGGCCTTGGCTGTGGCGTAGGCGCCCTTCCCCAGCTGGAACTTGTTGATGATGTGCTGCAGCTCGTCCGCGGGCGACGTGACTGGCTGCTTTGCCCACGGGGGTTTGCCATCCCCTCGTTGGCTGCGGCCCGCAGACTGTGGCTGCTCACTCCATCCGCTGAGGTAGTCGTTGCACTTGTTGCACCAGCCTCCCGTGCGTTGCAGCTTCCAATCATACACCCAGTTGCTGCAGCCGCTGCAGACCGTGTACGTCTGGCGCCTCGGCATGGTGGCGCCGTGCTCACGAAAGCGGCCCGACCTGGGTGTCGGGCGGTCCTGACCTGGGCGAACAGGCCGCAATAGCTGAGAGCTGTCCTCGGATCAGAGGTCTCCACTCTGACCCCGAGGGAATCAAAACCTTGAGCCAAAATGGCTACGGAGGAGGAGATGGAGGAGGAGGAGGAGGGAGGAGGAGGAGGAGGAGGAGGAGGAGGAGGAGGAGGAGGAGGAGGAGGAGGAGGACGGTTCGCCTAAGTCCTTTGGAGAAACCCTCCAGCCCGACCCAGACCTAGCAAAACCGGCCCTAAATCCAGAGCCCTTCCAGAGGCCCGAAGGTGGCCCTTCTACGTCGCCATCCTGCTCGTCGTCTCCACCACCCCTCTCTCCTGCTGCCCAGGTTCCTGACATTTCCTGGAAGGGTTCCTAGAGATTGGTAGGGCTTCATAGAGATCCCAGATGCTTCCAAAGGATTCCGATGGATTCCTTGGGATTTCCAATGGATTCCTTGGCACTCCGCTGGGTTCCTGGGGAATCCTCTGGACTCCTGAAGATTCTAGAGGATCCCTGGAGATCCCAAAGATTCCTAAGGGCTCCTGTGGATTTGCTTATGGATTCTGAAGGGTTTTTTTGTGGTGAGGATTGCTATGCATTGGTGGGCTTGTTTTCCATCACCACCACCATACGTAGGAGGGGGAGGGGGTCCTCCTCCTCCTCCTCCTCCTCCTCCTCCTCCTCCTCCGCCTCCTCTTTCTCCTCTTCATCCTCCCCCTCCTTCCCCCCTCCAACTTGTGGAGGAAACATCCCCCCCTGGTGGAAAACAGGCCCATCGTGCACCCCCGCGAACCCCCGAAGGCTCGCGCGCAGAACGTCGAGGCCGCCTGCGCTCGGCGGTCGCCCCCCGACCCCTGCGCCAGCGCAGCACGACGGGACCGAACGCGTGCTGCACCAGCAGACCCCAGGCCCCCGCCGCCGAGGGGCACGAAGGCCACGTGGACATCACGGCAAGCGCGAAACAACGTGAAACACAAGAGCGAAAGAGCGTTGAAAACAAAACAAGAGCGAAAGCACGTTAAAAACAAAATAAGAGCGAAACAACGTTAGACATCACGGCAATAACGAAAAAAACGTCAAAAACAAAGCAAGCAAGTGTTCTACGGCAAGATAAACAAGCATGCCGCGAGTAGCTTCCACATACACCCCCCGTCGTCGAGCCGGGTGGCCTCGATCAAGTCGAACTTCAAAAGGATCGAGGGGCATGACGGCCGCAGTCCACAACCTTGCTGGACTGGACACAGCATTTGGGGCCCAGCACGGGCACATCCGATGAGGGGGAGCGTCCATGCTCGCGGAAGGGGCGTCTGGTGAGGTCCCTCTAGGGTTGTGTCCCCGGCCCCCTTCTGTTGTATCAACGGGCCAGTTCTGTTTTCTGGGGGGGGAATCGGGGGCTGGCACCTCCCCCCCTCCAAAAGAAGAAGCACGTGCACACACCTACTGAACTTTCGAGGGTACGCGTGCATTTCTCGGATCGGCGCTGGGCGCGCGGAGCACGCCATGGGCGGCGCTGAAGGCGCCGCCAGGGGGGCCCAGCTCCGATCTGAAAAATCCGCACAGACCTCCGAAGTTGTATGTTCATGCAGTTTTCTTCTTCGGCCCTTCTCCTTTCCTGCCCCCTTGCCTCCTCGCCATCCCCCAAGCAGAGCGAGCCCGCCCGTCCATTTCTCGCACAGCCACGTGTTCGTGCAGGCGGGGTGGCAGAAGTGACCACAAGGCAGCATCGAAACCTGCCCTACCCGCGTCACGGTTTGCATGTGCTGCGCTCGTGTGCGCTGAGCATGTTCCACGATGTCTGCTCTGCCATTCCATTCGAATCCGTCGGTGACAGGGGGGACGGTGTTGATAGAAATTGGGCGGTGGGATGCGACACGGTTCGATGGAAAGCTTGAATTCCGAGGGGGGCGCATTGAAGGTGCATTCGATTTCGAAGCAACGGGGGTGTAGACAGATGACGAAACAAAGGTGGTGGATGGTGGTGGTGGTGGTGATTATGAAGATGTTGTTGTTGATGCTGAAGATGGTGATGCTGATGAGTATAATGATGTTACGGATGTTGAGAATGTTCATATTACTGCAAGTGGTAATGCTGCAGGTGATGATGAAGATGATGATGATGATGCCACTGCTGTTGGTGATTATGCTGATGTCGATGCTGATGCATATACATATACTGATGCTGATGATGAAAATGATGAGGATGACGGTGACAAGCTGCGAATGGTGATGATGGTGATGCTGCTGATAACGGCGATGATGATGATGATGATGATCCCCGCGGCTGAAGGGGTCAGGAGCTCCTAGCTCGTACCGGGACTCGGACCGAAGCGTTTCCCCTTTGCCCTGCGGAGGCAACGCCCAGTCTCGTGCGCCTCGGCGCACGCACGCAGATTCGCCTGAATGCCGAGAGCAATCATCCGCCTCAGCCGATGCAAGCGGTCGAGTGGTCCAAGCGACTCAGCACGCTCGGCAGCTAGCACAGAGCCACGGCTGCCGATCCAGCGGGCTGGCACGCAGCTTTGCTGCACACCGCGCCGGAGAAGCAACTGGGTCCCTGGCTCCAAGCCACCCCGACACGGTTACTCCTCAGGCCTGCGGAGATCGAACCAGAGCGTGGACGGACCTACGCTCTCGGGCTGCCCTCCACGCCAGAACGACGGGCAGGGCAAGCTGGCGCGAAGAGCGCGCCAGCAACTACATTGCGCGGAAGCGTGTAAGCACGCCGAAACAGGCGAGCGCTCGACGACACCTCTCCATCAGCAGCGCAACCCGCCAACAGGCTCCAGGCCACGAGCTGGTCTGGTTGAATTGCCGACGGGGTCGGAGCCCGATCCCGGGCGAGGGCGAACCTTCACTTCTGGGTCAGTCTCCGTCATATGGAGGGCGTTCTGCGTCAATCAGATGGCAGGCCAAGCAAGGCGCGCGTCAAACACGACGCGCCTAAGACAGCACCTCGCCACCAGCATCACAACACTTCCCTATGGTCGAGCCTAAACAGGGCGTCGCAGTGCCGCCGGCAACGGAGCCCGATCCCGTGCGAGGGCAAGCCCACGCACCTGGTTCAGTTTCCGCTCAACAGCTGGGCCGTCGCAGGCCGAAAGGGCCGAGGCTATTGCACTAGCGCGCCGTGCAGGGTAGCGAAGGCCTACCCCCAGCATCGCAGCAAGTTCCTCGGCACCTGGCCACTGCTGGACTTCGTTGCATTGCCGACGGCATCAGGCGGCGGAGCAGGACCCCACGCGCGGCGAACCTATGCGCCTGGGTCAGATTCCGCCAGGGACTGCGTGCGCGAGAGCAGCCAGAGGCTGCGAGACAAGCAGGGCACAGGACGTGCCGCTTTATATGGAAGGGCGCTCCGCGCCAGGCAGATGGGCGAGCGGCGCAGGAGCGCGCGTCGGACGACGCGCCGCGACGCACCCCACCAACAGCATCGCAACACTTCTCTAAGGCCAGAGACCTAAATAAGACTGTCGCAGCGCCGCTGGCAATGGAGCCCAATCCCATGTGCAAGTGGAAATACGCACCTGGTTCAGCTTCCGCCCATCGTGGCAGGCCATGCACTAGCGCAGAGCTTGCTACACTAGCGGACTTAAGAAGGGGAGAGAGGCGCACGCCGAAGAGAAAGGACCGACGGCAACGTAACGTGTCCCTTGGCCCTGGCCTCTGCTGGACTTCGTTGCATTGCCGAGGGCGTCGGCCCTCGGACCCCGACCCCGTGCGTCGGCGAGCCTGCGCACCTGGGTCAGCCTCCGCTTGCGACAGCTGCGCGCGGCAACAAAAGGCTGCGAAAGAGAGAGAGAGAGAGAGAGAGAGAGAGAGAGAGAAAAAAAAAAAGAGAGAGAGAGAGAGAGAGAGAGAGAGAGAGAGAGAGAGCGCCGAGCGCAGCCATGCGGCTACAAACGCCTGACCAGCAGCATCGCATCCTGTCCTTTGGCACCCTGCCACTCAGGACTGGTTGCATTGCCACTGGCATCGGAGCCCGATCCCGTGCGTCGGCGAACCTACACGCCTGGTTCAGCTTCCGCAGCGAACTGCCAGCCGAAGCGCATGCACCGAGACAGGGCCATGCGCACGCGCGGCAGGCGAACGAGGGCTGCTGTGAGCGTCGCTGCGACCTAACCGACGGCAGCGCAACGGGTCCCTTAGGCCCTGGCCTCACCTGGACTGTTGCATTGCCATCAGCCTCGGGCCCAATTCCGCGCGTGAGCGAACCTGCGCACATGGTTCGTGCCCGAAATGGTGAGAATGCTTAGCCGTCCATGCCCCTGCGCAGGCACCGTAAGGGCTCAAGGTCGCCGATGCTGCCCTGTCCCGCTGGCTGCAGCCCGCGCTTGAGGCGGCCGAGCACCGCCTTCTGCCTGTCGTTCTTAGGGGCCTTCGGTCACTCCTGTGCGAAGCCCGCCATCCTGCGACTCTGCGCCCAGTGGCCGCATGTGACGCAGCTTGTGGGCGTCGCGCGCGTCGAGCCCCCGCCGCGGAGGCAACTCGGGTGGCGGCAGCGGCGGCGGCTGCGCCGCCGGCTGCGCGCGAGGCGCCGAGGCCGCACTGCCACTGCCAGCCGCGGCTCCCGCGGCGCCAGAAGCTCGTCCATCGCCGTCGTCGGCAGCGCCCTGCGCGCCGCTGGCCCGGCTGGAGAGCAGCGCTGCGCTTGCGATGAGGAGCGCCGCGGCCGCTGCGACCGAGCCCGATGCACCTTCGGACCCCGACGTCCACGAGACCGAGATAGCTTCGCCGCGTCTTGCGCACTCCTGACAAGCCCATACTGCGTCGCTGCCGACCACGAGACACGCGCCGCGCCGACAGCACGTCCTCTGCGAGCAGTCGTGGAACGAACAGTAACTCCTCCAGCGCACCTTGCATCCGCGCCAGCCGCGCCTCACAGCAGCCATGCCAAGCCCGTCATGTCCGTCCTCTGCCATCAACTCTGCGTCGCCCTCCTGAATTGCGGCGCCCAGCCAGCGGAAGACCTTCTGGACGAGGCGATCCTGGCGCCGGCTGGCGCGCGCGGACATCCTCGTCCGTGGGATGCAGCTGTGCTCCTTGGATCGCGCGAGCGTCGGCGCTGTGGTTGCCCCGCGCTGCCAACCTGTGATGCTCTCGGCCTGGACGTCGGCCAGCGTCGCGTGGGCCTTCACCTTGCGGATGGAAATGTAGCCGATGCCGATGCCCTCGATCGCCGCCCAGAGGCGCACCCAAGAGCTCACTGTAGGGCCTCTGCCACTGAAGGCACCACGCCATGCCCGCGGCGAACCCGTCCACGAGCAGCTGGCAGTCAGTGTAGATCCTGACTGGAGGCATGCAGTTCCGGTGCCCCTCGATGGCCGCCGCGATCTCCGCTGCGCCCGACTCCTGCGGGTAGGGCCAGGGCAGCGGGCCGAAGAGGCTGACGGCCTCGGCGTCATGCTCCATGACGACCACCGCCCCGCCGCCCTGCGCAGAGACCAGGCTCGGGTCCACGACGCTGCCGTCCGTGAGCGGGTCGCCAATGAATGGTTGCCCCACCAGGTCGGCTCGACCTACCGTGCGCGCCGCCCTGTCCTCCGTGGGCAGAAGGCCCTCCTGTGCTCTGGTGCCAGCGCCCACGACCAGAGGGGATCTTCCGTCGGGCCCAGGCTGGCCATGCCGACGATGGTCCCGAAGTGGATGTCATCGGGTGGCCGCCTCTGTCGGCGTCGTCGTTCGCCTCCCGCTCGGCGCGTCCGAACGCCGTGGCGGGGCGCTGCCGCGCCAAAAGTCGCACTGCGCCGTGAGCCGGGCACCCCCGGGGGCGCCGCGGCGACGGGGCCGACGGGCGCCCCTCCGCGAAGCGCCGTGCCACGGGCCAAAGGCAGCCCACCAGCGCGTTCTTGGCCGAGCTCATCTGCTTGACCGTCTGCTTGCTCATCCCCTTGCGGTGCAGGATGCGCCTGGTGCTGGACAACGCCCCCCCCTCGTCCAGCCTAGTGCTCCAGGCCTGGATACTTGCCCGCGCCCCCTCACCAGAGCCGCTCGTGGCTCGCGGCGATGTGCTTGGCGGGGGTCGATGCGCCCAAGACCTCCAGGTCGATCGGTTGCTGAAGGTCGTTGAGGAGGAAGCCTGGCCGAGCAGCTGACCAACCCAGGCGATGGCACGCTAGCGCGCATGTTGAAGCAGGACCTCTGACCGCCAGGGCTTCGGGCCCCTCCGCCTCCTTCCTCGCGAGGGCTCCTGCGACGGCACAGGGCCTGCAGGTCGGCGCGGCCCGAGTTGAACTGCGCCGCCGCGGCCCGCGCCACGATGGGAAGCGTCGCATGGTCCAGGAGCGGGTCGCTGGCCAGGCGCTTGCCGAGGAGGAAGCTGAGACTGAGGCTCTCGCCAGGTTCCCGTCCGTGGTGGGCGGCGTTAACCTGCCTCCGCCACTTCGTGAGCTGCGAGGATGGCCAGCCAACCGCGCTGAGGCCGCACCGCGTGGCTGGCCGAAGTCCCGCGTTGGCCACGTGGGCCGCAGCTGGCGTCGCCTGAGAGCGAAGCGCGTGCAGCCTCTGCAGCTGGGCGGCCGCCTTCGCGTGGCGCATCTCCAGAACCACGAAAGCCTGACTGTCGAGGGAGTAGTCCACCCCCAGGTTCTTGACCTAGTCGGCGATGGGGAAGGCGGCGCCGCCCATCTGCTTGGCCACCAGCGAGGCCAGCACGAGCTCGCGAGCAGCTCGCTCTTGGACGCTGACACAGCGCAGCCCGGCGCCACGAGCTGCGCCGCCACCGCCTTGGTCGCCTGGGCCACGTGCGCCGCGACCTGCACCATCGGGCCATGGCAGCCCACGCAGCAGTCGTCGAACGTGATCGCGAAGAAGACCCTCGGTTCAAGCACCCGCTATAATCTCGCGTGCTCGTCGGCGAGCACCAGCAGGCCGCGCGCGAGGAGCCCCCCCCCGCGTGCGAGCAGCCAGCGACGAGGCCCGCGTCCATCAGAAGGGGTCGGAGACGCTGCCGTCGAGCACGAACCGCCGCTCGCCCGCGTAGAGTGCGAGGGCCATGCCGAGCAGCCTCCGCGGGTAATTCGCCAGGATGCCGCGGTCGTGGATGATCGCCAGGTCGACGAGCTCGCACGCTTTCCAGGGGTCGATGAGGGCTGCAGCTGCTCCCTCGCCGCGCGCCTGCGAAGCCTCTGGCCGCAGCGCCAGACGTCCTCTTCCGCCGCGCGCCCTCGGCCGCCCCAGAATGCACGGGCGACGCCTGGGTCGATCTGGGAGCCCCATCGCCGTGCGTCGGGATGGCGGACGCGACCCCAGAGGCGAGGGGGCCAGCCCGGCAGCCCGATGGGCCGAAAGCCTCCCTGGGCTTGGGAAACATCACCACCGGCGAGTCGGTGGCGACGTCGGTGGTCGCTGAGGTTCGCGGCCGTCCTGGGATTGAGGCGGTCGCTGCCGACGCCTGTGACGCGCCTGGAAGTCTTTGCGGCCTGGCGAACCCAATTGGCCGACGGCCAAGGCAACGCCTCGCCATCGGCTGGTGGCCGCAGAGGGCGGAAGCGATCGCTGTCCTTCCTGGCCCTCCAGACTTCCGAGGACAACTACGCCGCCGCGACCTTCGCGCGATCTGGGCCGCGCGCTGGGGCCCCGTGGAACGTCGTCAGGTGCGCAGCCGCGCGGGCCCCGCAGATAGGCATGCAGGCCGCCAGCGCCAGCGGCCATGGAGTTCGGAATCCACTCCTTGAATCCCTGCCCGCGGATGGCCGCGAAGGCCGCTCCCTCGGCCTCTGCCTCGCCCCTGGGCTGGGAGGCCCAATCCGCTAAAGGCAATAGGTCGCCCGGGCACTCTGCAGTCAAAGCAGCGCGAGCAGCCCGCTGCGCCCCAAGAGGGAGGCCCGCGAGGGATGGGGGCCTCGGCGATGCAGCTCCTGCGGGCGGTCCTCGCTGCCAGCCGAGCTGCCGCCGCTGTGGCTGCAGTCGTCGCTGCCGTCGCCGTGCTCCGACGGGAGGTCGCCGCGGTGGCGTGCGAATTGCTCGACGGCCCGGATGTCGCTGCAATGCTCGTCGTCGGCGACGGCCCGCGCATCGGGGCTGCTGGGCCCCAGGTCGCTCATGCTGCGGTGGCACTCGGCCCGAGCGGGCGCTGGGCCTGTCCAGCTCTCCTCGCACAGCCCCGCGGCGCGCGCCTAGCGGGCGGCCGCGCGCTCGGCGAAAGGCTTCGCCGTGCCAGGCCCGCGCGCGCTGCCGCCGTCGGCGCCGCCGCTGCCTGTGGCTGTCTCCTGCGAGGGCTGGAATGGGATCGAGCTGTTACCCTCCGCAGATGCGGCTCCCACTCCAGCCCTCGATGGTGGCGCTGCCGTGGCCGTCGCCGCGCTTAGTGCCAGGCATGCGCTCGAGCTCTCAGCGCCTCCGCCCGCGGCCGCCGCCAGCGCTGCGGATGAGCTGGCAGGTGGCTGGATTGGGATCAGGTCGACCCCATCGCTCTCATACTAACTGATGCGCGCGTAGGCATAGTGCTTGCACGGGTCCATCGACTCGGCTTTGTCCGGCACTGGTCGGGCGAGTGAATGTGGGGTGACCGCCCGCGCCCCAGGCGCTCGAGCGTGCGCCGCGCACCCTGCGCCCCGACTTCGACTGCGCTCCACTCTCCGCCTGGCGCGGTGCGCGCCGGGGCCGCGCGCGGCACTTGGGGCCGCGGCGCCGCAGGCTGGCCGCCGCCCCTGCTGACGATGGGCTAGGCGATGGGGGCGCCAGGGAGAGGCCTGCTGTAGTCGCCGCGCATCTCCAGCCATCGCTTGAACTCCGGGTAGTTAGCGACCGCCCCGTCGAGCTCCTCCTCCCAGTCGTCGCGGCCGATGAGGCCGAGCTGTCTGAGAAGGTGGACCAGCTCGGCCCTTCCAGCAGGAGCCCCGCGTCGCCAGGCCGAGGAACAAACTTCGCGCGCCGCGCGCATGCGGCTGTCGAAGCCCCGCGCCAGGCCCGTGGCGACGCGCGCCGGCAAGCCCAGCATGCGAGAGATGTAGGGCACGCACTTCTCCATCCACTCGGCCTCGTCCTCGCAATAGTTGGGGCCGCTGGGGCTGGGCGCCCAGCTGCGCGCGCGTCGGCCCAGGACTCGCTCGTGGCGCTCGAGCGCCCTGGCCTGCGCGCGCTCTGCCTCTCGTCGCTCAGGGCCCAGCTTGAGCTGAGCCTCCTCGTCGGGCCCGCTGCCGTCAAGGCCGGGCCCTCCAACGGGGGGCCGCACCTGGGTGAAATGGCCGCTCAGGTGCACGAGCTTCTTGCCCTTGAAACTGGCCTCGGGGCCGTCGATGGGCCGCGCGCGCGCGCCTGCGAGACAGAACTGAAGCTCGGCGAACCCCCGCGGCCCCGGTAGAAGTCGGCCTCGTCGGGGTCGATCTGGCGCGCCCAGGCGAGCTCGTCCTCGACGCCCTCGCACAGCCTCTTGTAGGCAGCCGCCGCGGCCTGCAGGTCGTCGCCCCGGTCGATCTGGGCCCGCGCCGCGTCGCGATCCCAGCGCTTCTCGAGCATGGGCCCGAAGGGCTGGCCCAGGTCGCCGTAGCAGGTGAGGCCGCGCTCTTCCGCCACGCGGGGCCTGAGCGGGTTCGCGCACCCCGGGGCCGCCATGTCCAGGCGGACGCAGGCCGTGACCCCCTCGAGCCTGTCGAGCATCTCCGCGCTGACGATGACCAGTCCAGCTCTGGCGGCCCCTTGGAAATGGAACGCCGGCAGGCGCCCGCCCCCGCGTCGACGACGTGGCCACCGACCTTGCAGAGCCAGTTGCCCGCGCGCGAGTGAAACCTGTCGGGCTCGACGTTCCAGTCCCCCGCGAGAGCCCGCGGCTCCCCCGCAAGCTTGAGGAGGGGCCCGACCTCCTGCAGCACGGGCCCGCTGGTCTCGCCGACGTCGTCGTTGTCTAAGTAGACCGAGCCCAGCAGCCACCCCGTTGACGTGGGTCACTGTCGCCCTGCCGTCGGAGACGTGGCAGCTGGGCTTGCTGCCGTGCTCGCGAGGGCAGCGCGCGCCGCGGGTCGCGCGCGCTGCGGCCCCCGAGCCGCCGCTGACAGCGCGCTGCTGAGATGCCCCCACCGTGCTGACGCCTGGGGCCAGCGCGGCGCCCCATCCGACCTGCCTGCGCCACTGCTCCTGCCCCACCGCGCGGCGGCCGTTGAGGTGGTGCTCCTGGTAACAGATCGCGCCCCCCACGTTGACCGCGAACTGCCAGGGGTCTTGCTGCTCGCCGAGAATGGTGGCGAAGGGGCCCCAGCCACTGCCGTTGAGGCTCGCCGCCGTGAGCGTCGGCTTGCTTCCCGCGCCTCCCCCCCCCCCCCCTTCTCCTGAGTTCCGCAGAGTGTAGTCCTTGGAGGAGCGTCTGGGCACGCAGCTTGCGCTTGGCGGCGGCCTGGGCTGCGGGGTCGGCGGCGCGAGCGGCGCCGCCGTCGTCGCCCCCCGCGGCCTCGCTGCCGCCGCCCTCAGCGACCACCTCCCCCATGGGTTGAGCATGCCCGAGGCCTGGTCGAGCGCAGCCAAGGAAACGGTCGCACGTTCGCCCTCGCTGAGCATTGTTCATGCGGCCCCTGAGGAGGCTGGGGCCCGAGCGACCTTCGCGCGGAGATCCTTCTCGTTCACGAAGCTGCCTCGCCAAGAGGTTGTCGATGAGGGCCTGTAGCTCCTTCTCCGTGGCCTTGCTCTGCCCGCAATTACCCTCCAGCTCGAGCTTCTGGGCCTGGAGGTCCGAGATCTCCCGCGTGGCGGCCGCGATCGTCCTTTCCAGCACCTCCGCGGTGCTCTGCTGGTTCTTCTGCTTGCGCTCCAACTCACCGAGCTATGCGGACGTGGGCTTCGCCTCTGAATGCTCGTGATCCAACTACTGTGCCTCGTGCCGCTTGGCCTCTAGGATATGTTCCGTGCCCTCCACGCCTTCGAGCTTTTTGATTTCGTTCCGCAGCTTCCCCGGGCGCCGAGATCGATCGTCCGTTGGTGTTTGCTGCTGCCCTCCAGCTGCTGGAGCCGAGCCTGCATCGCCGCCTGAGCCTGGCGACTACATGCTTCGTTCCAGTTTCTTGGCCTTCCTGCGCAGCTGGTTGAGCTCGCGGCGTTCCTGAGCGTCCAGGTGCGACATGCCACCCTGCCCGAGCTTGCACCGGATCCTTGCTCCCACCAATCATACCCGCAGCTGCGACAGACGTGCCGAGAGCCCCAGTTCTTCTTGGCTCCGCACTTGGGGGGGTCCCAGGCCTTGGGGGCGCCGCCGCCTGCACCTCCCGCGCCTGGCTGAACACCGCCTGGCCGTCCTCCTCTGCTGCCACCTTTGCCGCCGCCCCCGCGCGCGGCACCTCGATCACCACCACCACGTCCTGCCATTGGTCGAGCCCGCCGCGGCTGGGCTCCCAATCGGGCGTCCAGGGCCCGGTGTCGGAAAGGTTATGGATATGAAGAACTTGTGGCCGCGAAGGACTCGCTGAAAACTGAATCGATTTGGAATCTGACCCAAGAGGAAACGCGACGGCTAGAGCCAGACACATGGGACCAGACATCGGCCCAGATCGCGCTATCTTGAGCCAAATTGGTTTGAGCCAAAATGGCTACGGATGATGATGATGATGATGATGATGATGATGATGATGATGATGATGATGATGATGATGATGATGATGATGATGATGCTGATGCTGATGCTGATGCTGATGCTGATGCTGATGATGATGATGATGATGATGATGATGATGATGATGATGATGATGATGATGATGACGATGGTGACGATGATGCTGGTGACGACGAGGAGGAGGAAGCGGAGGAGGGGACGGAAGAGCAGGACAAAGAGGAACCGCAGGAACAACCTCACGATAAACACGAATCTGTTACGCACAGAGGACTGTCGCACCACGAGAAATGGCAGCAACGCTGACAAACGGATCGCGATGAGTGAGGCCAACCAAGCGACAACGATCAAGGAACACGAGTCCAACAAGACCGTCTGAGATGGCACATTGGGATCACTGCCGCAAGGGCCACTCAATTCAGGAACCATTGCGCGCGTGAGGGCGCTATCACTAGCGATCACCAGGTCAAAGGTACGCATGAAGATCGAAAGCGTGTCGCGACGGGTCTCCCCCAGAAATGCCAGGCCGTCAGCCTCCACTTAATGTCAGGCTGTGATTAAGAGCGTGCCAGGCGCGTGATTGGAACATCGACGTACTCTGTTCGGGCGAATCGCCGTGGGGCGCGGGCCAGGCAGACGCATCACGACGGCGCCAATGATTAGAGCCGACGCCCAGCCGCCAGTTGGAGGGCGACGAGCGCGACGCGAGCGGCGCCGCTTCAACGAGGGGGCAGCGGCTTCTCCGGAACAGCGGGGCGAGTGCGCCTAAGTGCCACAGCCAGGAGAAAAGGAGAAGGCGGGAGGGGCTCCTCACAACTGGCGAAAGGGAGAGGGACGGCAGGGGCAAGCGGCAGAGGCTCCCCTTTCCTCTTGTCCTCCCCCACCTTCCCCCCCACCACAACATGCCTGCTGGCGCCGCAGTGGCCCGCGAGGGCGCTGAAAACAATCGCAGCAAAAGCATGCGATCCCTAATGCGAGTTCTGCGTGGGACACAACAATACGTTCGATGTGATGCAAGCCAGCAGTGCAGGGGGGAGGAGCTAGCGTCCACCTCGTGGGCGCCCGCACTGTGCGATGTGGCTGCGAGAACCGACGACGACGACGACGTCCGACGACGACAACGACCACGACGTGCTGCAGATGCCCTATGGGGGGGGGGGATGCTGCGCGAGCCCGCTGTAAACCGCCGTGAACAACGATGACGACCACGGTTATCCCTGCGCGTGCGATTCAAAACATGCTTTCGAGCCCCGAAGGGTCTATTCACCAGCTATGGGAGGTGAGACGGGCTCGTCAGTTGTTACCCAAAAAGCTGGGCATTTTACACCGAGGATAATGCAATCCCGCACATACAGAACTGTTATATGAACAGAAAAACAGACATGGCAGGATGAATGACTGTGAATCGAAGCGCGCACGAGAAAAACGCACCGCGCGCGCAAAAACCGCCGACGCGCATCGCAAAAACCGATCGAATCAGAAGCAGGGACTCCAAGCGGGTCCCCAGAGAGAGTACTCTGCCCAAGCGTCAGCCAAGAAGGCTCCCCTGGGGCCCCGCCCAATCGCAGTGCCCGAGGTCTTCTGTCGGCGACGCGCATCGCCAGATTGATCGAAGCGGGGACGGCCGCGGGCTCCAAAAGTGGAAGGCCGCCCGAATGGGGACCAGGAAAACGGGGTCGGAAGATCGCGCCGCATCGGCGATGTATCGGCGATGCATCTGCGACGCAAGGATGTATAACATCGGGCTCCAGATAGCGCCTCATCGTCGGCGAATCGGCGCCCAGGAGCCACTCTTCGACCCCATTTGCTCTAGGCCAATCTGGACAGCCTGGCAGGCCTCAAGAAGCCCCTACCCATCGTTCGGAATAAGTGGGTAGAAACATGAAGCAGGAACGCGTTGAAAGTAGATTGGGTCTCCGTCAGATGGAAAACCATTCGACTCTTGAAAGAAGAGGGCGGCTGATGCAGACTGAAATCTGAAATCCCAAAACACCCACCGTCAACGAACCAAAGGCACTGTGAAGCCCAAGGAGGAACACACTAAAATGAAGAGTTCATGAATCCGACTGAGCAGTGGCGCCTGGGGGGGCGGACGGCAGACGCAGAGGAAGGAGAGACGAGGAGGACACGACGAGGCGACGACGAGACGACCCACGAGCACCGCAGAGCCGAGGAAGCCCACCAGAAAAAGCCCCAAGAGAGAGAGGGACGAGAAGGACACGACGAGGCGACGACGAGACGACCCGCGAGCACCGCGGAGCCCAATGGCCCCCGACCCGCGCCCCCGCCCAGTCGGAGCGCCCGAAGTCCTCCATGCAGACCATGCACGTCGTGGGCGAGCCCCTCGGGGTGGCCACCGGCGCCACCTCCTGCCGCGGGCGCGGGAGCAGGGGGAGGAGGCAGCAGGAGAAGGAGGAGGCCCAGAGCTGCCCCAGAACGTGGCATGTTGAAGTCCCGCCTCCGCTCTGGAAGCTTCCCAGGGCCCAATGCCGAAAGCTGCCCCCTCCTTAGCAAGATGTGACTCTTGAGCAAACCACCTGAGGGCGCAGGAGCGGCGGCGGGGAACAATTCACTTTCTTGCCCAACGTCCGCCCGAAGTCGAATCCTGGATTTCTGAAGTGATCCACGTGCCAGCACTTCAAGGAACTGTGATGAGTAATGCCTCTAGCGTGGTCTGCGCGCCGAACCCTTACAATGCAGACTCAAAGCCCAATCTACTGTTACGAGCTTCGGTCGCCAAGGGAGAGGCGGACGAGGCGCGGGAACGAGAGACGTCCGAGGGCGAGGAGGACGAGGACCCAGACGTCCGAAGCCTTGAGCTTTTCAATACGGGGTCCCCTAGGGCTCTGGTCTGGGCCTGACTCCCAAGACCGGCCCTCTGCCGACGGACCCAGGGACCCGCGCGGGCCCCAGGGGGCTGGAAACGGAGAATAACTTCCGCACCGATTCTCTCGAGAAGTCGGAGGCCTGGGGGGGACCGTGGCTTGAGCATGCAGTTTAACCGGCCCCCATCCCCACTGGCACGGCCTTGGCCTCACTGGCCGACTTACACCCCCTAGGTGGGGACATATGCTGTTCCCTTCGGGATTCGTGGGGCCTCGTCCTACCTGGGGAGGTGGAATGGTGGGACTGAGATACCATCGCCCAGTGGGGATGGGGATCGGTTCGACGATGCTGAGCACTGGCATGCAGGCGGTCCAGCATCGCCTGTGGCTAAACTGCGGACTCGGCTGTCCGATCGAAAATCTTGGGGAACGACGACGACCTGCGCACCCACACTTTCTGGTCGTCAGGGCCAAGAAACTCTTCGCGGCGTTGGACGCACGCGCTAGGGCCGCGCGCGCCGAGCAGCCGGCCCCTCACGGGGCGGTGGCAGGGCAGCAGCTGGTGCCGGCTGGGACTGTGCGGCAGGCGAGGCAACGGCGCCGGGCCGGCGGGGGCCAAAGCGGCGGGCGACGGAAGCGGGCCGGGGCGGCAGGACGGCGGAGCTGCACCCCCACCCCCAAACACACACACACACACACACTTACACACAGACACCCACTTGAATACTTACACACTTACACACTTACACACTTACACACACTTACAAACATACACGCTTACACACACTTCCGCATGTCCACACACTTCCACACACTTCCACACACTTCCACACACTTACACGCTTACACACTTACACACTTACACACTTAGACACTTAGACACTTACACACACACACACACACACACACACACTCACACTTACACACACACGCACACGCACACTCACTCACTCA
>CAUYUJ010005845.1:52500-58093 GCA_963575745.1 Prorocentrum cordatum
TGATGATGATGGTGCCCCGATGATGACGATGATGATGATGATGCTGATGATGATGTTGATGATGCTGATGATGATGATGTCGATGATGAGGATGAGATGATGATGATGGTGTCCCGATGATGATGATGATGATGATGATGATGATGATGATGATGATGATGATAATGATGATAATGATGATGATAACGATGGTGATCATGATGGTGTCCCGATGATGATGCTGCTGCTGATGATGATGGTGACGATGACTGTGTCCCGATGCTGCTGATGATGGTGATGTTGATGATGATGATGATTGTGATGATGGTGATGATGATGATGATGATGATGATGATGGTGGTGTCCCGATGATGTTGATGACCGTGATGATGATGATGCTGTTGGTGTTGATGATGAGGCCGGTGTCCCGATTATGATGATGTTGGTGATGATGATGTTGATGTTGATGTTGTTGATGATGATGACGTTGATTGTGATAGCGGTTGTGATATCGATAGTGAGATCGATAGTGAGACCGAATGTGATATCGATTGTGAGATCGATTGTGAGATCGATATTCAGATCAATTGTGAGATAGATCGAGTCAGATCGATTGTGAGATCGATCGAGGGAGATCGATCGGGCGAGACCGATACTGAGATCGATAGTGAGATCGATAGTGAGACCGATCGAGTGAGACGTTGGTTCCTCCCCCCCCCCGAACCTCCTTATCACCCGAAGGGTGGTCGTATAGGTCATAGACGGCATACGCGAACGAACGGCAACAACACCCAACACCAGCGCACGCACAAGCACTACCAACAACATGATCGCCCATCATATTCAGATCGGTCGTTCTACCTGCTCACGTGTCGATCACGCGTTGCCTCCAACATCCAACAGGTCCCCTGCCCGCCATCAGACCCTCCATCGTGCCCCCTCCGGCGCGGCTCTCCTGGCTTCCAGCCGCTGGGGTCACCTCGTGCGAAACACTTCGCGGAGACCACAATAGGAACCACTGAGGAGGAGGAAGAGGAGGAGGAGGAGGAGGAGGAGGAGAATGTGGAAAGAGAATTTGGCGAACTGACGCAGGCAGCCCTCCACAAACGGACCCGACCCGATCGAAGGCCTCCCCGAAGAACTCCGCGGCGGGGGCCTCGGAAAGAGCCGGCCAAGACCAGAAGAGAACCGCTCGAGGATTGGCGTCGCCAGCCGGGCAGGAGGCCCACGCCGGGCAGGAGGCCTCCACAGGGAACGCTGCAGCGAAGGCCGCCATGAGAAGCGACGATGCTGGGAGGGGCCTCGAGGGTGCTGTCGCCGCGCTAGAAGGTTGCCGGCGCCGGCGCGAGAGGGCCATTGAAGGCAGAAACTGGCCAGGGCCAAGGGCTCCAACGCAATCGAACACCACTCCAACACGGCCCCGAGACCCCCACGGCCCCCACGCAGGCCCGAACTCGCCAGGAAGAATAGCCCTTCTTCCCCTGGTTCCCCTCCCCCTTTTCCCGCCCCCATCCTTCCCTCGGGTCCTTTTGGGTGTTCCAGGCCCGCTAGGACACCCGTTGGTGGAGATTGAGAAATACTCAAAGCGATGGGAATGGGTGGAAGGGGTAGGATGTCAGATGCGGCGCGGGCGCCCCTAGCTTGAGCTCCTCCCTTCGCCCCCTTTCCCCTCCGCCCCTCGCCTCATCCACTCCCCCTCGCCCTGTTCCCCTTCCGCCTCCCCCTCCAGCTACCCCCCCTCGCCCTTTCCCATCCCCCTTGTCCCGCGCCCCCTCGTCCCCCCCGTCCACCTCCTCCTGCTCCTCCTCCTGCTTCTCCTCCTCCTCCTCCTCCTCCTCCTCCTCCTCCTCCTCCTCCCCTCCCACGCAGATCTCAAGGTATGTCTGGACGTCGTTCGCTGCCGCCGCATGCCGAAGCACACACACACACACATCGGACAAACACCGGCCGCCGACAGCCTCCCCTCGGCACCCTCCCCGTCCTGTAGATCTCCTCGAGCCGGTGGAATCTTTCAGCATCAATGTCTTGATCATCTGGCTCCCTGCACTCCCGAACATGCACGGCGAACATACAGACATACATCGTGCGGCAATCTCACGCGCACACAGCACAGTCTGCGCCCCTGCCGTGGCCCGTCCGTGTGGCCTGGGGCGTGTCCGCCAGAGCGCACACGCACGCTAGGCGCGAGCCAAGCCCTAGCTTGCGACTTCAGAGAGCGCACCGAAGAAGAGGTGAGCCCCCCCCCGACCAAGAGACAAGCCTGCTTAGCAACGCGTGCCACCTACTCCCCTCCCGCTGCAGACCCGTCACTGCCTCCAGATCACCTCACCTTCGCGGGCCGGGCCGCGCCTCCGCGAAGCGCCCTTTCTATCTTCGCGCAGCCGCGCCCCCCACGCCGACGAACAGCCCCCTTTTGGCGCAGACCGCAGAGCGCGCCGCACGGCATCGCTATCGCGCCCCTGTGGGGGAATGTCGCGCGCCCACTCACCGCCCCCAAGGCAGGATCAGTCCACTCCGAATCGAGGACCTGCGTCGGAGCGGGCCTGGCATTGCATCGTGCCGCGTCGGCGCGGGTCGGAATCGACTCGAATGCGGCCGCGGTGGGGCGCTCAGGAGTGCCGTGCGCACTCATCGGGACGCACCGCGGGTCGTGGGAATACCGGGCCCGAATGCGATCGAACCTGGCCGAAAGCGACAACCCATCGGACCTACATCGAATCGGCACGGTCCCTGCCGGGCAGCGTTCCGGACGGGCCCCAAAGCCTGCACCAGGCTCTGGGCGCCCGCGCGACACGCCCTGGAAGGCCGCACCAGTCCGCCGGCCGTGAGCCGCCTCCACGGACGACCGCTGGACTGCCCACGACGGCTACGATAACGGCCCCCGCCCCCCCCCGCCCTCGTTTGGTGTATTTTCTGTTTTGTGTTTCGTTTTGCTCTGCCTGTTTTCCTGTACCTCGCCCCTCCCCTGGTGAGGGCACTGTGCCCGACTGCCATCCAGACTCCGACGTGCTGCAAGCCTCGTGAGCCCCCACCGGGACCTCGCCAGCAGGCCCTCCTGGGAATCTGAAGGCGCCACAAAGCCAGCCCAAGCGGGCCAAATTCCCTCCTGCAGGCCTCCATCCATCCCAGCGCGTCCAAAGCCCCGACTCCACCTCAGCGCCCAGAGAGACCCCCGCAGATCCCCGTAGAGCCCTAGAACGGCACCACGACAGGCACCAGGACCTAAGATGTCTCCAGACTGGCCCGAGACTCCCCCGTTCGCGGGTAACCCCAACACCCGCAGGACTGCTTTGCGACTTCCTTCCGACGGTCTTGCTCGCTCTGGTCGGGCAACACCGTGACTCGCTGCTGTGCGCATCATCGCACTGCAACCGCCGTGCGACACTGCAGCAGTCCAATTCCGCGGCGTTGCCGAGCAGCCCCATTACAGTGCGCACGGTATGCGCGGCAGCGCGGCAACACGTTGCGGCGGCTGGCATACGCGGCAGCGCAACCGAGTAACGAGGCACACAGCCGTATACTTGTCCAAGAGAGCTGGCGCGTGCCCGCGACAGAGGCCCTTCACGCATCTGGGCACCGTCGTTGCGCTTGTGTTCCTCATCTGCCACGAACCATCATAATGGATGTCTATGATGTCTATGCCAACGTTACGTTGGTCAGAAGACCTGGCACCGCTAAATCGAGAGATATCCAGGTAGACGCCAAGGTGTGCGCGAGTGACGCATGACCGTCAATGTGTTTTAAGCGTCACTTCGATCTCGTGCTCATCATCATCAACGTCATCATCATCATCATCATCATCATCATCATCATCATCATCATCATCATCATCAGCATCATCATTATCATCATCAGCATCATCATCATCACAATCATCATCAGCAACATCATTATCAACAACATCATCATCAACATCAGCATCAGCAGCACCAGCATCAGCATCATCAGCATCATCATCAGCAGGACCAGCATCAGCATCAGCATCAGCATTATCATCAGCATCATCAGCATCAGCATCATCGTCATCAGCATCATCATCATCGTCATCGTCACCAGCGTCAGCATCATCATCGTCATCAGCAGGAGCACCACCAGCAGCATCATCAGCAGCATCATCATCACCCGTCCACTCTACGTAATACGAAAATCTGGGCCCCCATGACGAGCAAGTGTATTACAACAATGACCTTGAGAAGTTAGGAGCACTACGCCTGGCTCGCAGCTACGATCCATCGGAGAGGGGAACTCCACTTCCTCGTATTCCTTTTGTTCCTGCTCTACCCTCCTACTCCCCCTGCTCTTGGTCTAGATATTGCTCCTGGTTCGCATCGGCAGTAAATAACCGTTCTCCCGATGATATACATGTGCCGCCCCTGGAAGGGATACTGACTTTGCACGCAGCGGGTGTTTCTTTACGCGCGGCTACGGCACCAACACATGTCTCTGTAGCCTCGGAAAGCATACTCCGACTATGTCGTGTGCCGTATCTGGACTACTGGACAAACCCCGCAGCTGATCGCAATCGCAAAGGACGCAACCTGCCCAAACTGTCCGATCACAACTCTTGACCTTGACAGCTGCAACACAAACCCAAGACAGATCGTACAAGCGAAGAGAAACATCACAAGCATGATGGCCCCGCGCTGGCCACGCGATCCGAGACCCTACAGCCCACGAACACTGTAATGCGATACATCCTGCGGCGTGTGGCCGTCGTGAGGCCCAACCGATGTCAAAAACGATTGGCGCAGCCAGGGGACCATCCGTGGGAAGCTGTATGTCGCGTCACGGGGCCACCTCCTCGCATGCTGCGCGCCTCGGGAGTGAGGGAGCGGAGGAACGCACGCAAGGCAAGGAACCCCGACCGGGGCCGAGCCTGGGGCTCTGTCTGGAGCACGCAACTCCTAAGGGCTGTGCCGACCTCTGTGCGAGGGGGGCGCACGCGCAACCCCCGCTGGGGCGCACTGTCATGCTACTGCCATGAAGAACGCTGAATAAGGACCGACACCCCTTTCGGGACCCAAGATCGCATGGCTGCACGAAGAGCGCTGGAGAGACCACCGTGGAAAGGGCCAAAGAACAACGAGCCCCTTCGGGATCCGAGCTGTTCCGTATGTCAGCGTCTTCACTGCAATCGGGCATACCTGTGGGGTGCAGCTCCTTTCTCCCAACCATCCTGTGGTGTTGGGCCCCCGTGTTGAAGAGACAGTCCCCGCGTCTCCTCTCATCTCCTCTCCCCTCCTCTCCTCTCCTCTCCTCTCCTCTCCTTTCCTCTCCTCTCCTCTCCTCCTCCCCCTCCTCTCCCTCCATTCTTCTGCTCTCCGCACAATCATGTCGGCGACATGTCGGTAGACCCCTCGTCACATGTCTCGTGTCCTCACAGGGAGCTCCACCGAAGGCCCAAGTGGGAAAGTCCACGTGCTCCCCGCACCATTTCGGCACACCCCTTTCACGTTTCGCGTCCCCACAAGGAGCTCCGCCGAACACCCCAGTGGGAGGTTCCGCGTGAGTTTGCCCGCGCCATGTCGGCGCACCCCTCACACGCTTCGTGTCCACATAGGGAGCTCCACCAGATGCCCCAGTGAGAGGGTCCACATGCGCCTCTGCCACATTT
>CAUYUJ010005846.1:0-37500 GCA_963575745.1 Prorocentrum cordatum
CTGTGTGGACAGAGTCGGCAGCGGCCGTACATATCTGGATGCAGGTGGGAAGAAACACGCGTGTAACATTCGAATCACCATGTTGTGCTGGATGACGGTGCTGGAGCGCTGGCAAACTTCATTGGCAAACATGCGTTTTGTTATAGGTGACCGGTGCCGAGGGCACTTAGAGGAGGAGAGGAAGAGGAGGAGGAAGAGAAGGAGCTGTAGGAGAGGAGGAGGAGGAAGAGCAGGAGGATGAGGATGAGGAGGAGGGGATGACGATGATGTTTTTTTTGTTAGCTGTTGGCAAGGGCCTCTACCAGCCCCAAGGCCTCGACCAGACTGAGCCTCGGCAGGCGCTACCTACAGGTTCTACAATGAGAACTCCAATGCTTTGATTGGGTGCGGTTTCTGTGCAACTTCACCAGCGGCTCGTTGTGGGTTCCGCTGGGCATATCCACTTGCTCTTGGCCGAGTGCACTACAATCATAAACTTTTGCTTAGCGTGTCGCCGCGGTGGCCCTGGCGACACGCTGTGCGCGTCGCTCCGATCCGCGGGGCAGGAATATCGGAAAAGCTCGGAACGTTGACACGTGGAGACAGGGATGTGGATAGCGTCTCGCGCCGACGTGTGGTGGGTTAGAACCTGCGGGACGACACACTATCCTACAAAATGTCCGACCGTGTTGAGAAACAAGCGAGAGACCAGCCAGATCCTCTGAGCTCTGGGTGTGGCCTTTACAAACACCTTACTGTGAGCTCGCCGTACAGAAGTGCAGACGCCAAATGGGAGAGGAGGAGGAAGAGGAGGAGGAGGAGGAGGAGGAGGAGGAGGAGGAGGAGGAGGAGGAGGAGGAGGGGAGGAGGATGGCTTGGCTTACGACGCCTGCAGATCGAATACTCTATGCCCTGGCGGGTTTCTCCACTTAACTGTGTCTCGTCGCACCTCTTTCGCCGCTTAGTCTGCACTAGGGTGACTCTACTAACTACCGATCTGCACTCTCTGCTTGCTTTGGCAGGAAAAAACGCAACATTCTCGTCGTTCCTGATTGCCTAACGTACAAGTGAGGGCTTGGATTGGGTTGGCCCTGAAGATGGTCAGGAAGGTTTGCACGAAACCCTCGTGGTCGAAGCCCCTTCGAGCTCGGAGTCCGACCTTGTAAGGTGCCTTGTCGACCCAACCCCTGCACTCGCGGGCGATCACTGGCCGCCAGGCCGAACGCCCGGAGCAGGACTTACTTCCCCACCAAGTCTCCCCGCCCCCGCGTCGAGGAGGTGGGCAGGGGAGGAGGCGGGGGGGAGGGGGAGGGGGTCAGGGTAGGGAGGGGAAGGGAGGGGGCGGGAGGGGGGACGTCGGAACGAGGAGGTGGGCAAGGGGGGCAAGGGAATGGGGGAGGGAGGGGGACGCCCGACGAGGGTGGGCAGGGAGGGGGGGGGACGCGGACGTCCCCGACTAGGATGTGGTCCGGGGGACGGGGGGGGGAGGAAGGAGTGGCCGGGGGCCGAGGAGGATAAGACGACCAGGAGGGGAATCGCCACGGCGCGCATGGAAACCGAGCCCGCCCGCCGCCGAGCCCGTGGCCCTGCCCTGAACAAACAGCCGCTCCGAGAAGAAGTGGTACTGGCGGCGACCCTCCTCCCCCTTTTCCTCCTCCTCTTCCTCCTCCTCCTCCTCCTCCTCGCTCCTCCTTCCTCCTCCCCCATTTGCCTCCTCCTCCTCCTCCTCCCCTCCTCCTCATCCTCACCTCCTCCTCCTCCTCCTCCTGGTCCCCAGCCGGCTCCCCCGTATCTTCTCCTCCCCCGTATCTTCTCATCATCCTCCGCCTCCTCTCCTGTCATCTCCTCCTCCTCGCCGAACCCGTCGCTCCCTCCTCCTCCTCCTCCTCCTCCTCCTCCTCCAACTCCTCCTCATGTCTCGTCCGCTCCCTCCCTCCTCCTCCTCCTGCCCCTCCTCCTGCTCGCTCCTTCCTCCTCCTCCTCCTCCTCTTCCTCCTCCTCCTCTCCTCCTGTCTCGTCCCCCTCCTCCTCCTCCTCCTCCTCCTTCCTCCTCCTCCTCCACTTCCTCCTCCTCCTCCTCCTCCTCCCCTCCCCTCCTCCTCCTCCTTCCTCCTCCTCCTCTCTCCTCCTCCCTCTCTCCGTCCTCCTGTCTCGTCCTCCTCCCCTCCTCCTCCTTCTCGTCCTCCTCCTCCTCCTCCTCCTCCTCCTCCTCCTCCTCCTCCTCCTCCTCCTCCTCCTCCTCCTCCTCCTCCTCCCTCCTCCTCCTCCTCCTCCTCCTCCTCCTCTCCTCCTGCTCGTCCTCCTCCTCCCCTGCTCCTCCTCCTCCCCCTCCTCCTCCTCCTCCTCCTCCTGCCCTCCTCCGTCTTCCTCCTCCTCCTCCTCCTCCTCCTCTTCCTCCTCCTCCTCCTACCCCTTATCATCCTCCCGCACTCCCTCTCCTCAGGCACAGGCGGCCCGAAGCTGCGCACCCGTCTGGGCTCAAGCGAGTCATGTGTCGTGCACTTTCCCTACATGTCGGCGCTTGAGGTACATCGGATCTGCCGCGACTCGAGCGGACGATCTCGGTGGCGAAGGCAGGGCGAAGTTTATCCGATGGGGGTTTGCGGCGAGCTGCTGGGCGTCCAGACGCTGATGCCGCGGGGTGCTTTTATCCAGGTCCTCCCAACCACCGCCTGTGGGAGGCTTGGCTTCTCTATGCAGACATGGGAGGAATGAGCCTTTTCGGCCAGGCATGCCTCAAGGAGAACGGCGCTGGATAGGTGGAGATGAATCCGCCGACCCTGTCGGCGTGTGTGAGGGGCTTCTCCGTTCCACTCGTCGTCTCCGTCGTGTCCGTTTTCCCCCTCCCAGGGCTCTCCTCCTCAAGCGCGCTATCCAAAGCGAAATTAAACGACGTCGTAGTAGAGTCGAAGGGAAGTCCCTTCCCTTTGATCCCTTCCCCGCAGGGGGGGGGGGAAAAGGGGGGGGGGGGGGCGGGGGGGGGCCGGGGCAGATACGAACGCCCGACGGGGCGCACTTTCCCTCGAGCGGGCACGCACGGGATGCACTTCCTCCTCCTCCTGGTCTTTCCTCCTCCTCCTTTTCCTTTTCCTCCTCCCCTCCTCCTCCTCCTGCTCCTCTCCTCCTTCTCCTTCTCCTCCTCCTCCTCCTCCTCCTCCTCCTCTCCCCAGATCGTCCCAGGACGGGGCCCCGAGTCAAAATACCACCCCCCCTAGGGCGCTTTTCCTCGAGCGGGCACAGCCCCGAGATGCACTTCTTCCTCTTCCGGGAGCACGTCCGCAAGTCAGAATAATCATCACTCCCGGGGCGCACTTTCTTCGAGCGGGCACACAAAGGATGCACTTCCTCCTCCTCCTCCTCCTCCTCCTCCTCCTCTTCCTCCTCCTCTCTCCTCCTCCTCCTCCTCCTCCTGCTCCTCCTCCTTCTTCTCCTCCTCCTCCTCCTCCTCCTCCTCCTCATCCTCCGCTTCCTCCCCCCACTCCTAGCCCTTTCGATCAGGGTCGGCGGCACCGGCCGTCAGGCCTCTCCAATCTTACGACCATCCCCAAGTTTGGTGTTTGCGATGCTGGTGCATCTTATCCATTCAACCCTCGGTTTACGTGCTGCTGCTCTTAGGGCCTTATTTCCGCGCGAGCACATGGTGCAGTGGCAGCGTGTCCTGGAGTCGCTCTACGGGCATGTTTTCCAACTGGCCTATCCGCAAGACGTGCGCAAAGGCTGTGGAGAACTTTGCAAAAAGGTTGAGCAGTTGCAGCGGGCTCTGGCGCTTCGCAGAGGTGCTTATTCGAAATGGTTCGACGGCTTGGGTCGTCTCGCTCACTCCACGGGGGCAACCTTGGGAACCGAACTGGCGAACATTGCCTGCAGGGCACTCCGTGGTCTGCTCTATTTCAGCTGCAGTTTTCGATGCGGGCGCTGTGGACGCATGACTGAAGGTTTCGATGTCGTTTGTGGTGGCCTCAACCTGGCGCTCGGCAGGCTCTGCCATGCTTCTAAGCACTGCTCGTCGGATGGCTCGACACTCGAGATCCTCCCCCTCCTCCTCTTCCCATTCCTCCTCCTACCCCTTCCCGCAGCACCCCCCCCCCCGGGGGGGGCGGGGAACGTCAGGGGGGAACTGTCCCAGGGGGAGGGGGGAGGGGGAGGCGTCGAGCTGGCGTCGGCGATGCGTCGTCCGACGATCGGCGAGCTGCCCCTGCCGGCGCGACTCTGCACGCTCCCGGGCGGGGTGGGCCGTCGGGCCCCTATCGGCACGATGCACGGGCGACTGGGGGGGGGGCGCTGCGTCCGCCCCCCGAGCCTGCGTGTGCCTTCCCGGCGCTGCTCCCGGCCGCCCCTGGGCACGAGATCCAACTGCTCGGGCGTCCGGCGGGGAGGGCGGATGCGCCCGGGAGGCACCTGCTCAAGCTGTTCTCCATCCTCGTCCTTCTCCTCGTCCTCCTCCTCCTCCTGCTCCTCCTCCTCCTCCTCCTGCTCCTCCTCCTCCTCCTGCTCTCCTCCTCCTCCTCCTCCTCTCCTTCCCCTTCTCCTTCCTCTTCTTCCTCCTCCTCCTTCTCTCCTCCTCCTTCCTCCTCCTCCTCCTCCTCCTTCTCCCTCCGCCTTCATCTCCTCTCTGTTCCTCCTCCTCCTCCTCTCCTCTTCCTCCTCCTCCTCCTCCTGCTCCTCCCTCCTCCTCTCCTCCTCCTCTCCTCCTCCTCCTCCTCCCCCTCCTCCCCCTCCCCCTCCTCCTCCTCCTCCCTCCTCCTCCTCCTCCTCCTCCTCCTCCTCCTCTCTCCTACTCCTCCTCCCCCACCTCTCCTCCCCCACCTCCTCACCTCCTCCTCCTTCCTCCTCCTCCTCCTCCTCTCCTCCTCTCCTCCCCCTCCTCTTCCTCTCCTCCTCCTCCTCCTTCCATCCTCCTCCCTCCTCCTCCTCTCCTCCTCTCTCCTCCTCCTTCATCCTCCTCCTCCTCCTCCTCCTCCTCCTCCTCCTCCTCCCTCCTTCCTCCTCCTCCTCCTCCCCTCCTCCAGTCCTTTTCCGCCTCCTCCTCCTCCTCCTCCTCCTCCTCATCCACCTTACTTTCCTTTCCTCCTTTCGCATCCCCTATCCCCCTTCCCTCCTCGTACCGTTCTCGTCGACGCCCTCCTTCAACTCTACCTCATCCTTCTCCTCCTGCTCCTGTCGTCTCCGCTCAAGAACTACTCAATACGAACACTGACCTCCTCTCTCCCCTGATCGGTGTGTCAGTAGCGAGAGGACACCTGCTGTGAACCTGCACGCAAGATTTCAAACACTGATTGACATGTCCGTTCCGATCGGATCGTAATTACTCGGCTCTTCAAACATGTTCCCTCTGATGTGTTGGCCGCGCTTCAGGATCGGCGCTCTGCTCCGGTCGTCCAGAAAGGCGCTCCGATTCCTTCCTCATCGTTGCTGCTTCCCCTGCTCTCCCTGCTCCTCTCGCTACTCCCGCTCCTCCCGCGCTTCCTCCTCCTCCTGTTCCTCCTCCTCCTCCTGCTCCTGCTTCCTGATGCTGCTGCTGCTGCTCCTCCTCCTCCTCCTCCTCCTCTTCATTATTCTTTTCTCCGCCTGCTCACCCGCAACCTCCTCCTCCTCCTTCTCCCATGTCAAGGCGCCCCAATTATACTGGCGCATCGCACGATGGGGTCATCTTGGAGATCGAGCTTATCTAGGACACCCCAGTCGGCGGATAGAAAATGATTCAGCGCAGTGGGGAGGGATGGGCGAAAGGGGTCGGACGTCAGCTATTGTGCGAGTGCACCTTGCTTGCCTCTCTCCTCTCTGAACCTCTCCTGCTCCACCTCCTCCCTCTTACCCCTGATCTTCCCCCCTCATCCCACCCTCTTCTCTCCACCTCCTTCCCCTCTGGCGGCTCTCCCCTGGCCCAATGTGCCCCCCTCGTGCCGCCCTGGAACTTTCCATCGGCCGATATGCGCCCTCGTCTGGGGAACGCCTGGCCCAACCACAGCGCTTCCCACCCGCCATGCCTCCTTAACCTGCTCCTCCCTCCTCCCTCCTCCTCCTCCTCCTCCTCTCCTCCTCCTCCTCCTCTCCTCCTCCTCCTCCGCCTTCCTCCGCTCCTCCTCTCCACCCTCTCCGCCCTCCTCCGCCCTCCTCCTCCTTCTCCTCCTCCTCCTCTCCTCCTCCTCCTCCTCCTTTCCTCCTCCTCCTCCTCCCCCTCCTTCTCCTCCTCCTCCTCTTTCCTCCTCCTCCTCCTCCCTCTGCTCCTCCTGCTCCTCCTCCGCCCTCCTCCTCCACCCTCCTCCTCCTCCTCCTCCTCCTGCTTCTCTTCCTCCCCTCTCCTCCTCTCCTCCTTCTCCTCCTCCTTCTCCTCCTCCTCCTTCTCCTCCTCCTCCTCCGCCTCCTCCTCCTCCTCCTCCTCCTCCTCCGCCTCCTCCTCCTCCTCCTCCTCCCTCTTCCCCTCTTCCTCCTCCTCCTCCTTTTCCTCCTCGACGGCGAGCCCTGCCTGTCAGCATGCATTCATGCCCGCCTGACGTTACCTCTCCTGTTCACTCGATCCTGGCCAGGATACCTTGGTTAGTACAGCCTTAGCCTCCGCCCTCCTTCCCCCCCTTGCTTCCTTTCCTTTCCGCTGCTCCCTTTCCTCTCCCTTCTGCCTCCGCATCCCTCAGGATACCCTTCCCCTTGCCGCCCCCCGCCTCCCCCGCGTCCTGGAGGTGGTCATGCTCTCCAGCCGCCCACCTCGGTTGACTGACGCCGACAAAGCCTGGAAACGATCGCGACTCCGGCAAGGAACGGAATCGGCCCGCAAGACGAGCCCGACGTTGAAACACCTAAAAAGAATCGGCGGCGAGCCCAGGGGGGAATGTAGGGGGAGCGGGCCTCCTCCCAAGGCTCGGAAGACCTGTAGCCTTCTGAGAAGTTCTCCAAGACCCCTTCGAAGACAGAGACGGCGGCTCAGAAGGCCGAATAGCCTTCTGAGGAGCCCCGCCGCCTTCTGAGAAGGCCTGTCCCCTCCCACTTCCCCCCCAGGCGCGCCGCCGAAAGAAGCAAACGTCACTCCAATCGCCGCCCGATGACGCGCTGCGAGCACCAGCGAGGGGCCACCGGAGGATACCCGCGCCAACCCCGGCAGAGTGCAGCACAGGACGGCCTCCGGTCCTCGATAAGGGTCGGAGGCCCTCCCAGACATCACTTCTGGGGCAGCAGCGGACGGCGCCGACGCCGACGCCGACCCCGACGCCAATGCTGACGCCGACGCCGACGCTAACGCCGACGCTGACGCCGACGGCGGCCTGCCCAAGGCCAAACCTCCTCCCTCTATCCTCCTTCCTACTATGAAGAACATGGGTCCCAAAGGAAACGGGTCCTGCACCAGATGTCCATTCAGAGCCGTTTTCTGGCAGTCCCCTGGAGCCCAGGCCAGGGTTCTGGAGCGCAAAAAAGGGCAGAAACCCTACAAGAACCGCTTCCCTCTGGACCCCTTTTCGTCATGGCGACTCCTCTCTCCTCCTCCTCCTCCTTCTCCTCCTCCTCTTCCTCCTCCTCTTCCTCCTCCTCCTCCTCCTCCTCTTTCTCTTCCTCCTCCCCCTCCTCCCCCTCGCCCCTCAATCACTCCTTCTTCTCCTCCTCCTCCTACTCCTCCTCCACCTCGCCCTTCCTTTACTTCTCCTCCTCCCCTCCCCCCTCCTCTCCTCCTCCTCCTCTCCTCCTCCTCCTCCTCCTTCCTCTTCCTCCTCCTCCTCCTCCTTCTTCTCTTTCTCTCCCTCCCCGTCCCCGTTCCCCTGAAGACCCGCTCCATGCACGCAGGGAGAGGAGGAAGAGATGATCGAGGGGCCCGCGCCAAGGCTCGGCCGCGCCGCTCGCGCCGCCTCGCGGCCCCTGGGGGCCCCGCCGCGGCAGCCCCGTGGCGGCGCCGTCCCTCGCCGCGGGCGCGTCCGGGCCGCCCCCTCCTCTGGGGGGGAGGGGCGCTCTCTTCGGGCAGCGCGGCGGGGGGGATGGACGGTGACGGTGGTCCTCCGCCTTCTCCGCCTCTGCCTCCAGCCCGCCTCTTTGCAGAGTAACGTCCCCCCCGCCCACACCAGACTTGTCTGTAGGGCGGGCCGGGCGTTTCGCCTGAGAATTCCTCACCACTTACGAGCCTGAAGCGTAAAACATTGGCAACAGTTACACAGATGGAGGGCGGGTGGTTTTCAACATGTGGCTCTCGCCTGTGCGCCGCGCACATTCGTTATAAACATTGCAAAAACTTCGCAGATGGAGGCCGGTTCCTTTTCAAAATGTGGCTCTCGCCTTAGCGCCGCGCGCATTTCTTTTCCACAGCCGCAAGAGTTTCACGGTTGCCCATGGCGTTCTGGAAATATTCCGAATTATGAGGTCAACCGTTACGTTGATTCGCGGTGTTGAAATCGCAGGAATGGCGTTCTGGCGCGACTCAGGATCATCGAGACGCAACAGTCAGGTTCATCTTCGGTGTTGCAGTCCCGAGAACAATGTTTTGGCATGCTTCAGGGTCTTCAAAAGGATTTTTTCAACGAGGCAGCTAGTCCCTCAGTGGAAATGAACCCTTGTAGGGACCTTTGGTGAGGGATCTGAGAGGGAGGGTTTATTTCAATACCGTTCATGGTTCTTGGGTTTGCACTGGCACTCCTTCTCCTCCTCCTCCTTCTCCTCCTCCTCCTCCTCCCACTCTTCCTCCTCCTACTCCTTTTCCACCTCCCTCCCTCCCTCCATGCCGCTGCTGCAGAATTTCAGATATCTGAACCATCGGTGGTGGACAAACCTCAATCGGAACGTCCTGCCCGCCCAACCGACAAATCTGGGGGCGTGACATGGAGGAGCTAGGTATCCGGTAAACAAAAAACTTGAAACACAGAAACGGACGAAGAAGAGGAGGAAACGGAACACGAATATGAGGTTTGCTTAAAACGGCAATTGGTCATCCATGATAAAGCAAATGAATACCATGAGCATGTGTACTAATGTCCTACAAGCGATGGTTCCTGTGAGGATGCGCGGCGTGACTTGTATGAGCATGCGCGATGGACTCAACCTGGCGGCGCGTATGGCGAATGAGCTCGATAGATCAGTAAGTGGTACACGACGATGCAGATAGCAGGTGGCGCCAAAACGCCTGGGTACAGCGACGCAGGTTATCTTGAGCGGGGGTGGATATCAAACTGGAGCCGCGTAGGCTCGTTTCTAAAATTGGCAGAAGCCACGAAAATGGAGGGTGTGGTTTTCGATTTGGGGCTCCCGCCCCCACCGCAGCGTTCATTTATCTCACATGTCAGCAACAGTTGCAAGGATGGACGACGGTTCTTTTTCCAATGTGGACATTCGCCTGAACGCGGCGCACATGCATGTTCCACGTTTGCAACAACTGCCACCCCGCCATCGCTGGGCCGTCCATGCCCTGTGTATGTTTCAGTTTCGTGCGTGAATTTCTTTGCAAGGTGAGCGAACATACTCCTCGATGGCAATTGCCGAGAAGAGTGCGCACGTCCGAACGGTGCCAAGCCAGGACGTAGGGCGGCTCTGGTCAAGCTGGGACGCTCGGTTGGGACTTCGCCTTTGAAGACCAGAAGCTTGAACATGTGTTGCAGCTGTGCGGATGGAAGGCGCTTTCATGTTCCCAATGGGGCTCCTGCTTTAAACTTCCTCGGAGTTCACTGCCATAGCTGTGAACCTGCGCAACAATTACATACACATGGAGGGGACTGTCCTTCCTCAGGGTGGGGATCTCATTGGACATTTCGCGGAGCTGTACGAACACACATTTTCGGAAGTCTTGCTATCCCTGGAAGGAGGCAAGGCAGTTCATCTCAACGGGGATCTCGACTGCAGTAGGCTCTTGTTATTATTCCTATAGTCCGCGTGTCTCTGGTTGTGGCCCTAGTAGCTCAGCAGGTGGCCCTCGTAGCGTGATCGCAGCAGCTCAGCACGTGGTCCTTGCTGGGCAGGTGGTCCTTGTAGATTAGCTCGTCGCCCCAGCAGCTCTGCGGAAGACTTCGTAGTTCTGCTTGTGGCTCGCGTAGCTCAGGCAGGTGGCCCTCGTAACTCTGTCTGTGGCCCTCGTAGTTCAGTTGAAGGTCTCGGAAAGCTGCGTCTTGTCATTGTCGTTCAGCTCTTCGCCCGAGTCGTTCTGCAGGAGGGTCATGTAGGTCTCCCTGTAGTCCGCGTGGCTCTGGCTGTGGCCCTTGACGGTCAGCAGGTGGCCCTCGTAGAGCTCTCTCGTGGCTGTGATTGCCTGTGGTCCTCGTAGCACACCTGGTGCCTCCGGTAGCTCAGCTGGTGGCCCTCGTGGCTCAGCTGGCGGCCCTCGTAGCGCAGCAGGCGGCCCTTGCGGTTCAGCCGGTAGTTCTTGTAGTCCTGCTTGTAGCTTTCGCGGCTCAGCGTGCGGTCCTCGTGGCTTAGCTGGTGGCCCTCGTGGCTCGGCAGGTGGCTCACGCAGCGCGGCAGGTGGGTCCTGTGGTACCTCTGGCTGTGGCTATTGTAGCTCAGCACGTGGTCTTCGTAGCTCAGCTTGTTGCTCTCGTGGTTCAGCTGGTGTTTCTCGGAACCCTGCTTCTCGTAGCTCAGCTCGCGGTCCTCGAAGCTCATCTTGTGGCTCTCGTGGCTCTGCTGGCGGGCCTCGTTGAACGGCACGTGGGACTTGAAGCTCTTCAGGTGGCTTTCGTAGCTGTGCGCGTGGTCCTCGTAGTGCAGCTTGTGGTCCCTGAAGGTCGTCCAGTGGCCCTTGAAATTTTGCAGATGGCTGCTCTGATGGTGGCTGAAGCAATTCACAGGGCGCGCGCTATTCGTAGTCTCCGGGGTCCAGGCCGGGGTCGTCGGTTGCCAAGTCGTAGTGTTCTACGTTCTGGGTGTCCCTGTAGTCCTGTCGGTTGTCATAGCCACGCGGTCTGTCGTAGTCTTGGGGGGCGTAGCAGTACGCGTCATTATCGAACACGCTGTCGTAGTAGTGCTCGTCGTAGGGGGCGCGGCCGTAGTTGACTCGTCGTAGGCGGTGCGGGCGTGGTCCATCGGTGCCTCCACCACAACGCACTGAATACCCTCTTCGGTCTGATCGGTCATGTATTTCCTGGTGTCGGTCTTGGTGGCGTAGTTGATGTCGTACTGAGGCTGCCTGTTATGCGGCTATTCCTCGGGCTGCATGTTATGCAGCACTTCCACAAGCTGCACGTTACAGCCCATTCCGTCCTGTAGACGACGCCATCATGAAAGTGGTCGTAGCGAAGGTCATGATGTCGTTGAGGTGCGGTTGTGGTCCATGTCGGATGAGGTAGTCCGTTCTATTGAGAGCTGCAACTGTTGGTACTTATCTATGCGAGTATGGCCTCGGTGTCACGCCTGTAGTTTCCACCGCATTATTTGTCGTAACCGATGTTGTGCACATCCAACTTGTAGTTTGTCATCTGGTGGATGATTTTCTTCTCCCGGATGATCACCCTCCCCTGATGTTGACTTTCTGGTGGTTGTTGTACACGTTGTGCGCGCGCCGCCAATGGCGGCGGCGCGCTCGGGCCGGCCCCCCTTCCGCGGGTGGTGGGGAGCGCCCCCCGCCCGCACGGGCCAGAATGGCCCTTGAGCCAACATGGCAACGGGAAGCCTCCCTTCTTCCTCCTCCTCCTCCTCCTCCTCCTCTTCCTCTTCCGTTTCCTCCTCCTCCTCCTCGACCTCCTCCTCCTCCTCCATGCCTCCCTCCCTCCACTCCTCCCTCTCTTCGAATCCTCCCCTCACCACCAATATTCCGCCCCCCTCCCCCCTCCCCCCCGCCCCCCCTTTCACTCCTTTGACCCCGCCGCCGTCGCCACCGCCGCCTCGCCGCCACGGCCGCCGCTTCCGCAGACCGCCCACTGCCGCCGCCGCCGCGCTCATGATCGCAGCCGCCGCAGTGAGACCGCTAGAGCTCCTCCAGAGCTCAGGCGTGACGCCGCGGCCGCCGCGGGCGCGGCGCGGCCGGCCCGCGCGGCGCCGCGCGCGAGGCGCCTGCCGAGGGACGCGCCCACGGATGCGAGCATGGCGCGCCCTGCGGGCGGCGGCGGGCGCCGCTTCTGGGCGGCCGCTCGGGCCGAAGCACCGCTCGGGGCCCGAGGGTGCGCCGCTCTTCCGCTCACGGTGATCGGGCGGGAAGGGGCTCCTCCTCCTCCTCCTCCTCCTCCTCTCCTCCTCCTCCTCTCCTCCTTCTCCTCTCTCCTCCTCCTCCTCCCTCCTCCTCCTTCCCCTCCTCTCCTCCTCCTCCTCTCCTCCTCTCCTCCTCCCTCCTCCTCCTCCTCCCTCCTCCTCCTCCCCCTCCCCCTCCTCCTCCTCTTCCTCCTCCTCCTCCTCCTCCTCCTCCTCCTTGGGGGCGGCCCCATGAGGAGTTCCACCTACGAAAAGTCCGCACGGCGGCACCACACCCGACCACGCCCGCTCCGGCGCGCCCCTCGCGGAGGTCGTGCCCCCACCGGGAGTTCCGCGTGCGGCCACGGCGGGAGGGTGCGCGTGGCGGCGCCGCCCCCCGCTCGGCACAACTCCCCCGAGGACCGCGATACCATAGGGAGCTCACCTTACACGGCCCGAATTGGCGGGCCCGCATGGTGGCAGCGCGCCCGCGCCGGCACAGCCCGTTCGCGGCTCGTGCTCCGGAGGAGCTCCACCGAGGGACCCCGGTGGGCAGGCCCGCATGGCGGTGCCGCGCCCTGCTCGGCATGCCGATGAAGTGAGGGGGGAGCCACCCGCGGCCCCAGCGTGAGGGCCTGCATGGCGTCGTGGATGCCACGGCAATGGACACCCTAGCAGTCCTATCATTGAGTATAACATGGGTTTTAACTGTCGGAAGAGGTTCTAAACATGTTGTTAAACATGTTTTCTTACATATTTGAAAACATGTGTTTAACACGTGTTTAGACATCTGGGAATTATTTGGCAGCATGCTTCTTCTCCATTGATCGTCCTCCACAAGCATGGCGGCACCGCGCCTATGTTTTATGTTGCTCCCATCGCACTTAAGGACCACATCCCAGAGATAATTTCGAGCACCCGGAAAAGTGTCGAAAGAGTGTTGAAACAGTGTCGGACGAGTGTCTCCCAGGGCCCGACACGTGAAATCCCTTAAGTTTCGGTGCCTTTTTTTCTGGTGCTCGAAATTCTTTCTGGTAGTCAGAGCGAAAAGTAGGATGAAACATCATAAGCCTATGTGGCGGCTTCCGCAAAACCCTGAGCCAGAAAACCTGGCCATCACATTCTTATTTCCGCCGCCTTTGGCCGAGGAAGAAGTGGCAACTCCTTCGACCCTCGAAGGCGAGGCCCTTTCTGAAACGCCTAATGTGGGGCACCCCTCCTGCGAATCGCGCCCCCGTGAGGATCTCAACATAGGGCCCCGCCCCCGTGGGAGGGTCCCTTCACGAAGATCGTGCCCTCGCGCGTGGTCAGAACTCCGTCGGGATTGCTGGCGCGCGTCGCAGATACCCCTCGGCCGCCCTCATTCGGCGCCCACTTCAAGCTGCACCCACCGCGGCTCGCCCCGCGGACCAAGAGAGCCCAATACGGCCTAGGAGGGCCCCAAGACGGTCAAAGAGGGTCCCAAGAGACCCCCAAGGCTGCCCCGCAGGATCCCTGGTCAGCCCCAGGACTGCCCCGAAGTGAAGACGAAAGGTATCGCAAATGACGGCTATCATCGTCTTCCTCGTCCTTCTCCTGCTCCATTCCTTTTCCTTATGCACAGCTCCTCCTTGTCGCACCCCGAGGCCAATCGGAAGGGCGTGCTGGGTGTTTCGCCTGAGACTTCCTCATCATTTAGGATCCTGAGGCTTCCAATTTACAGCAGTTTTACGGATATAGGGCGGGCCGCTTTCAAAATGTGACTCGCGCCTGACCACTCACCTAGCGCCGCGCACATTCGTCATGACAAAGACAACAGCTTCACGAATCGCGGGCGGTACCTTTTCAAAATGTTGCTCTCGCCATCGCGCCGCGTACAGTCGTCGTAAGAGTTAACCGCAAGTTCAACGATTCTCATGGTGAGCGTTCAAGAAATGGTGTTTTGGCACGATGTGGACTGTCAAGGCGCAACAATTACATTGATCCGTGGCGGGGTCCCAGGAACCGAGTTCTGGCGCGGTTCAGCATCGTCCAGACGCAGCAGTAGCAATGATTCGCGGCAGTGGCATCCCAGGAATGGTGATCTGGCAAAGCTCAGGATTCGCAAACGAGGGTTATCCAACGTGGCACTTCCTTCGGAGGAAATGGGTCCGTCCTTGTAGGTGCCTACGAAGAGGGATCTTAGATGGAGGGTTTATTGCAACACAGTTGATGAGTATTGGTCTTACATTTGTTCTACTCCTCCTCGTCAAAAGTATCATCTCTTCCTCCTCCTCCTCCTCATCATCATCATCATTACCAGCATCACCACCACCACAATCCTCCTCCTCCTGCTCATCACCATCGCTACCGCCATCATCATCATCATCATCATCATCATCATCATCATCATCATCATCATCATCATCATCATCATCATCATCATCATCATGATCATCGTCATCATCATCGTCATCACCATTAGCATCATTATTATCGAATCAACATCTTCATTATCATCATCAACATCATCAACGTCATCATCACCATCATCATCATTGTAATCGTTATCATCCCCCTCATCGTAATCATCATCACCATTCTCGACATCGTCCTTCTCATCCTCCTCCTCCTCATCATCATTACCATCATAATCACTATCAACTTTTCCAACCCGATCGTCAGTCCCAACCTCCTCATCCTCTCGTTCTCATCTTCATCAGATCATCGTCATCGTCATCGTTATCGTCATCGTCGTCATCAGCATCGTCCTGATCGGCTTGAACAGCTGCCAGCGAGACTGCTGGACTGGCACGGTGGCGGGACTTGCCGCAGGCAACTGGATCCGCCGCCCCCTTTTGATTCATCAAAAGGGTACCTGGCGTGTCGAACGATGTGGCTTTTAGCTTTGGTTCTTGTTCCAAAAGAACTCCCCCTGGGGCTTCGTCACGTCCCGCCGGCCACCCAGAAGAGGTGGTCGCAAACGGTTTTCCTGCCCCAGACGGCCCCAAGATGGCATCCAAGACGGCCAAGATGCCTCCAAGACGGCCAAGATGGCCTCCAAGACAGCTCAGGTGGCCCCAAGATGCCTCCAAGACTGCCCAAGACGTACCCTAGACGGCCTAAGATAGCCTGAAGATGGCCCAAGACGGCCCAAGAGGCCCCCCAGAGGCCTCCAAGACGGCCCAATATGCCTCCAAGAGGTCCTCCAGGAAGGCCCGAAGAGGCCAAAATCATTGATTTGCTTCTCTGGTTTTTGAAGGATTTTGGCATTTGCCTCTTCTCGGCTTTCTGACGGCCCCAGACGGCCCAAGAGACCCCCAAGATCGCCCCAAGAGGCCCCCAAGAGGGCCCCATGACGGCCCAAGAAGTCTCCAAGACGGGGTCCCAAAACGGCCCAAGAGGCCTCCAACACGCCCAAGATGGCCTCCAAGACGCCCAAGATGGCCTCCAAGACGGCTCCGAACCGCCCCAAGAGGGCCCCAAGTCGGCCCAGAAAGGCCCCCAAGACGGCTCCCGACGGCGTCAGACGTGCCAGGAACCCACCAAGATGGCCGAAGTTGGCTCGAAGCTGGCCCAAGACGGCCCAAGAGGCCCCCTAAGAGGACCTCCAGGAAGGTCAGAAAACGCCAAAAACATTGATTTTCCTGAGGTTTTTGACGGGTTTTGACATTTGCTTCTTTTCGGCCTTCCGACGGCCCGAGATGGCCCAAGAGCCCCCAAAGATCGCCGAAAGATCGCCCAGGAGGCCTCCAAGATGGCCCCAAAACGGCCCAAGAGGGCCCCAAGACGGCCCCAAGAGGCCCCCAAAACGGCCCTGGAGCATTCCAAAAGGGCCCCAAGTCGGCTCATAGAGGCCCCCCAAACGGCTTCCGACGGCGTTAGACGGACCAGGAGCCCACCAAAACAGCCGAACATGGCCCTCAGATGGCCCAGGACGGCCCAAGAGGCCTCCAAGAGGGCCTCCAGGAAGGCCCGAAAAAGGCAAACATCATTGATTTCCCATGGGTTTTTGAAGGATTGTGGCATTTGCTTTTTTTCTCCCTTCCGACGGCCCGAGACGACCCAAGTGCCCCCAAAGATCGCCCAAGAGGCCCAAGACACGGCCCCAAGAGGCCCCCAAGACGGCCCAAGGGGTCTCCAAGACGCTCAAGATGGCCTCCAAGACAGCCCAGGAGCCCACCAAGACGTCCTCCAAGAAGGCCCGAAAGGGTCAGAATGGTCTCCAGACGGCCAAGATGACCCTCAAGATGCCCACGTGTTCCCCGAAGGCGTTCCAAACCGATTCGGGGAACACATGGTCCGATAGCTTGGCAGGTCTGGCCGTTCGGCCATTATCCCGGCAAAGCAACCTAACATCGATATGTAGTAGCATAGCTGGAGGCATGCAGCAGCAGTAACATTCGCAGTAGTATTAGCAATAAGAGCAGGAAAGATGAAACAGTGGTAACAGTGAAGTAGTAGTTGTAGTTCGGAGTCCTGTAAAAAGGAGACACTGCTATCAACGCTGGAAATGTGTCAAAACGAGACACTGCTATGAATGGTGGCAGTCGTGTAAAAAGGAGACACTGCTATCAACGCTGGCAATGAATGATGATGATGAGTGCGATGATGAGTGCGACGATGAGATGATGACTGTCCTTTTTTCAGAGGACCGCGCTGAGGAGCGGCGTGCGAAGCGGAGAAGCTGCAAAGCGTGCAGGCTGAAAAGCATTGCAGACACGCGCAGGCTGAAAAGCATTCCGCGACACGTGCAGGCTCACCGCGCACAGCTGCACACGAGCGCAGGCTGAGAAGCACCACGCGCATGCAGGCTGAGAAGCACCACGCGAATGCAGACGGACAGACTGAACAGCACCGCCACAACGCAACCTGCATCTCATGGCTCCTCAAGCTCGCGCAGGCCATCCCAGTTGCTGTCGGGCCTTCGCGCAAGCGATCTTCGTCGCGGCAATCTTGTCCGTGAAGAGCTCGGCGAAGGCCTTGGCGATCTGTTCCGGGGGGCCGGATTCGATGATGCTCCGGTCAGGCAAGCCGTGGCTCAAGAGTTGGTTGAAGCTTCTGGGGCGCGACAGGCTGACGTAGTAGGCAAGCCAAATGGACTCCTTCTTGAGTCCTGGCGGAAACGTCCAGTGCACGATGAAGCCTGGGTCCGTCGTCTTGCCCTGGACGCCATGCAGAGTCCCCTGCTTTTTGGGCAGCACGGTCAACTGCGTCCTGGACACCGCGATGGCCGGGCCACCTGTCTTCGCTTTGAACTTCCAGGGGCGCGCCTGCGGGGTGATCGCGAGCACTCCGCGCAGGTCGGGGCCGGCAGGCTGAGAAGCACTGCCAGCTGTCACCGGCGCGGCCTTCAAGAAAAGTTCATCGCTGTCATCGATCTTGACATAGACGGCCTTTGGCATGTAGTAGAGTACGACCACACCGTCCGAGACAATGGACGGGCGGCCCTCCACCGGAGGCTCCAGAGCGTGCAGCTCTATGCCTACCACTTTGCCTGGCGCGCCACGGACATACTTCGGCGGCAAGACGGATTCTGTCAGGATGACCTCCATGCCAACGAAGAGCGGCAGCAGCCCCGGCATTTTTGCGGTAGCGCCGATGTTGGGCTCCGCGCGCATCTCGTCGAAATCAGGCTTCGCGAGGCGCGCAGCTGGTCTGTCGATTGCTGGGACGTAAAAGAGCAGCTGGCCAGCATCGTGCGCATCAAGCTTGGCCTGTGCATGCATGGCGTAAGAGACGATGCGCCACTCATAGGCCGACTCGTACCAGCCTCGTGCTGCACGCAACCGAGGGTCCCACTGAGGTGGCTGAGCGGCTTGGCTGCTGCTGGCAGCAGGCTGAGCAGCACCGCTAGAGCTAACGACCTCTGTTTTGACGATCGCCTGCCAGCTCTCGTCAGAGATCTTTTTTCCGCCTGGAGTTCTCATGGCGTGGAGAACCTCGAGTTGCAACGGGTCTGTAAAGCGCTGCATCTGCACGAAATCGATGACGTACTCGATGTCGGCGAGCAACTTCCTACCCTGTTGGTGTTCGTAGGATTGGCCCGCGTGAGGCGCCAGCAGGGAAGCGGTGGCGGGGACTGGCGGCAACTGGTAGAAGTCCCCGCACAAGATCTTCACAGGCATGCGTCCCCACGTCTCCTGCGGGCGCATGTACTTCGTGGGGTCCAGGTTGTAGCGCAACGCCCTGCCGTAGGTCGTGCGCAGTGCATCTGCATGCAGCAAAGGCCCCGGCACAGCACCCAGCTCATCGATCACGTCGACGCCGAGTGTGCCTGTGAGGCGATCCAGCTTTTTCTGCGTCTGTGGCGTCAAGCGCAGCCTGGCTGTCTGCATGGAATCCGACATGAGCAGGCCATTGGAGGAATGCATGGTCCTGCCGCGCGGGCCGAGGTTGTGTGCGGCGTGGTTGGACTGCGCTTTGCCGAGGTACCCCTGCTCGCCGAAGTAAGTGATGGCCATCGGCTCCACCACTTTGGAGAGGGTGCGCGTCTTGCCGACACCGCCTCCACCGAGCCAGATCGCTCTGTGGTTGCCTGTCGCGGACGCCACGGGGAGGAGATGCGTTGTCTTGTCTGGTCTGCCGTCAAAACGTTTCTGCAGAGACAACGCAAACAACGCCACCGCGTCAATCTGCTCCTCCGTGCAGTGGGCATCAGTGACGAGCTTCCACGCAACAGCCGCCGGGCCCTGCATGGCCAAGAGCTGCGGAACGAGTTCTGGTTGGGCGTCCTCGGCAGCAGGCTGAGGAGCACCGCTGGGGAGCCAGTCGTCCGCAGCATCGGGCAAGATCTCTCCATCCGGGCTCGCTTGCTTCTTTTGGAGCGCAATGCTTTGCCGCTGTAGGGCGAGCATGTCAGAAAAGGTCTCGTCCAGCCGCGTGCCCTGATGTTCCCGCGCGCCGCTGCTGGCTGGCAGTGCAAAGCTTGGCTGCAGCATGCCGCTGTACGCTCGGTCGAGATTCTTCAACTGCTTATCGGCGTAGCTGAGGCGGCCCTTCTGGTCCAAGCGCTGCAGTTGGTCTTGCTGTAGGGCCAGCTCGGTTGCTCTGACGTGGTCCCGCAGCGGAAACCGGGAGATCTCGGTAATCTCGGCGTCCTCCACGTCCTCCTCTACGTCGCTGCCGCCGCCTCCACCCACGTCGACGAGCTCCAGCGGGACTCGCCCCTTTGAGCCCTTCGGCATCGCTCGCGGAGTCTTCATCCGCCTCGAGGTGTGCAGTCGTTGCTGGCCGAGGCTTAACCCGCGCCTCCGCCGCGAGGTCCACGTGCGCCAGCACGTCTCGCGCCACGGTCGCGCAGAACTCCGCCAGGGTGCACTGTTCCTCGTGCCACCGGCAGTGGTGGTCACTGAAGGCAAGGATGCGCCGTGCCGCCTCCGCTGGCATGCGCCGCGCCAGCTGGGACCTTGCGAAGTGCGCTAGGCTGAGGAGCACCAGCTCGCCCTCCTCGAGGTTCGCCCGGGGCTCTTTCAGCTCGGAGAAGAGGGTCGTGTCCGCGAGCACGAGCCTTTGCGGGCCAGGCGGCTCCTGGAGTCTGCGCGCGCTGCCAACACGTGGATCTCCGCGCACCGAAGCCGCCACGCCCGCTCGAACGAGTATGGGCGCACGGCGGGGCAGTCGCAGTTCCTCAGCATATGGCTGTACTGAGTAACGCAGCCACAAGAGAGGGGACACTCGCACGCCCAAGGCGTGAAGAGGAGGGCCTTGAAGAGCGAGTTCTGCTCGGGGTCCTGTGCCCATGTCGGGCACTGGAAGCCATCGATGGTGGGGGCGTCACTCCGTGTCAACCGGACCTCCTGCATGTACCGCGGAGCCAAGACGTAGTGGCTCTCGAAGGCGAAGAATCGCGGTCCAGAAGCTTTGACCCGGCTCGGCTTCAGGACTCGCCGGACGTACATCCTGTAGACGTAGTACGGCATGGTCTGCAGGCGAGGGCCTCTGTGGGCGTAGTCGTCGGCCGTGTTCGTGCTGGTGGTGCACGCGTGCATGTCCTCGCACTCCGCACCGCCACCTTGCTCATCACCAGCAGGAGTGTCTCCAGGAGGCTGAGGAGCACCGCTGGTGTCACCTGCTGCGTCCTCCTCCTCGTTGTCGGCGTCAGGGATCTGGATGCGGACTGCTTGTATTGGCACCTGATCATTATGCGTCTCCTCGCCCGAACCTTCATGGTTTAGCAAGCGTTTGCACTGCTGGCAGGCCCACTGTAGTTGTCTCGTGAAGAGCCGCACATTGTGGTGCGACTGGAGGCAGTCGCCGCCTGTGAGGATATGCACGGCCACCTCCGTCGTGGAGAGCCAGAAGCACCGGTTCGCCATCGACGCCAGGCGGATACAGACCCGCCGAGCGCGGCGAGCGAGATCCTCGCGCGTCCGGCCCCGTTTGGCCAGCGTCTGGTCCTCGCCATCAGCGCCGCCCTCACTGAGCACCTTCCGGGCTTCCTCCTCCTTCTCGTCCCTCTCCTGCTGCTCCAGACGCTGCATGCCGGTGAGCATAGACTGGAAGAGCGGCGTCATGGACTCCATCATCTTGCCCTGGTACTTCGTGATGTAGAAGTCCATGGAGAAAGCCTTCTGGAAAGCAGCTTGGAAGCTCTCCACGACAGATGCATCTGTCGGATGCAAGGAGCCACAACCGTAGAGCCACTTTTTGCGGCCGCCGAGTTGTTTGGATGAGCGCAATGCGATTGCCGACTCTGGGTTCTTCATGCTGGCCGTTTTCTTGGTAAGCCTTCTGCGCTTGGCCAGCTGAGCTGGGGCGGCCGCAGGCAGCCCGTCCTGGGCAGGCTGAGGAGCACCACCAGGCTGAAGCACTTTTGCTGCCTCGGCAGACTCGTCAGGCGCGCACATCAAGAACTGGAAATCCACGTTGCACCGGCTGGTCACTTGAGAGACGTCGTTGCTGGAGCTCCTGAACGGCTGGTCGCGTTTGACCTGGCAGCGGCACCGCTGGTTGCGGTCATCAGAGAAGTCGATGAACGGAGTCCGGACCAAAGGCTTGCCGCGCCGACGCACTCGCTTGGTGCGGCCTGCTAGACATAGCTGCTGGATGCGAAAGAACCAGAAGCGGCACGACGGGGTTCTGTTCGAGCGCAGACTCTCTTTGGCCTCGAGCTTCTTCTTGACGTACTTGACGCACGTCTCGGTGCAGTCGTGCTCGTGGTTGGAGCAGATGTTGCAAAAGAAGTCATGGCTAAACGCTACCGCCCAAGCCTCCGCATCTGCGGTAATCTCCTCGACCGAAGCCGGCGAGCCATCGGGCTTGAGGACTTCCTGAATCGCTCCATCCTCGTTCGTCTGGAAGAGGCTAGCATGGCTGGCTGCCATGGCAGGCTGAGGAGCGCCACCTAGCTGCCCGAAGCTAGTTCGTTGGCGGTAGCTTGGAAACGTAGACTGAAAGGCTCCTGTGAGCGGGAGGCCCCGGTACGCTGCAGCGCCGATTGCAGGCATCCGGTTCTCTGCGGCTGCCCGCGCTCGCTCCTCCACCAGGTGCGGCTGCTCCACTGGCGGGCCGAGAGGCACCTCGTCGCGCAGGGTGCCGTCCTCCTCTTCCCCTCCGTCCATGCGGCTCTGTCGTTGCTGCCTGGCTGTGAAAGGCTCTGGCGCGACGTCAGGAAGCCCCAGCTGCCGTGCGGGCTCGTTGGCAGCTTCGTACTGCACGGTCTCCGCGGTGGAAAGAAGCGCAGTTCGCAGCTCCCGAGCGGCGGTGCGCAGGCCTCCGACCACTGCCGACCGCAGCCACGCCATCGTAGGCCCGATGACGCTGTGGCCTTTGCCGTGGCCGTGCGTGAAGCCCCGACCCTGTGCTTCGAAAGGCGCTTGCACATCAGTGGTGCCTGGGGCCACGCACGGCTGCAGAGACGCTGCCGCGTCGTCCTCCGTTGTCACCGCCTGTCGGGCTAGCGTTGTGCGGCCAACAAACAGGCGCTCTAAGCCGATGATGTAGCGGTAGTGAAGCTCCGTCATCAACAGGAAGAACTTGGCCTGCGCCCGCGGGTCTGCTGCCACTATCTGGTGCATCCGCTCCAGAGAAGGCATGGTCGGAGCTGGACTCCGCAGGTCAGGGCCAGCAGGCTGAGAAGCGCCGCCGGCTCTGGCCACCGCGCCAACCGCGCCCCCGCGAATGTCTAAGTGGCTCCGCTTTCCGGGCCCTTCGTGAAGCTGGAGGACCAACGGGCTGTACGTGTCTGCGAAGTTCGGTGTGACGAAGAAGCTGGCCGCGCCGAACTTGAGGTTGTTGCCGTGCCCGTCGAAGCGGAGTGCGGTTTTCCGCCCCTCCGTGCCAGGGACATCGGAAGTGCTAAGTAGCAACGTCCTGAGGGCAGTCTTGACCTTGGCAGGCATGCCCGGGCGTGAAATGGCGGAGCCGATGCAGTCGCCCGGCTTAGCGATGTTTAGCGCCTCCATGAAATCCTCCGCCGACGCCTCTGACAGGATCTGGAGGTCAGTGCCGAAGCCTTTCCTGCCAATCGCCGCCCGAGTGCCTTTCAAGAGCCGCAGCCGGCGGATCACGTCGCCGAAGACAGCAATGATCTCTGGCGAGCTGAAGCGGCTCTGGCAGGCTGCCTCGTAGGGCTCCTCGTCGGTCGCGAGAGAGTACTCGAGCTCCTCCAGGTTGATGAGGCGCCGTGCGACCTCGAAGGACGAAGAAACGAGACACTGCTATGAAGACATGTAGGTCCAAACGCAACCTTGCGTTCAATGGATGTAGGTCCAAACGAGACACTGCTATCAACACATGTAGGTCCAAACGAGACACTGCTATCAACGCATGTAGGTCCAAACGGAACAGTGCTATCAATGGATGTAGGTCCAAACGAGACACTGCTATCAACACATGTAGGTCCAAACGAGACACTGCTATCAACGCGCGTAGGTACCAACAAGACACTGCTATCAATGGATGTGAGTCCAAACGAGACACTGCTATCAACACATGTACGTGTAGGTTCAAACGCAACCTTGCTATCAATCGATGTATGTCCAAACGAGACACTGTTTCAACACATGTAAGTCCAAACGAGACACTGCTATCAACACATGTAGGTTCAAACGGAACAGTGCTTTCAATGGATGTAGGTCCAAACGAGACACTGCTATCAACATGTGTAGGTCCAAACGAGATACTGCTATCGACACATGTAGGTCCAAACGAGACAGTGGTATCAGTGGGTGTAGATCCAAACGAGACACTGTTATCAACACATGTAGGTCCAAACGAGACACTGCTATCAACGCACGTAGGTACAAACAAGACACTGCGATCAATGGATGTAGGTCCAAACGAGACACTGCTATCAACACATGTAGGTCCAAACGACACACTGCTATCACTGGATCGACTCCTCTATCAACACTGGTAGCATAAGTAGTATTCCTGGGGAAGACCTGTTCGAACAGCATGGGCCGCTCCCGCTCGAGGTTCGGCGCGCCGTCCCCGAACCAGAACTCTGTGTAGCACGCCGGCCAAGACCTGCTGTCGAAAGAACTCAAGGGTTTCTGCGTAGGCACCGATAAGGAGTGCGGGCCCACAGCCCTGCACGCGTCTGCTCCTGCTTGCGCTTTCTCCAGCACCACCTGCGCTCGCTCGTCGAACGAACGAGCAGCACTCTGTACATCGAGAACCATGCTGCGCATCGTATGCCTGCCGCCCTCGTCGGCAACAGGCTGAGAGCACCGCTGCTGTCTGCCACTGTCGGTGTCACCTCGTTCTTGGCGATGCGTGCTGCCTGCTCCTGCAGCGCTACCAGCGTGCCTTGCAGTGCTTGCATCATTCGGACTGGAGCGATGTCATGCACTGGATCCACTGCAACTGTGAACTCTGCCACATTTTCATGCAGGTAGGCCATGTCAGGCTGTTCTGCTGCTTCTCCGTCTTTCTCCTCGTCAGACTCGTCAGACTCGTCTCCCGCCTCGTCGTCTCTGCCCACTTCCGGCGCCCTGGATGCTGGCCCCAACAGACGTACCGGGGCTTTGTCCGCACCGTCCACTGGTTGCAGACAGGCTTGGATGTGGTCTGGCACGCCGTCCTCCGGCAGCCGTGTCGGGGCAACATCCTCCCGGACGGATACCTCGGAAAAGGTTGCGCACTGCTGCTTGCGCTCCCTCACGATCTGCATATACTCGCCGCGCTTGACTGTTGCCCAGTACGCCTTGTGGAGTTTGTGCGCGGCGCCCGAGAAAACGATGTTCAGAGAGTCCACAAGCGCGCCCTGCTCCGGGGGCAGCTCCATGGTCGGGATTTGCGCCGTGGGCTGGGCGAAGAGGATAGTGTTGCCCGAGATGCCTTTCTGCTGGACATCCGGAGCGCCCTTGCCGAGGCGGACTTGCTTCCAACAGCATCGGCCAAGGGACGCCAGCATCTTAGTAGCTTTCGAAGCGTTGCGGACGAGCATGAGCTCCCGGCCGATCCAGTTGTCGTTGACCAGGGCGTTTAACGGCATCTTCGGTTTCTTGGCGCACAGGTCATTGAGGCAATCCCAACAGACCCACACCAACGCGCTGGCATCTCCCACCCCTGCGCACGGAGGCCTCTCGTCCGCAGGCTGAGAAGCTCCGCCGGACCTGTCGGCAGCAGGCTGAGAAGCACCGCAGGTTCCCGCCGTTGCTTCTGGTGGTGCAACCACAGGGACTCGGCGGGAGTGCAGCAGCCACCGCCACTCTGGGTGCTCCGGATGCTGAACGCTGGACGCGTGCAGCTGTTCGCACGGGATCAGTGGCCACCGCTGCCTGTACCTGTCCACGTCCAGGAGCTTCTGCACGAGCTCCGGGGACTGCAAGTAGTACACCCCGCGGTGCTTCACCAGAGCACGCTTGGGTGGAGCATCTGCCTCGCCGTCGGATAGGTCATCACGATCGCTTGCTGAGTCGGCGCAGTGCTCAAAGACACGCTCCTCCGGCACTGCTCCAAACAGGCTGAGTTTGTGGCGATGCTCCAGGTAGTCTTTCTGCGCACAGACTACGCAGGCTGCCTCGCTTCGGGGCGCCGCCTCGCCGCCCGAGAAGCGGTTGGCCTTGCTGCCAGGGTGACAGAACTGTTGGAAGAAAGCAAAATTCTGCACCATGATCCTCTTCTCTTGAGCGGTTATCGGCCTGCAGCCAGCGTGTGCCATCAGGTACAGCACCCGTTTGCGGTATTCTGCCTCGCCGGCGTGGTTGCACTGCTTATGCCGCGCAAAGTCCTCTTCTATTAAGAAATCGCAGTCGCAGAGCTGGCAGACGAGCGGTCCCGTCATGACTGCACGGTTAGAGAAAACGCGCAACTGGTTCCCCTCTACTTCGCCGCCGGGGACGTAGCAGCTCTTCCCCGCGGGAGCAGCCAACGCTCTCCGCACTCGCTCCGCGTACCTCTGCGCAAATTCCCTGTGCTGCGCAGGCTGAGGAGCACCGCGGCTGGACACAAGCTCTTTGTAGGTGGCCAGGCGCCGCAGGATTGCCTTGTTACGAATGCCACTCTCCAGCAGCAGCAGATCCTGGTCGATCCTGTTCCCCGCCTCCTCAGCGAACCCTTCCATGGGGTTTGGCCTTTCCTCCGCCTCCGCGATGCGAAGCATTGTTTTGCCATCGCTTTCCGCCTGCTGGAGTGCCTGGAGCTCGGCCTCCTGCTCGGGAGAAAACTGCTTGGCCAGTTGCCGCTCTGCAACACTACGCCCGGCGGACTCTTTCGGAAAGCGGCCGAGGTCTCGCACCTGCTGCATGACCTCCTCGATCTTCGTCTGCTGCATGCGCCCGTCGGACTTCGTATCCGCCTGCTGCAGAGTTTGAAGCTCGGCCTCCTGCTCCGGTGAGAAATGCTTGGCCTTCCGTGTTTTTCGGATGTGCCAAGCCAACTGCCGCTCTGCAAGCGGGCGTTGAGCGCTCTCCTTCGGCCAGCTGCCGAATTCGCGCACCTGCTGCAGGATCTCATCGGTCTTCTGCTTCCGCTTGAACTCCTCGGTTGCAGCACGCTGAGCAGCAGCACCTGCAGCATGCTGAGCAGCAGCGCTGACGGCGCGTGACTCCTCGAGGTCTTGCAATTCCAACATCACGTCACTAGGAATGCTCTCGCGGTGTTCAAAGAAACGTTTGGCCAACTTGTTTTCGGCTCGTGCTTCCTCAGACGTTCCTTTATGTCGCATCGGTATACGACCGAACTGCTTCACGTCCTCGACGAGCGTTTGCAGAGAGCCGCTTAGTGCAGAACGCTGAAGGGCAGCGCTGACAGCGGCTGACTCTGAAGGCGTGGCGCATTCGAGGGCTTGCAACTCTAACATAACGTCATTAGGAATGCTGTCGCGGTGGTCGGAGAAACGTTTGGCCAACTTGTTTTCAGCTCGTACTTCCTCGGACGTTCCTTTCCTGTGCTTCGGTATACGACCGAACTGCTTCACCAGGTCAACAATCCTTTGGACAGTACCGCTCAACACAGCACGCTGAGGAGGGGCACTGCTCACTGCAGCAGGCTGAGGAGCACCGCTGTTGGGTGCAGAAACGTCAGGAGCATGGCGCCCAGACCGAGAGCTACCAGCATGCCGCGGCATTACTGTGTACAGTGGGTGCTAGAAGTTCCTTTGTAAGGATAGCTCTAGGCAAGATGGCTACGGAGACATTGATGATGATGATGGTGATGAGGGAAATTCGTTGTGGAGGATGTTGGTGATGGTGATGATGTGAATCAGTGATGTTGATGGTGATGATGATCAATGGCGATGATGATGTCGCAAAAGATCTGCAGGCTGAGAAGCACCGCAGGCCAACGTGAACCAGTCGTGATGATAGTGAAGATGGAGGCGGTTCCAGTAAGTAAGATAAACTGCTATGCGTTGACGTATGCTGAAAGGAAATCCGGTATCAATGAGTTGATATACAATGATGTGTCCGAAAACGAGACACTGCTATCAACGCTTTTATAACTGTAGGAACCTCTGATACCGACACTGCTACGCACATGGGAGGTGTCTTGAAATGAGGCACAGCCAGAGTTGATATACAATGAGGCGTCCGAAAACGAGACACTGCTATCAACGCTTTTATAACTGAACGAACGTCTGATTTCGACACTGCTACGAACATGGGGGTTGTCTTGCAATGAAGCACGGCCATGACCTGATGTAGATTCCAATGGAACACATGCAGAAATGTTTTGTTTTTCAAACACCGAAATTCTCTGTAAACGAGACACTTTGAACGACTGCAGAACAGGCGCTTGTAGCAAAGGAAGTGCAGGCTGAGAAGCACCGCAGGCGAACGTGAATGAATCCGTTGGGCAACGTGAGCACAGACCGAAACTCTGTGCAGGCACTCTCAAGGGAGCCAGGGCAGGCTGAGGAGGAATGCAGGCCGCAAACACTATTCGTGCACCAGACGCCACAACAGTAAATAGTGCAGGCTGAGAAGCACCGCATAAACAACGAAACTACCAAACGATATGTTTGAGGCAAACCTAGTTGGCATCCCGCAAGGCGCAGGACAAAGACGCTTGCCATGTCCAGCAAGCTGAGAAGCATCGCTGACAAGACAGGAGAAAGCTCACCTCAAGCTTTCTCCTGAGGGGTGGCTTTCAAGAATGCGGCACTTCTTGGCGGATTCCGGCGTCGTGCTCCACTCATTCATCCGCTTATGCTCGCCTGATTGCTGAAGCTCTGTGCGCATCCCCAGTGTTCTCAATTTTTTAATGAAGTACTGCGCCTCAGACACGACGGAGTCGTCAATGTGGGTCACGCTGTGCACCGTCATGCCATCTTTTGAACAGCCAGTAATGAGCAACAAGCAGACTCTGTGCTTCGCTCGGTTGGGCGGATCCATTTTGAACGAGAGCAAGTTGTCAACTGAGCAGTGTCCGTGAATCGTCACTGAGTGGGAAGACTCACCGTCAGAAGCGTCCGTGACACCTGGTGTGGACACGACGAAGCCAGCCGCAGTGGATACGCACCGAGACTTCTGCGTGGTACGAACGAGAACGACTGCCAAGTGGCAGTTCCGGGTAAGCTGAGAAGCGTCACCCCCGCCACCCGCTGGTGAGTACTGCACGCGCATGCCGTAGAAGGGACAAGACCGTATCTCAGAGAGCTGTGCCGCGAGCATTGCATCCTGGCTCTCGCGGCACTGCTTCAGGATCTCCAAGACGACATTGTAAGACGTATTCGGGGCGTGCGATATCTGAAGCGGTGAAACGGCCACCACAGTCGTGTTGACGAAAGTCCGTTGAGGTGTGTCATCCTGTGCATTCGCAGCCACATTGCGCACGCGTCGTATGATGCGACAATTGCTCAGTGGAGGGAAGGAGATAGCTTTCTCGTCGTGAACTTTTTTGAATTCTTGCATGCTATCAATGCCAGTCAAGGCGAAGGCTGCCGCTTGGGATACGCCGACTTTGCACGAGCCACTGAAATCACGAGCAGTAGTCGTAAAGAAGACGCGCTCGCCTGTGTTCTCCACCACAGAGTCGGCTGGCTCCGGTTCCTCAAGCCTCATCCCATTGACCTGCAACAAGAGTGGCAAGTTTGCATTCGGATCATCCGACGCCATAGCCAGAAAGGCACAGCAGGAGAGGAGTGCTTCTCCGGTGAGAATCTGCGAAGCCTGGTCTGGATCCCATGTACCCGCATGAGCGGTGGTCAGCTGCTCCCGGTCCATCGCGAAGTCTTGAGTGGCTGCTAAGTCGTGTAGTTGAGTCATTCTGGGACAAGAGCATGCGGAATCCACCACGCGATCTTGCGACAAGTTCAGCTCCAGTTTGCCGTCGAATTTGCCCGCCACGTTGAGAAACAGCAGCGGTTGTCCTTTGTGAGAGCGACAAAGCTCTATGTTGGTGGATCCCCAGACTGCAATCACAGCCTCCGCTGTCTTGGAGTTACTCGTCTGTGTGCCGTCGACCAGATGTACACTTGCCACTGGAGGGTGGCCAGCGGGAGTGCGGGTTTCTGAAACAGAATGAACCACAGCCATGACATCGAAGCAACGCTGCGATTTGATGTTCATCATGTCTGCCACTGTAGTCGCTGGAGCCGGCGCCGATGCCAAGGAGGTCTCCTCCGGAGAGCTTTTGAGCACTGGAGTGCAGGTTGTGCGCTTGAGGTCGACCACGACACGAACAGACGTATGCGCAAAAGCGTCCTGCTGCCGACTGTCCAGGCCGACGCTGGAGAGTTTCCACGCCGTCATCGGAGGGAACTTTTTCAGAGCAGCTTGGACTTCTGCTGGAGTTCCTTTGAGGATGGCCTCACAATAGTGCTCTGAGTCTGTGCCAAGCAGAATGCATGTGAATCGGTTTGCATGGACTAGCTGGCCATTGTTCCTGCTCTTGTACGAGTACTTGATCTCCCTGGGCTTGTATACTCGGACAAGGAAGTCTTGGGTTTTGGCGCTGCTCTTCGTGAGAAAACCCAGTGGAGACGTCGGCTGTTCTGCAGCAGCAGCCATGGTAGCTCACCCGGAGGATCACCGTGGAGCGCACAGTGACACAGGCTGAGAAGCACCGTGCACGGCACGGTGAGACTGGTTGAGCGGATGCGGACAAGGCTCGCTTTTGCCTCGAACTCCTGCAATCCAAGTTCTTTGAACCAGAACGGCAATGATTACAGAATTTCAAAGTTACAAGTGATGCCTCCACGAAGCACCCCCCCTGTGGAGTCGAGAAAGCGTGTTGCTGTATGTGTGCGTGACTCGATGGATGTGATGTGTGTGCTGTGTGGTGTACTGTAGTGTTTTGTGATGTCACAGACAGTCTGCGCTTGGCAACTTAAGCGCAGACAGACAGTCTGTGTTTAGGTTGCCAAACGCGCTGATGTGTCCTCACTCTTTCCAATCTTTTTTGTTCTTTTCCAAGTCAATGCGGATCGGCGCTGCCCCATCAGCACCTGCATGTTTAAGGAAGATCGAGATGTGGCCACAGGAGAGAATGCTGTTCATGAGCATACACGTAGACTGAGCAGCATGGCAGGCTGAGAAGCACCGCAGGCAAACGAACAAGGCTTGAGGAACTCGCTGCCTAGTGCGGCCGCATCTTGGGCACCCACTCCTGCACCCACTGCAGGACGTTATTCTTATGCTCGTTCCAAAAGCACAACATTGCAGATATAGTGCAAACAGGCACCGACTTGCCATTACCGCCGGAGCCGAGTGTCAAAGAGATCGCTTTCAAAGCCTGTTGCTCCCGAATCTTCGAAGTCATGCCGGGCATGATCTTTCTCAAGCCAAGGCGCGATCCGCTTGGAACCGGCCACGAACCAGACAAAGCGCAAAGGTCACCAGGCAGCAAGTGTGGTAATGTCAGTTTGGAACTGAGCCCAGCCAGCAAGGTGATTTCCAGAATTCGCTTGCATTTGTATGCTCCACAGCCATCGACCTCGAATCCGCGCTTGTTCGCGAGTTGGAAGACTAGTTTGGCAAGACTGAGAAGCACCTGTCGCCGCCGAACGGTCTGCAGGGAAGCCGTGCACGACGAGAGCAAACGCGCCATCTTGTTCCCCGCGACGCGCATGAACTGAACAAGCTGCACTGCCAGGTTGCCGCGACAAATCTTCCCAGGATGTTGACCGCCACGGTGCACTACCTCCGCAGTATCAAGGTAGCGCCTGAGGCCTCTCAAATCGTTCTGAGCAAGGTATGGCGCTGCAGCATCCACGGTCGCTGCCAAGCCCGTCATGGCAGCAATGTAAATCATGCGCACAAGGTGGCGGGAACGTACAAGAACACTCATGCTGCGCGAACCTCGCAGGCTGAGAAGCACCGCGGCACCATGCTCCAGAGTTTCCTGTAATTTGCGTTGATCGTCAGGGTCATATGGTTGATATACAGGGTTGTCTGGCGATCGAACACCTGAAACGAATTCGGACAAGAGCTTGTCATTCACACACCCGTGCATTGATGCTATGCCGGAGCATATGCAATCACGCGTTTGCTTAGCTGCACATGCCCCACATGCGAATGGAACTTCTGAATTCGAAGGCGGAGGAAAACTCCGCATGCGGGAGCGAGCGACGGCATCTCTGAGCAAGCACCGCTCATACCTGTTCCTTGCTGTCTTTAGGCCCAGTAACAATGAAGATATGACATTGAACTGCAGCGAAACTGTCACAGAACGATTGTACTTGGAGCGCCTAGTCGTTCTCCTCGCAGCACGGCGGCGACCTGAAATCCGCAATCCGAAACAGATAATGAGCAGTTGTCCAAAATGATTTCAGTGAACCCCTTTGTCGAAAGCTGGCCCGGGAGTTTCCAAATAATTAACGATGTTTCCGAAATATGAGCACACAACAAAAAACCTGTAATGAACCAGAATCCCGCAGAACAGAATTCCGGAAACAATGAAACAAGTATGGAGATGTCTCAAAGCAGAACCCAACGAAAACGAAATACAACATGGGCGGACGGAATGAGCAATGCCAAACCATAGTAGCACTCCTCGGGGTGGCCAAGTCTTTCTTCTCCATGGTGGGAACGACCGCGGGTAAAAACCTCCTGGTCACACCTTTTTTCGTTTTCAAAAGGAATTTCTTCACCATGGCTACTACACCGAGGAGCACCAGGAAGAACCTCGCAGGCTGAGAAGCACCGCGCCACGTGGTCACACGGCGCAAGGCATGTACAGAACAGGACAGCTCTAAGCAACATTGCCACGAGGAGGTTAAGGATGATGATGATGGTGATGATAGGAAACCCGGTATCAGCGAGTTGATGTACAATGAGGTGTCCGCAAACGAGACACTGCTATCAACGCTGTTATAACTAACCACAAACGAGACACTGCTATCAACGCTTGCACAATTAAAAAGAAACGCTGGCATTGACACTACTAGCAATACCAAAGTGGAGTTTAGACGAGGGGGAACGGTGCACCCCCCCGTCTCCGTCGTCCATTCGAGGGAACCAGCCATGGCAACGACCCCCCCCCCTATCCCCCTCCGCGACCTGAGTAGACCACCCAGGCCAGCGGAGGACGTCATAGGAGGCAAGGGTTCTGACGTCGATGAGAGAAGAAAAAGGAGGAGGAGAGGCGTACGAGTAGAAGGAGGAGGGGAGGCGTACGAGTACTACTACGACTAGGCGGGAAGTAGTAGCATTAAAAGTAGTACAGATGGTAGTAGTGGTAACAGTGAAGTAGTAGTTGTATTTGGCGGGAGTGAACGAGTGAAGTGTAGTTGTAGTGGGTGTGGTGGTAACAGCGAAGTGAAGTATAGTTGGAGTGGGTGGATGGCAGTAGTGGTAACAGTGAAGTGTAGTTGCAGTGGGTGTAGTGGTAACAGTCAAATACGGCGGATGCCTTGGAGAAGGAATATGTGGGTCGGCCGTGGGTATGGCCGCCGCCACATCGGACAAGTGCTCGGCGAAACCATTGATGATGTTGATGCGATGATTGAGGACGATGATGGGATGATGACCGCGCTAGTTTGATTTTTTCCCTGTCCTTCTCGGCTCCCAACCAACACTTCGAAGACATGTCGCAAACGGAAGAGGAGCGCACTGAGGAGCGGCGTGTGAAGCGGACAGCCGGCACCGCGGAAGGTCGCAGGGTGAGAAGCACGGCGACCGCGCGAGTGCAGGCTGAGGCTCAGGCTAGCATCGAGGAGGCGCAGGCTGAGAAGCACCGCGCGAGTGCAGGCTGAGAAGCACCACGCGATTGCAGGGCACGGCATTGCGTGTCACATGAGTGCAGGCTGAGAAGCACCACATCTCGTTTGCCACAGATCACTCCCAGGTTATTTGATCCCGCAACACCAGCCACGGCGTAGCTGCCACAGGGGCCGCAGATAGCAACGGTTCGGTCACCCAATTGGCGTTCCGGTAAGTCACAATTCGCGTGTGGCTCCACGAGCCTGTGTAGCGCGATTTGCGGGGCACCAGTGTGCTGTACGTGTTGTTGCCGTAGCAGAAGACGGCCTCTGGAGCCCAGTGCGGATTCCAGCGGACAGCGTAGACCCTGTGGACGCCATTGCGGATGACGTCGCGCGCACCTTCGATATGTGCCACCCATCGAAGCCAGTCAAATGCTGAGCCATCGGTGATGTCAACAGCACCTGGGGCAGTCTCGCCATGGTGGTAGTGCAACAGCGATTGGAGAGCGGCGCTGGCTTCGTCGCGGCCCACAATCTGGCGCGAGCAGGCTGCCTCTTGCAGGTGCTCCTGTGTGAAGAGCAGTGGGGCATCACCGCCAGTCTCGGCAGGCTGAGCAGCGCCACCGTCAGGCACGGCAGTCTGAGCAGCGCCGCCACGAGGAACATGAGGCTGAGCAGCGCCAGGCTCAGGCACGGCAGGCTGAGCAACGGCGCGTGGTGGACCGACATAGGTGGGCTCATCGGGTCGGCCGTTCTTATGGTAATGCAGGCGCATGGCTGAACCGTCTGCGCGACGGAACTCGAAGAAGTGCCTGCCGTGGCCATCCGTGTTGGAGTAGTTAGGGTCGCGCTCTGTCTCGATGATGCGGAAGAGAACCTGGGCGATGCCCTGCCCGATTATGCGCTCAGCGAAACCCGGAGCGGCAGACCGAAGCAGTTGCTTCCAGTCGTAGGACGGGTCGTTTACAGCTCGAGTTAAGTACAGAAAAGCGAGAGCGTCTATCAAGATGACTCGAATAATACGAATAGTTTGCGGACCTAGCTCGGCTAGCAGACCGATTTCAGACCTCTGGATTCGACAGGCGAACGCGCGTGATGATTCTGAGTGCGATAGGTGTGCTTACCAGCACTGGCTACGGATCCCGTCGCGTTTTCATTTGTAACATCAGTACAGGAAAGGTAAGAAGTGTCGGTACGAGTGGTAACGGGAGTACCTCCAGTAGCAGTAGCAATAGCAATGACAGTAGATGCATTAGCAGTAACTAGAGGAGCAGTAGCAGCAACAGCAACATCAGCAGTAGTCTTAATAGCAGTGGTAGTGGGCGTATTAGTAGTGACACCAGTGGCACTGGTAGTGGGAGGTGTATCGGTAGGACGATCTGTAGTAACGGTAGCAGTACAAGTAATAATAGAAGTAGGGGAAACAGCAGAAGTACCAACTACGCATTGCTAGAAGTACCAACTGCGCACTGCCCTCTGCGAGTTGATGTACAATGAGGTGTCCGCAAACGAGACACTGCTATCAACGCTGTTATAACTAACCACAAACGAGACACTGCTATCAACGCTTGCACAATTAAAAAGAAACGCTGGCATTGACACTGCTAGCAATACCAAAGTGGAGTTTAAACGAGGCACTGCCATCAACCGATTCAACTTCCAATAAAAGAAGATCACAAATGAGTTCACTCTGAAGTGACCCATGGCTATCAATGCGAGAAGTCTCTGCAAACTATACACTTCTGGCGACCGCCGCGCACACGCGTGTAGGAAATCGTTGATGATGATAGTGATAATGGAGTGGGGGCCAGTAATGCAGATACACTGCTGTGCATTCACTTGCTGCGAAAAGGAAACTCTGTATGAATGAGTTGATATATAATGAGTTGTCCACAAACGAGACACTGCTATCAACGCTTGTATAATTAAAAAGAAACGCTGCTATCGACACTTCCACCAATACTAAAGTTGTCTTTAAACGAGTCACTGCCATGAACGGCTTCAACTACAGTGTAACGAAAGGAACTGCAGGCTGAGAAGCACCGCAGGCCAACGTGAACCAGTCGTGGTGATGAGGATGAGTGAAATCTGCGATGATGATAGCGATCATGAAGTCGGTTGTAGGAACCCACTTTTGTAGTAACCAACATACACTGGTATGCATTCACTTATGGTGAAAGGAAACTCGGTATCAGTGAGTTGATATAGAATGAGTTGTCCGCAAACGAGACACTGCTATCAACGCTTTTAGAACGAAGCGAACCCATCAGAACACTGTTATCAACGGAAAGAATGCTGTAGAAGGACAAAGCGCTGAATGTACACCGATGTGTTCGACGACTGCGTATGTAATGATGTGACGATATACAGACTGAGCCCTTCGTGAATGTCTACATGTTTTTCTGACGCCTACAAACGGCGCTGACGTGTGTGAGAAAATTGTCCGCGCAGCAAAAGCCGGCGAAGCGTGCGGGAGCTCGCATGCTGAGACAGACTACGTCTGCAGACCGCCAGCTGCAAAAGGTTGCGAGCGGCTCTTGGAAGATGTTTACGGAACGGAGCTACGGTGTCTGAAAACATTGGCATCGAAGCGAAGAGCCTCGGAGCCCTGCAGCCTGAGAAACACCGCAGGAACTCGCATACTGAAAAGGAATGCATTGCAAACCGCACGTTGCGAACCCTGCAGGCTGAGAAGCACCGCAGGATGTCGCATGCTGAAAAGCACTTGTACTGCAGAGCGCAAGCTGCGAAACCTGCAGGCTGAGAAGCACCGCAGGAACTCGCATGCTTTCGAACACTACTGCTCGAGACCGCAGCTGGAGAGCGGCAGACCGCAGGCTGAGAAGCACCGCGGGCAGGGAGACTTGCAAAACTCAGAGGTCCTGATCGTCTTGGAGGAAGTCACGCCAGTCCGGCGGCTGCCAAGAATCGATGATGCGCCTGGAGCCACCGCCCGTGCTGCCGCCGATGTCCAGGTAGTCGCCTCCGGCCCTGAGCAGACGGCCGTGCCCCAACGCCAGAATCGCTTGGTTGCGGATTTGAAGCAGCTCTCCGCTCTCAAACATCTGCAACACGTCCAGCTGCCTGCGCGTGAAGTTCGGCTTTGGCTGGCCAGCCTGGGCAGACAGATGGCGGGAAAGCCGCTCCCCCTCGTTGTAGCGCGCGATGGCCTCGGCCTTCTGGTGGTGCAGACGGCGCCGCTGTTGCCGCAGAGCTTCCTCGGGAACTGCTGCATCACGGCCCTCACTGTGATCAGCTTGCAACGCTTGCGTTAGCCAATCAACGTCGAAGCGCCCTGAGAAGGCCAGCACCTCCCAGATCTGTTTGGTACCGGCCACACGTTGCAAATGGCGATGCCACCGCTTACGCTTCTGGTCTTTCACAAACTTGGCGACGCTACCCAGACCTGCACCCTTGGCCTGGCCACCTTTTCCCGCAGGCTGAGAAGCACCGTGAGAACCTTTCTTACCGCCTGGCCCTTTGTTAGGACCCTGCGGAACCGCATGGCCCCCTTGTGGCGCAGACTTGCCTCTCGCTTTTCCCTTTTCGACATCCCGTTCCTGAAGCGCACGCTGCTGCCGCGACTGCTCGTACTGGTCGCGAGCTACTCTGACCAATTCCTGGCGCTCAGGCTCCGTGAGAACGTAGCGCATGTCGTCGATGTTCTTGCTCCGCAGAAAGTCATGTCGAAGCTTAAGGACAGAGAGAATGGCTCGGCCAGTCTCCTCCTGAGACGCAAAGGCCGTGTCATATTCCGAGCCAGGCTGAGGAGCGCCAGCTGGATCAGTGTCCGCTGGCTCCGTGGACTTCCTCTTTTTGAAAAGCAAGAGACTGAGATGATGGAGGACTTTCGGATCGTACTCCTCGTCGTACCTTTCGTCCCAAAGCTGCCTCAGCTCCCTGTGCAAGTCGTTCGCGCGATTTTGAACGACATCCTCGACGTAGTCGGGATCACCCGGTGAAGTCGGTGAAAGCGGAGGAGTAGAACTCGGCGACCGATCCCAATGCACAGAAGACTCGGCGTCCGCCTGTACGCTGACGTCGGCGTCGGAGACGTTTTCGACGACAATCTTCCGCCTCTTGCTCTCCCCAGGCTGAATAGCACCAGGGAGAGTGAGCACAACCGCCACCGCATCGTGTGCGTCGTTGCGCATGCCACGATCCGTAAAAGACGCGCCAACGGCAATGGAGCAGAAACGGGCGACTGCTCCGCAGACCGCGACGTGGTCGCCTTTGAGGTCGGCCGGAGTGGCATGGACCTCCCAGAGCTTCTCGTCGTTCTGCTGGCGCTGGTAAGCCTCCCGCGCCTCCTGGAAAGTCAGGTTGTCGTCGCCGACTACAAGCAGAACGACTGGCACGTGCGGCTCCGAAGCATTGAGAATCTGAGCCATGCAGTCCAGGTGCAAGCGGAGATGGCGAACTGTCCGCTTTCGAGTCTGGATGGTCGGCGGTTTCTTGCCGCACACGATGTGCATGTTGGCGATCACCACGTGGAACTTGTCATGGCCTGGTTTGTTCACCTCAAAATGTGAAATAACAGCATCAATCTCTCGGCCGCTAGGAGGCCTGTAAACTTTGCTGTCTTCGCACAGAGTCAGTTCCGCAGGCTGAGAAGCACCGCGGAACCCCCAGAGAGTCAAGTAGTTGTCGACCTCCGAGAAGCGAATGCCATCACCGAAAGGCTTACTGAGGATCTCTGTCACGTTGATCCCTGCTCGGCGAAAGCCTTCACGGAACGCACCGACCTCGCAGCCACAGACAATATCAGCATCAGCGGTCTCCACTATCGTGGCGCACACCCTTCCGAAGTTAGCGCAGTGAGTGGCCGCCTGCTTACCAGTCATCATGCCCTGCTCGAACCCGAAATTGAACGAGGCGACCGTGAAAGACGCAGGCTGCACAGCGCCAGAACCAGGCGTCTGTCCACCTTCCTCCGCAGGCTGAGAAGCACCGCGAGGCGGCGACAC
>CAUYUJ010005846.1:42500-58093 GCA_963575745.1 Prorocentrum cordatum
GCTGCGCGACTAGACACGCGCGCGTGCGCGCGGGTGTCTCCGCGGATGCGTCGCAACCGCGTCGCATATGCGGGCGTATCGCTACGCGACCACCGTGCGGGGGGCTGGGGGGTTCAGCACGAGACGAAGTTGAACGGCTCTCTCAGGATTCCTCAGGCCGTGTGAGGACCCCTTGGGCGCTCAAGATCGGCGGCCAGCCCGGGGGAGAAGTGATAAGGAGAAGGCCTTCTCAGAAGGCTCGGAACTCCCCCGAGAATTCTTGTAAGCCTCCCCCGAAGACGCAGAAAGCTTCTCCGAAGGCCGGAGGCCTTCCAAGAAGCCCCGCCGTCCTCTGAGAAGGCCTCCTCCTTCTCATTCCCCCCCTCGCTCGCCGCCGGTAAGAATCATCGGGCTTCGTTTTGGCTTCTGGTAACGCTGCAAAGCCCCACGCGCCTCCTCTGGACGTCAGAGGCGTGCGTGGCTTTAGTACGCTGTCTCGGGGCTCCAGTTCGCTAGAGGCCTCCTGGATGGGGTCGGAGAAGATCGGGTCGGAGGATCGAGCCGCATCGGCGATGCGTCGCCGATGCCGAGGCGACATCGGCGATGCCACGGCGCCGTCGGCGTGGAGAAACTCGGGCTCCACATTGAGCTGCATCGGCGATGCATCGACGATGTGCTGAGATCCTTCGACCCCATCTACTCCGACCCCGTCTGGGAGGCCCAGATTCGCAGGGCAGACGGAAAGGGGGGCGGAGCATGAAGAGTGCTTCCCGTCGTGAGGAAGCCAGCAGTGTTTGTTCCCCATATCCTAAGATGGGGTTCTTGTTATTACTTGGACGCCTCCTACTCCTCCTCCTCCTCCTCCTTCCTCCTCCTCTTTTCTCCTCCCCTCCTGTCGGACATACTCAGACTTGCTCATACACAGACTTACTCATACTCAGACTTACTCATACTCAGACCTACTCATACTCAGACTTACTCACACTCAGACATACTCATATACAGACTTACTCATACACAGACTTACTCATACACAGTATTAGTCATACCCAGACGTACACATACACAGACTTACTCATACACAGACTTACTCATACTCAGCACCCCTAAGGGGAGCCGCCAGGGGTGGTTGCACGGGCTCGTTCGCTGCCATTTTGTGGGGATGTCTCAGGCGGTTTGCCTGTTTCTGTGCCCAACATCCTTCGCTTTCGGAGCAGATTTGGAGGATGTCTCGAGCGAGGCGCTCATTTCAGCACCCCTAAGGGGAGCCGCCAGGGGTGGTTGCACGGGCTCGTTCGCGGCCATTTTGTGGGGATGTCTCAGGCGGTTTGCCTGTTTCTGTGCCCAACATCCTTCGCTTTCGGAGCAGATTTGGAGGATGTCTCGAGCGAGGCGCTCATTTCAGCACCCCTAAGGGGAGCCGCCAGGGGTGGTTGCACGGGCTCGTTCGCGGCCATTTTGTGGGGATGTCTCAGGCGGTTTGCCTGTTTCTGTGCCCAACATCCTTCGCTTTCGGAGCAGATTTGGAGGATGTCTCGAGCGGGGCGCTCATTTTCACCCCCCAGGTGGGCCAGATTTTGAGGATGTCTCGATCGGTTTGCTAGTTTGGGTGGCCAGGCTCGTGGGCGCAGATTCTTCTCAGGATGCCACAGGAGGCTCCAACAGGCTCCAGGAGGCTCCAGGAGACCACATGAGGTCCCAGGAGGCATCAGGAGGCCACAGAAAGACTCAAGAGGCTACAGGATGTCCCAAGAGGTTCCAGGAGGCCCCAGGAAGCTCCAGAAGGCTTCAGGAAACCACAGGAGGCCCCAGGAGGCAACAGGAAGCGCCAGGAGGCCTCGGAAGGCAACAGGAGGCCCCGAGAGGCCCCAGGAGCAGGAGGCCTCAGAAGGCAACAGGAGTGGCTCCAATCCCATGTGTTTTACGTATGCTCCTATCGATTGGGCCTCACCTGGAGCACGATTCTTTGATGTTCTACGTATGTTTCTATAGATGGTCCTTCTCCTGTGTACACAATCCTAAATGTTTTACTCATGTTCCTATGTATTGGGCCTCTCCTGGGGCACGAGTCCTTGGTGTTTTACGCGTGTTCCTATAGATTGCCCTTCTCCTGTGGCTCTAATCCGCAATGTTTTATGTACGTCTGTTGCTATAGATTGCGCCTCCCCTGGGGCACGAAACCTTCCTAGGAGGTCCCAGGAGGTCCCAAGAGGCTCCTGGAGACCCCAGGAAGCCCCAGTAGGTTTCAGGAGGCCCCAGGAGGCCCCAGGCTCATGCACAGAGACGCGCTCGTACTACTGAGGCTCATTCACACTCCAATTCATTCGCAATTAGATTGATGTCCAGACCGTCACAATTGAAGCCCGTTAATATTCGAAAGCTTTTGCGCCTAGACATTCACGGCGGACAGGTCCATGCGAGTAGATGCACATATGGGGAGCTCCACGCAGTGAATTTTTTTTTTGTCTCTCTCTCTCTCTCTACCTATCTTCTAGGCCGGTGTGCATGCATGCGTGGATATGATATGTTCTTCCCATCTGTCCCGAGGAGGAGGAGAAAGAGGAGGAGGAGGAGGTGGACGAGGAGGAGGAGGAGGAGGAGGAGGAGGAGGAGGAGGAGGAGGAGGAGTGAAGGGGGAAGAGGTGGTGGGGGAGGGATCAGGAGGAGCAGGAGGAGCAGGAGCAGCAGGAGCAGGAGGAGGAGGAGGAGGAGGAAGAAGAGGAGGACGAGGAATCGCTACGCCACCCGCTCGGCACCCGGGGGCGGCACAGCAGCGGTGGGCGGCATCTGGCCTCGGCAGTGCGCGACGGCCCACCCGCCCGTTTTGGCCCCCGCGCTCGCGAGAGCGCTCGACGGCCGCGCGGCCACGCCAGGCGCTTCAGCGGCGGCCGCGCACGCCGAGGCCCGGGGATTGGCGGCGCGCAAAAGGGGGTAGGGGGAGGGGGGGAGGCTTCTTAGAAGCACCCTGCTTCTTAAAAGGCCTCGGCCTTACGTCTACAGAGAAGGCCCGCGCCTTCTAAGAAGCAGGGGTGCTTCTAAGAAGCATTCCCCCCTCCCCCTACCCCCCTCTGCGCGTTGCCGAGGGAAGCTCGCTGCGGGGCCGGGTCTGCCTCTGCAGAGCTGCATTTTCCGACAGGACAGAGGGCGGAGGGGCGGAGGCGGGCACAGGAGGTAATTGCCTACCAGACCACCCCAGCCCAGCCCGAAGACGCGAATTTCGGGTCGGGGGGGATACGGGTTCCATATGTGTCTTTTCAGTGTTCCACGACCCCCCCCACTGGAAATGGAGGGCAAATTGAGGCCTTCGGGTTGGGTTGGGGTGGTTTGGTGGGTGGTGAGGAGGGGCCCGGCCACGAGAAGCCTCCCAAAGAACCCCAACCCTGAAACTCCAGGACGTCCACCGTCTTTCGGCGCGGGAGCGTCGCGATTTCCACAGCCCAAAGACCGGGACCCAAGAAACCGAGGGCACCCTGGAGGCAAGCAGGGTGGTTCTTGGCATGGGTCCCCCCTGTATGCTGGCGGCGCGCGAGAGGATCCGAAGCGGGGACGTTGATGTGGGCAGCTTCGGGCCCCACGGGCAAGGGACCTGGACAGATCTTCGGGTCCCCGAGGCGGGCCAGGTCTTTTCCACAGCCGCTCTCAAGGCATCGCGCTCTGGGCTGTGAGCTCTCGACTGCCAGCTACATCACTGGGGGGGACCATCTGTTCCATTCGGGCTCAGCCCAGCGGGCCCAAAGATCTCCATGTCCACTGCCTCTGGGGGTCCTGGGAGATCGGCTCCCAGAGCGGTGCGCAGGCATGCATCCCGGCCTCGGGCGAGGAGGTGGGGCGATGGGAGTGGCCCTTCTTTGGCACGACCTGCCAGCATCGAATCGGTACATCGGATCGGATCGACGTGTGCATCGAATCGGGCTGCATCGGGATCGAAATCGGAGCAGATCAGCTGCGCCAGGATCCACAGCAGCGCCATGCAAGCATCGGACCGCATCGGGTCGTCGGAATTTTTGGACGCCCGAAATGGGTACGGAATGGACACAATTCCCAACAACAAATGTTGTCCCAAACCAGCAGCGGCCGCTCATGTGCAGGCGGCCATCTGTCTCGAATGGACACAGGCCGCGGCGGCGTGGACAGCGAATCCTGTTCAAAATGAACAGGAACTGCTGTTGGGCATTGTACCCATTCTTTCCGTACAAGCGAATCGGGCCGGCCGGAATCGACACCGCGACGGATCGATGGGATCTCCAGTGGACTCCGTCGGGAGGCGGGGCACGGACGCTGCCAGGCGCGCGCGCAGGACGTGCGTGAGGCCACCCACGTGCGAGGGGCCGCTCGGGAGCAGAACAGAAAAGCAATCCTCCTCCTCCTCCTCCTCCTCCTCCTCCTCCTCCTCCCTCCTCCTCCTCCTCCTCCTCCTCCTCCTCCTCCTCCCTCCTCCTCGTCCTCCTCCTTTTCTCCTCCTCCTCCTCCTCCTCCTCCTCCTCCTCCATCCTCCTCCATCCTCCTCCGATCATCCCCCTCTGTCCTCCCTTTATGGGCGACAAGCGAAGCCGCTCAGTCAACGCGCCCAGGCAGGGATCGAGCAGACCATGACGGTTCAGCAAGTGGTCAAGGCCGTCTGGCAAACGCCAATCATGGGGGTCGGGATGTGTCTTCCTGCCTGGACACGTGGCTAGACACCTCCCAGATGGGGTCCGAGCAGATGGGGTCGGAGGATCGCGCCGCATCGCGACTGCATCGCCGATGCATCGTTGATGCATCGGCGATGCATCAACGACGTCGGCGATGCATCGGCGACGTCGACGTGGCGAACATCGGGCTCCACATCTAGCCGCACCACTAATGCATCGGCGATGCGGCGCGATTCTTCAACCCCGAGTGGGGATCTCGCCCACGCTGGCCATTTCGCGAGTGCCCAGCCCACTGGGAATGATGCCAGGCAAGGGGGGGGGGCGGCTCCTGGAAGGGCCCGGCCCCCTTCCCAGAGGCAAGCCCGACCTGGATCGAATCGCGAGGTCGAGCCGGATCGGGCACGGGTGGGATCCCCAAGGGATCGTCACGCATCCGATCGAGATCAGATCGCTGCGCTGGCCCTGGCCGATGCCAGAGAATCGAGCCGAAGCGAACCGAATGGGAATCGCGGCCCCGGCTGTCGAACGGGATCGCACCGGGTCGGGTCGTTGAGGCGGCCCTCGTAAAGAGGCCTGCGAGGAGGGCCCCTCGAGAAACCGGGAAGTGGGGCGTCGAGGAGGAGAGGGAGGGAAGGGGGAGGGGCAGGGGGAGGAGCGGGAGAAGGAGGAGGAGGAGGAGAAGGAGGAGGAGAAGGAGGAGGAGAAGGAGGAGGAGACGGACGAGACGGAGGAGGAAGAGGAGGAGGAGGAGGAGGAGGGGGAGGAGAGAAGGAGGAGAAGGAGGACAAGAAGGAGGAGGAGGATCCTCACCCACGGATCTTCACCCACCCCTCACACGGTCAGGGTTCCCCGCCCTGGCGTTGGGTGGGGGTGAGCGGTCACGCCGAGGGAGTGGCGCCCCTCGGCTGGCTGATCGGGGCGGCACGGTCTGGTGCGTGTCGTTATCTGAGGGGCGCGCCTCGAAACACTGTAAATTGCCCTTGCCATTTTGCTCCTGGTCGCGGTCTCCAGGCGTCCCAGGATGTTTTTGTTTGTGTGGCCACAAGGTGCCTTATCATCCCGCATGGTTTCAGAGAATGTGCGGCATCTTGTGATGGCCGCAACCACAAAAGTTTCTGTTCATTTCTGTGGCAAAGCGGGCTGCTGCCCAACTCTTTGTGCTTCTCAGGAATTGTTGTTTCCGGTGGAGGCCGCGGAAACCAACGTCCTGGCCCCTGCGATCGCCGTCTCTGCGCTTCGGCGAGCTCGAGGGTAACCACGTAGAGGGTCGTTTTCTTATCTCAGCGACACTCGTCTCGAGAGTGTTGGCCACTGGCCTTCCCACTCTCGCTGCATCGACGGCATCGAAAGAGGAAGAAAAGGAGGAGGAGGAGGAGGAGGAGGAGGAGGAGGAGGAGGAGGAGGAGGAGGGGAGGAAGAAAAAGGGGGACGATGAGAGGAGAGGGAGGAGGAGGAGAGGAGGAGGAGGAGGAGGGAGGAGGAGGGGAGGAGGAGATAAGGAGGAGGAGAGAGAGGGAGGAGAAGGAAGGGAGGGAGGAGGAGGAGGGGAGGGAGGAGGGGGGAGGAGGAGGAGGAGGAGGAGGAGGAGGAGGGAGGAGAGGAGGAGGAGGAGGAGGAGGAGGTGGAAGGAGAGACGGAGGAGGAGGAGGACGACGAAAGCGAGGGGAGAGAAAGGGAACGCGACAAGTGTCTCTCCGCCACGTTTTCGAGCAAACCGCTCGACCCCTACAGCTCCTTGTGGGAAGGGGAGCTAGTTTGGACAGGAGGAGCAGTGAGGGAGAACGAAGACGGGAATGAAAGATATGGCTTCTGTCGTCGGCGACAAGCAGGGAGGAGTGGGGAGGAGTCGTAGGAGCGAGCGTGCAGGGAAGGGAGGGACCACGAGGGAAAAAGACGAGAAGGAGCGAGGGGGACGGGAATAAGCGAGGACGTCGGAAGGAGAGACCAGAAGGGACGAACGAGGAGGGAGGAACGCACGCGGCATGAGGGAGGAGGGATGAGGAGCAGGAGGAAGGAGGAACCGGAATAAGAGGAATGAGAAGAGGAGGAGGATGATGATGAGGAGGAGGAGGAGGAGGAAGGAGAATGAGGAGGAGGAGGAGGAGAAAGGAGGAGGAGGAGAAAACAACATGATGATGAGGAGGAGAGGGAAACCAGGAGGAAGATGAGGAGGGCGTCAGATGAAGAGGGCAGGAGGAGGGGGTCGGAGGAGTTCGGGGAGGAGGGCGTCGAAAAAGGGAAGACGCTGGGGGTGTGGAGTCGATTGAGGAAGAGCGGGGGGTCCAGGAAAGGGACGGGGGGGAAGCCGGCGAGGATCCGACCAAGGGGGGAAGATCGGTATCTGGAGTCACCCGCAGACGCCTTGGTCTGCTTCGCGTGGGCGCCCAGCAACAAACAAATGCGCGTGGAAACCCATCCCGCCCTTGCCTGCGCCAGCGCCGTCCCCCTGCTGCCCCGCTCTTCCCCCTCTCTGTCCCCGACCTCCTCGATCACCACCTCATCCTCCTCCTCCTTCTCCTCCTCCTCCGCCTCATCTTCCTGCGCCCTCTGACTCTTTCCCTTCCTCGGCGTCGCCCCTTCTCCTCCCACTGCTCCACCTCCTCCCTCTGCTCCTCCTCCTCCTCCTCCTCCTCCTCTTCTTGAAAATATTCTGAGGGCCTTTGTTTTTTCCTGGAGGCGAATGGGACTTGAGCCTTGAGCCATTCGCAACAAAAATATGGTCTCGAATCGGTACCGCACCAATCTCACTAGCTCACCCTGCTCACCCAGCCGGAATGTGGAGACGGGCGAGATGTAAACAGCAAAAGCGACTGGGTAACGGATGCTCTTGAAACAACTAGACCGCGCATCGAAACCAGGACTTTATCCGAGCAAGCCAAGTTGGATGAGTCACTCAGAGACCGCATAAGTGGTACAAGCAGAAAGCGACTATGATTTGGGCGTAAACGTACATGGAGCGTCTTGACATGCGAAAGCGCACCGAACCATGCAACGCGTTACATCATTATGCTGTATAATTTTGGACTCGCATAGACGAGCACCAGGGTCCAAACTGATCCAGAAGAGGCTTGCCAAGATAACCCGGGTACGTATCATGCTGAGCTAACGCGCTGTGGCTGGCGCCAGCTCATGTCTTCCGTTAACCAAGTATTGGCGAAAACCCAACGTATGCATCGTCATACTGTCTCTGCTCACGTACTTGGGTGTCCTTGGGTTCCCACTCTAATCACTTTGATGCCCCCTCGCCGTGCATTCTCTTGTAAGCAGAGTCGGCGCACTTCGATGTGTCCTGTTTTTCCTAGTCCTCGCCTGCTCGCAATGTCACTTGCTGCCCTGGCACCGCTCTGGGGCGACATGCCATAATCAACCTCGAGATCCTTGAGGACCGCTTGCAGTCATAACGCTAACAGGCGCATGTCACCATTCCGCGGTACACCACTTCTCCCGAAGATAACGCCACCGCACTTTGGGTTGAACCCCGCCAATCTATCGAGTGTGATCCCCACATCACCGTGCCTCTGCTCGTCGATGTTCGTTCTCTTGCGTCCTGCATGGCCGGCGCCCGTCCACGCAGTCACCTCCCCAGGACACTCTTGATACACATACTGTTGTGCACGCCGGTTGTGGTTCTTGAAGTACTTGCCCAGTTTGGCAACCCTTATCCATGCGCCGCGGGTTGGGGATGACGGGGGATGTTCCAGCCCCCGTGTTGAAAACTGTATACACCAGCGGCCCCGTGCTAAAATGTTTGCCATGGCCACTCAATCTGGGCGTTTCTGAACTTCGAACTTTGGCAATGTCTCCTCGAGTTCTTCGCGAGGCAACCTCTCGCCCGGCATATCACATCTCACTTTGGACTGTTCCAGGCCTAACGCTTCGACGCATGTCTCAGCGCGCCTTCGGGCCGCTTCATGCCGTAAGCAAATCTGATTCCACTCCACAATCCGATCAACAATCCGGATTGACGTCAAGCTTTTCTGCCCGTCCGAGTTTGCCCAATTTTTGTGATATGAAAAACCACTGATGCGTTTGGCTTCTCCTTCGAACCACTCATGATCAACGTCGCTACTCAATCGCGAACCCCCCGCCCCCCAAATTCGCCTCATCTTACGTTCAAACGCACGCGGTTGCGCTTTCCATTATCAGCTCCAGCGTCGCGTGCAAAGTGCAGGCAACAGTCCCCCGGCCGCCGACGGCGCCCCTGGCGCCGTGAATTGACTTCGACAATCTTCCACGCGCGCCTGGCCCGCGGTTTCGTCGGGCTACTGGGCGAAGACGTTTTGTTCTGCCCCGGCGTAGAAGCATGCGCTCTCAACGCCGACGAACCCAAGCTTGAATCCTGTCCCGCGACCCCCCCCGCCAGCACATGCCCTATTTTCTCGGACACGCCCCTGGAGAAGAGCAGGGGGTGAGCGTGGCTGCGAAGACGTTCTGTTCTTTGAACTTGTACAATACTTGCTGAACCACTAAACGGGATCCGTACTCGGGCTTGGTCTCGTCGCCTGTGTTGACATCTACACACTTCGCACCTATACGGGGCGGCGCCGGCAACGGCGCCGCACCCCCCCCCCCCGATTCTCTCATCGACCTCATGTCTTGTAAACTGCACCATGTCCACCTCCCGGCCCCGGAACGTGAGTTTGGGATCAGGCTCGCTTCCTGGCGCGTCGTCCCAGGCCCGTGCTTTGCCGTCTTTGCAATGAACTGCGCTCGTGGCTTCCCCAGTAACTGGGCGCACCTCTGCAATGCTTCCACATGCCTCGCGCGACCTTGGGATCCACGACTGCCCCTGGTGTCGGCGCGCCCCAAGTCGCGAGTAGCTCGGCGCAGGCCCGGGCCCCGCTGCGGCCCAGAAGCAGCTCGAGGCGAGAAGCGCCGTAGTTTTCTCCTGGCCTTGGTTAGCGCTGGCCCATGTAAACTTTCATTGCTCCCGCGCATGACTTCGTTGATTCCCACTCCCTCGCCTGGTCCACTACAACGTGCCTGGGGCGCTCAACCTGAAGGGGTGCCCTAATCGGTCGTCGGCCGTCTTCTGGTTAACCGGCCCAAATAGTAGCTCGACGTTGCCTCGGGCATGCATCTGGCATCTTGTTCGGCCTCATCCACTAGACTCACCGTGTCGATGCTGATTTTGATTATTGGTGTTGAGGGCCCTACTGATCGATGGGGCTCTTGTTCATGAGCCCATGTGGAATTCTTAGTGGCCTCCTTTCCGATCACAATTTGCTCAAAGTTGTGACCTTGTTCCCCGTCATATGTCTGGGCGCCCTCGCGCTGTGACATCCCCTGCAATCGCGTCGTGGTCCAGCTTGGAGCACCTGAAAGCCGCGCGCACTGAACTTGCGTCTGACCGTGGGGATGCCTGACTCGGTATCAGACCCTTGGCTTTTGCAAGCATTGCATCGCAATTGAAATCCCATGGGTTTCCATAGTCATCGCGCGTAGTGACTCGCACAGGCGAGTGAGCCTCGGGAGCGTGCGACTGCAAGTTTTGCCGGCTTCTGCCGCATAACTCCTGACCCAGTTGACCTGCTTGATGACATCCAAATTTGTGCCTAAAAAGAACTCCACTACATCGGAGTCGCGTAGTCAGTCCCCGTCATGTTTCACTGGGCACGTACCTGCTCTTCACCGAAATGCTCAAATCTACTTTCTTCCATGTTTCCGCCATCGGGCCCCTTGCCCCCTCCACCTGCTGCGACCTCTGGTTGAATCGCTTTGTCCTGGTTCCCTTCGGATCTAACTTCCATGGCCCACCCATCTTCTCCCGGATAATCTGCAATTGTCCTCTGCTGCTGCTGACCTTAACCAGGTGACCTCAGCCGGGCGCTCGTCGCCATCGCCGCCAGGGATAACGCGGAACTCAATCCATCCCGTCCCGTCAAATGCCCTCGCAACTCTGCGTCGTCTTCATATTTTCCAACCGTCGACTGTATCCACCATCGCACGGGTTCCCTGATCAATTACCTGTGTTCGTCTCACATGGCTCAATCGCTGGGGGGCTCTAGCGACTATGTCTCGAGGCGCGTGCGTTGGTGTTCTAAGTTTACGATGTTCTCGAATGGCTGACCCGTCTATAACTGCGAAGTCGTCCAGTCATGGCCCCTCCGAATCCGTGTCCGGCCTGGAAATTTCGGGCCCCTCTCTTGGCTGTTCGGGTCATCGCGTCTGTCAAGCCACTCGACAACGCGTTCGCGGCGCTCCGCGCCGCGCGTATCGGGGGGGGGGGGCGCCTCCCCCGGCAGTCGCTCCGAGCTCGCATCGCCCCGGCGCGGGCCGCGCGGCCGTGTGCCCCGACTTCCCCGCGGCAATCCCTCGACGGCCCGACGTAGACAGCCGTGCCTGGATTGGGCGCTGCCATCAAGAACGCCACTCTGGCTTTAACGACCATTCCGAGCACGTTGAGGTCAAGTTGCCAGGGTAATCCTTTCATGTAGTTCGCCCCATCTAAACTCCACTTCGCCGAATCGCTTCTTCCGCGCCAGAATTCGCGAGACTTGATGATGAACTCTGGAGCCCCAGCGACTGGCTGTCGGCTTGTTTCATGCACTTCCATGACAACAGGAGAACACGCATCCCCCGCCTCGCTCCGAAGTCGTCGCGCCATTTCCTATGCGGGGTCTTCATTCAGGTGCGTGAAGCGCTCTCCAAGCTCGGGCGACGCTCTGTTGAATCTCCGCCCTCGGCGAATTTCGCGGGCCGTCTTGCCATCGGGTCCAGCCCGTCTTGCCTCGCGAACTTTGCGATGAGAGAAGATGCATAAGTCACGAACCAATGTTTATGACCGCGCTCTTCTCCGAACTCATTTTCTGGCGCCCAAAATATTATTTAACGCCTTGCGATGGCCATGTCCTATTCTGGTTGTCCTTTCGACGTCATCATCTGCCTGGGGGTCTCCAACTGGACTAACTACTACCCCCGCGTCGATGTCGCGCGATGCAAAGGCAGCGCGCCCTCGAGTGCCGCGATGAATCGCCCCCCCGTAACTTTCGACGATTATTCTTTCGCACCCGGCGAACAGAGGTCGCCGGGCAAAATGCATGGGGCCGCGCCCATGTCGAATGGAGCTCGGCTCAGAGATAACTTGGCGCTCCGGCGGCGCATGGCGAAGATCGGGTTCCCCTGCCCTCTGCCGCGCTGCCACCTTTTCCAACTTAGCCGCGCGTAATCAACCGAAATCACTGGTGCACCGTGCATTGGCGCCCCAAACTTCTTCCTGCGCGATCTCCTCTTTTTTATCATGCAGCGGGGGCGCCAGCTTCGGTGGGGTGAGCGGTTCTTTGGGGCAACTCAACTTTCGCATTGCTTGGTCTCAGGGCGCGCGAAATTCCGCTGGGTGCCTCGGCCCCCTATTCAACGAGCGCATCCTCCACGTTGCTTGACTGACTGCCCCCGTCCTCGCCCTCTTGGCCGTCCTCCGAGCTGACGATGGCTGGATCAGCATTGGGGCCTGCGGGCTCAGGCGGACTCAATGGAACGGGTCGATAATTCCCTGCGTGGATCTTTCCTCGCTAACCTCTTCTACCTCCGTCACCCCCCCATGGAATCCCAGCCCTTTTCGGGGCCTGGGTGGTGAACGGGGGGTTGCCGCTTTACACGTGGGTCGTCGTTGCCTGCCCAGTTGCCCTGCGCTCGAAGTAACTGCAGAATGATCCGACGTTCTCTCGACCGAGCGCCGCGCGGTTCCCCGCTTCGACCCCCGCGCGAGCAATGCCTTTTTAACGCCGGCAACCTGGGTGGGCACGCTCGCTGTGGATCCCCGGAAATGGCGCGTTGCCAATGGCCCCTGATGGCTGGCCCGTCAGCGTCGCTGTAGCATTTGCCGCTCTTGGAAGCCTCCGTGACTTTAACGGGGGGGTGGGTTCCCGCGTCTAGAGGTCCAGCGTCGTCGGCTCCTGAGTCTGCGGCAACGACAATTGTTTCCATGCCGCTCTCCTGATGACTCACTGGTGTTGCATGGAATTTCTGGCTGGGTCCGTCCATTTTCACGAACAGTAGTCCGGCGCGCCAGTGCGTCCAACTTTTCGCCTGCTCGATGCGCTCCGCAACTCGGTCGTTCCAGTTGGCGCCGTGGTCGCAGCTAACGCAGCGCTCGCGTGCTACATGCCTCCCCCTGACCCCCAACCTGGCCCCCCTGTTCCTCCTGTTCGTCGGCCGGCACTGCGCCCTCCACTCCTGTGCCCCTTTAACAGGCCCCAAATGGCGCGGGCTCGTCTACGGTGCGACATATGTCAGCGGCATCGCCAATTTCGACGCTGTAGCATTATGGCCATGACAGAGGTTGTCCCGGCAGCTGCGGAAGCTCTCCAGGGCCCCCTGCCCCCCTTGACCCGCGGTGACTCCGTTGGAGTCGCTGGGGCAGCGGGCTGCGACGCGGCCCTTGCCGCCGCATCTGCAACGCGCCCTCTCGCTGATCGGGGCAAATCCACCATTGCGCCCCCCTTTTCCAGCCTGGGGCTCGGCTCCCTCGGCAATCTCGCAATCTCCGCGGGGGTCCACTTCGCGGCCCCCCTTGCCGTGAGCCCCCCTGAGATGCCCCCGTGTATCCGCCTGCCTGCGTCATGGTCCTAGCTTTGTTGGGGATGCATGGCCATATTCGTTTTTGGCGTAAACCTAGCTCGGGTACTCACACAATGCAGCTTGATTTGTTGGGAAGCAACCGAACCGCCTTCTCAACACATCTGCTTCATGTAGGCCTGTAAGCTTCCTTCGTAGCTCTGTTCCTGAAAAAATCACTGTCAACCAGTTTGAGGTCGTCGTCCAACTTGACATAGACGTCTCCGTCTAACTCATACCCCCCTTTTTTCGTCATCTTCTTTACTCTTGATGTCCGACGCCTTGGTGCACTCGCGCAGTGTCAACCTTATGTTCGTGATCTTCATCAGCTCGTCCTCCTTGTCGAACGGCGATGCCACATCTATGGCTTCGAGCTTGATGCTCCGATTCTTGAAGTTTTCGATAACCGTGCTTATTCAAAAACTTGTCGCTCCATTCCCTGACTTTTGTCCTGTCACCTGAGACGGTATTTCAATGTAAAACAGCCTTGTGTTCGCTCACGGGCTTGATTCCACCCCTGGCTGCCCTGGCGCTTCCTGCAGACGGTACCGTTTCAACGATCTTTGTAGCATGCACCGCGGTGTTCGCTTGATGTTGGAACGATTTCCGCACATGTTTTCCAATGTATTGGACTGCTCCTTGCAGCACCTGCTGAAGTGGATAAGTAAGACCACGCGAGATTTCATTCACTGTGTCACTCACTTGCAGCACTGTGACTATTCATTTCATCGTTGCCAACAGTCCTGGTGCCCTGTGTAACGCTGCGCTCGAATAGCACATTCGTGCCTACGTCATTTGCCTTGAGCGCCGTGTTGACGTACCTGATGTCTCCGTTCTCGCAGCCCGGTCTGCACAATTCCGTGAATCGGCCCGTGCTCAGGTTGCACCATGCCTCCCTGACTTCGGGCAAACCTGCACCGAAACCTGGGTCGGCTGCGCCAAGGTTCGCTGATCCCGCTGCGGCTGCCGCTGCGGCCACTGCCGGAAGAGACGTGCTTCGCGGAGTTAGCCATGCGCACTGGAACCCGTGGGGAGAACCTTGGGCCCCGACCTCTCCCTGGATGCAACTGGAGCTTGAACCTCGAAGCAAAGCGCAACGAACATGGTCTCACATACGCATCGCGCCAGTCTCACTAGCTTACCCTGCTCAGCCAGTCGGAGCGCTATCATGTAACATCTCCTCTTCCTCCTCGTCGCCCGCCACCGCTTCTACTCCATCGAGGGAAGGAAGGACTGGAAGATGGATTGGGGGAGCCGGGCGGAAGGGTAGAGGAAAAAAGGAGGAATGTGAGGGATACGGGAGACAGGAGAAGGCGGACCAGGAAGGACGATGACGATGATTATGGTGATGGTGATGATGGTGACGATGGTGACGATGAGGAGGGGGAGGAGGAGGAGGAGGAGGAGGAGGAGGAGGAGGAGGAGGAGGAGGAGGAGGATGAGGAGCAGGAGGAGAAGGAGAAAGAGGAGGGGGAGGACGATAAGGAGGAGAAACATGAGGAGGAACAGGAGGACGATGCCGTGCGCAGATTGATCGAAGGAATTTGCGTCTGGGAACTAGGAAGCGAGGACTAGGTAGCGCAGTTGCCAAACCCATCAGTCAAATATTGGGAGATGGTGCCTGACGAAGGAGGAACCGTACGACGAGATGGAAGGGAAGGAGGATGAGGCGGGGGAAGGAGGGAGAAGGACGTCGAGGATGCACGTAGGGGAGGAGGACACACACACATATGGAAGTGTCGAGGAGGTGGAGAAGGACGGACAAGGGACGGGGATCGGAGGTACTTTTGGAAAGCGCACGGGGGGGCTGGAGATCGCCCGGCCTTCCTCCACCCCGTCGCCATTCCTTATTCCTCCTCCTCCCCCGAGACCCGACGTCGTGGGTCGATCGCTGCGGCGTGGGAAATCAGAACGCAGACACACAACTGCCGACCCCACCTTCATGCGGCATCCTGCACCCCACCTTCATGCGGCCTTCGTCCGGCCTTCCTCCACCCTGTCGCCATTCCGTATCCCTCCTCCTCCCCTGAGACCCGACGTCGTGAGTCGATCCCTGCGGCGTGGAGAATCAAAACGCAGGCACACAACTGCCGACCCCATCCTCCTCCTCCTCCTCCTCCTCCTCCTCCTCCTCCTCCTCCCCCTCCTCCTACACCTCCTCTTCCTTCTCTTCCTCCTTCCTGCGGCATCCTGCAGAGCCGGATCGATCCGCGAGGGCCCCTTTGGCGTGGCGCAGCACGCTCGCCGTGGCGCGCCCGCGCCGCCCAGATCTGACAGGGCCCCGGGCCCTCCCGCGGCGGCCGCGGCATCCCAGAGCCCTGGCCCCTCCCCTGCTCAGGACCCACGGGGCCGCGGCCCCTCTGGGGCCCTCGACCTGCTCCCCATGGCCAGGAGGAGGAGGAGGAGGAGGAGGAGGAGGAGGAGGAG
>CAUYUJ010005847.1:0-112500 GCA_963575745.1 Prorocentrum cordatum
AGGAGGCGAGGAGGAAGAGCAGGGAGAAAGAGGAGGACGAGGAAGGGGTGTCGTTTTCGGCCGCCTCGGGCCGCCTGGGGGTGAGGAGCGCCCAAAAGCTTTTGGAACCACGACCACGAAACTCGACGAATAACCGAAGCGCATTCAGCCTTCAACCTCCTCGTCCGTTGTTTGGCCGTTGCCCCGGGCGAAGCTAGAAGCTAAGCGCGCGCGTAGCGCGCGCGTGGTTCTAGTGTATATATATATATATATAAGTGTGTGTATTTTTTATACATATATATACATATATATATATATATATATATATGTGTGTGTATATATATATATATATATATTCGGCGACGCGGGCGAACGTTGGCGCGGGTGTCGTTTCCGGCGGGCCGCGCCAGGCGCCAATCTCAGGGACGAGGAGGAGGAGGCGGAGGAGGAAGAGGATGAAGGGAAGAGAGAGGGTGGGGAGGAGGGGGAAGAGGAGGAGGAGGAGGAGGAGGAGGAGGAGGAGGAGGAGGAGGAGGAGGATAATAATAATAATAATAGTAATAGTAATAATAATAATACTAATAATAATAATAATAATAAGACGAGGGCGGCCGCCGAGGAGGAAAAGGGAGAGAGCCTGGCCGCCGAGAGTCAAGGGGGGAAGGGGGAGCGCTTGAAGACAACGTCACAAAACGGGTCTGCCGCAGCAGCCCCTCCACGGTGATCCGAGCGGACGGCCTTCCCGCCTGGGCGCGCACGCAGTGCGCATGAGGCTGGAACGGGGGACCGCGGAGCGCGCGAGTACTGGCTGCCGGGCAGGACAGCCGAGTCTCGACGCATCGCCTGTCGCACCTGCTCACCTACGGGATCTGCGAGGGGGCGGGGTCGCAGACTGGAACTTGCAGGGGGGGGGGGAAGAAAGGGAGAGAGGGAGGGAGGGGCAGGAGCAGGAGGAGGAGGGGGTAGCAGGAGGAAGGAGGAGGAGGAGGAGGAGGAGGAGGAGGAGGAGGTGGAGGAGGAGGAGGAGGAGGAGGAGGAGGAAGAGAACGAGAGGGAGGGAGAGGATGGGGAGGAGGGAGAGGAGGAGGATGAGGAGGAGGAGGAGGAGGAGGAGGAGGAGGAAGGAGGAGGAGGAGGGAGTTGCAGGGGAAAAATGTCAGCGCCGCTGCAGAACCCTGCTCTGGACAAGCCCGGGTGGTGACCGGAGGAGGGTGGGCCAGTCGCGACAACCAGCTGCCCTCCCCAGCGTTCTCCACCGCGTCTTCGGGGCCTCCCAGAGGCCCCTCGTCGCCACGGCCAGAGCCGCCTCGGGAAGCTATGACTTCGGATGGAGCGCGTTGTCCGCCCCCATCTTCTCCATCAAACAACCAGGCTCTGGATAAGGACCACCTGCAGCCACGCGCAGAGGGGGGTGGAGGGAGGAGGGAGGGCTTCTTAGAAGCACCCCTGCTTCTTAGAAGGCGCGGGCCTTATCTATTGATGTAAGACCGGCGCCTTCTAAGAAGCAGCCTCCTTCCAAGAAGCCTTCCCCCCTCCCTCCACTCCGCTGTGCGCGTCGCCAGCACCTTCCAAAGGTCCACGCGGATTCCTCGGATTGGACCTCCCCCTCCCTGGCGCGTGGGGCGCCCAGGGGGCGGCGCTGGTGGCGCCGCCAGGGGGCGCAGCGCCGATCCAAGCATCCCGCGCAGACCTTCGAAAGTTCATGCCTGCAGTCGGTTTTGATTTGGGGAGCACACGCGGGCCACGCCTTGCCCAGGCGGACCTCCGAACGTTTCTGTGGATCCAGTTCGTGTCCCCCCAACAGGGAGCAGCAGGGGCGTGGATGTCCAGTGCGGGATCCTGGAGGTCCACCACAGCCCTCGGATGCCTTCAGCCTCCCATTCCACCGGACGTGCGTGCGGCGGCGGTGGCGGTGCTCGGCATGGGGGGCAACGGGTTGTCAGGGAAACGGGTCCTGAGATTTTTTCCCAGCCCTCCTGCGTTGGGGTACTCGTTTTGCATAGAGCACTGCGGTCGAGCACCTTCTCTCGCCTCTCTCTTCCTCTTATCCCTCCTACTTGGCTGCTACCATGTCCTGCGATTTGCAAAACTGTTGACACTTTCGAGGGCTGCTGGGGGGTTCAGCGGAGTGAGGCAGCACCCAGACTCAGATTAGACCTCTCCATCCCTGGGGGCCTGCGATCTGCGGAATGGTCGCCACTTTCGAGGGCTGCTGGGGGGTTCCAGCGGAGTGAGGCAGCACCCAGACTCAGATTAGACCTCGCCATCCCTGGGGGGCTGCGATCTGCGAAACTGTCGCCAAGTTCGAGGGCTGCTGGGGGGTTCAGCGGAGTGAGGCAGCACCCAGACTCAGATTAGACCTCGCCATCCCTGGGGGCTGTGATTTGCGATGTCGTCACCACTTTCGAGGCTTGCTGGAGGGTCCAGTGGATTGCGGTACCACCAAGACTCAGATCAGACCTCGCCAGCCCTGGGGGTCTGCGATCTGCGAAACTGTTACCCCTTTCGAGGGCTGCTGGGGGTTCAGCGGAGTGAGGCAGCACCCAGACTCAGATTAGACCTCTCCATCCCTGGGACTGCGATTTGCGATGTTGTCACCACTTTCGAGGCTTGCTGGGGGGTCCAGTGGATTGAGGTACCACCAAGACTCAGATTAGACCTCGCCATCCCTGGGGGTCTGCGATCTGCGAAACTGCTGCCACTTTCGAGGGCTGCTGGGGGGTTCAGCGGAGTGAGGCAGCACCCAGACTCAGATTAGACCTCGCCATCCCTGGGGGGCTGCGATGTGCGAAACTGTCGCCACTTTCGAGGGCTGCTGAAGGTTCCAGCGGGGCGCTGTTGCGGGCCGCCCGCAGACCTGGCGGCGCGCTTTCGAGCGTTTAGCTCCCGCACTGAAACGTGCAGGAAGGAAACATGAACGCTAGCGGGCGAGCTAAGCCTCGTTCGCTTCTTGCACTAACATTAACTAGGTTGAATCATTTTGTCGAGCGCCGCGGCGTCATGGCGCAGGCATCGTTGCATGTGTAGCGTACTACTGACAAAAGCAACATTATTCGGTCTCCTCCCGTCACTTTCGTCGTCGTTCTGTGCCCCATGCCACCTTCCCTCCGCTGCTGCCGCGCTGATGGGTCGGCCCCCCACGCGTCCTTTTCCGGCCCTTCGTTCCCGCCCCCATGTCGTTCTCAAGCCTGGACCCTCGCCCCTCCTCCTTCTGTTGTTGTCCTGTGAATCGTGCCGCGTGAGCGCATCCCATGTAGCTTGCACAACATATAACGGCGCCTGCACTGTCATTGTCCTGGCAAGTTTGGGCAAACTCCTCCTGTCACTTGATGCAGCTAAGTTGGGTAAGTCACATGGTAAGTCTCCGTTTTCGGGTCCTCAGGGCCCTCCACGGGCCCCAGCGGCTCAGGATGAAAAGTTCGTCTTGGGGGAAGGCCTTGGGGTCCAGGACCCGTTTCCCACAGGACCCGCTTCCCCCATGTTAAGGTTTTCGGGCGGTTCTCTATGGCCCAGGCTGCGGCCGAAAGACAGGCATGCGCTTAGTCTTTCGGACGAAACTTCGCGACTGCCGCGTGGTAGTCGTCGCCACGAAGCGAAGAGGTCATGAGGAAAACGGGTCCTGAAGGTGTTTAGCCGTTCTGGGGTTCCCGTGAACCTCCACGGGCCCGCGGACCGCGGAGAAACGATTGGGGATCAAGAGTTGGTCCTGAGGGAAGGCCCTGGGGTCCACGACCCGTTTCGCGCAGGCCCTTTTGCCATCATGCCGAAGTCGCACCGTAGCGTTGTAACAGCACGTGTGCGCCTAGTTCTGAAAAGTGGGTACGCGTCACCTAGTGCATAGTGCACAGTACGCGATGCGTGGTTGCTGAGGGCGTGGCATGCGGCACGCAGTGCGCAGTGCTGTTGGAGTTCGTGCTGAAAGTGGTGGCGAGGGTGGCCTTGGCAGTTGGGGGCAGTAGTGGGATTGAACACGGCAGCAGCAATTTCATCGGCAGCGGAAGCGGCATTCGCAGTCGGTGGCACAGGTAGCGCTGGCGGTAGCAGTAGGGGCGGTGTGAGATGCAGTCGCAATTGCAGTGGCCGTGGTCATGGGTGTAATCTTTGGCTGCTTCGTCCTGCGTGCACTCTCTGCGACAGTGCCAGCACTCAAATCACATGCCAGCTCGAAAGATTTGGGCGGGGAGGATTGGCAGCTCCTGGGGTCAGTGGCCGAGGTGTTCGCATCTGGAGTGCCCGTGGTGCAGCTGAGGGGCCTGGCGGAAGGACGTGTTTCGATAACTTGTTCCCGCCCCCCGTCGCCTGAACCCGCCGCGTGGCCACCGCGGGCTCACCACGTGCCTCGGCGAGGGCGATTGTCCACGGAATAATTCTGAGATGTGCGCCGACGGTCTGGGTGCCGGCTGGCGCAGTTAAGGTTCCGTGCGGATCGGACCTTGTCTTTTCGCTTGCTGCCGCGCCTTCTCCTCTGATGGGCCTGTTTTCCACCACCACCACCATAAGTTGGAGGAGGGAAGGGGGGTGAGGAGAAGGAGGAGGACGAGGAGGAGGAGGAGGGGGAGGAGGAGGAGGAGGAGGAGGAGGAGGAGGAGGAGGACCCCCTCCCCCTCCAACTTATGGTGGTGGTGGTGGAAAACACGCCCATCATCCTCGTCATCCTCGGGTCCAGCGGCGGTCCTGCCAGGGCAGGGGCGGGGCGCAGCGCTCGAGGTGGTAGGCCCCAGTGTTGACGGTGGCCGTTCGCGTCGAGCTGCGGCGTCCCGTGCCGGGCGCCGCTCGTTCCATGGCGGGAGGTTGAGCGGCGCTCAGTCAGGAGGGGAAAAAGCACACAGGCACAATTAATCTGCGATTCCCAGAAAACATGGGAAAATATGGGAAATGGGGGGGAAGACAAAAACCCAGAAAATATGGGAAAATCTGGGGAATAATTTTATTTGTGTGTATTTATTTGTGTGTCCCAGTTTCCCTTCATTCAAGGGCGGCGTGCGTCACTGTAGTTGTGGCGCTGCTGGCGACGACGGGCGATGACGCTGTTCGCGGCGAGCCGCGGCCTCAAGCAGGGTCTCCCCAGTTGGTAAAGAGACGTATGGGGGCGTGGTGGATCGCGTGGAATGGTGACTGGGCTCAATTCGGGCCTGTCCCTCTACAGGAGGAGAATTCCGAACTAGTAAACAAGAGTTTAGGGACGATGATTGGATATCTTTGAAATTATTTCGAGGGTATTCTTAAGATTTCGTCCCAAATCCGGCTGCAGGGGGACATGCCCGACCTAAGACTGGACATGTGCTGACGCGTGGCGTGGAGCGACTTGATCGGGGGCGGGGGGCGGGGGCGGTAAGCGGCGTGCGAGGAGGGCTGGACGTGCCGCCGTCCAGAGCGGCACGGGGCAGTGCTGTTGGGCAGCTCGGAGAGGTGTGTCGAGGCCGGAGTTATGTTGAATGTGTTGGCAAGAGAGATATACAGGGGGATGGGTAGGATGAGGACGAGGACGAATAATAGCAAGAGACCAGGGCGCCCTATCTGGCTTTCGGGTCGTGTCTCGTTCCTGAACTGTGGGGCGGCGGGAGGCCATGATGCCATGATGACTCATCACAACTCCTGCTCCCGATTGCCTGCCTGCGCAAGTAGGTTTTTGATCAGCTTACTCAGTGTCTTATGCTGCGCCCTCAAGATGAGGCCATCTGTTTCTCCCAGTGGCTCCTCGCGCGCTGCTTTCTAGCCGGCTTTCATGGCGGTGGTTACATAATCGGGCCATTTTGCATGATGAACTTGTTGACCACATCTCTGGCCGAGTCGGCATTGGCCGAGTTTTCAGTGTTCGAGTAGGCCCTGAGCAATTATCGTGCTACTTGCCGCAGCAGGCTCGCACGCGCCAAGTTTGCCTCTCGACGCTTTCCGCCCTCCTCGCCAGCTCCACGTTGTATGGCTCAGCATGTTAGCAGTCCCTCCGCCGTGGTGTCTTTCCCGGGCCCTCGCTTCGCCCGTTCTGTGGCCCTCGTTCGGTCCCCACTCGCCCCTGTGCGATGCAGCACACGGGAGCTAGCGCTTGACTCTGACACACGGCCAAAACAAGAAGGATGTTAGCCCCCCCCCCCCCCCCCCCACAGCTGCGGTTGCAATCGCTTGAACAGCAGGTCGGCTTTCCAGATCAAGGATATCATCGGGCCACGTGGCCCTCGGGGATGCATTGTGCATTTTCGCGTGTCCTAAACCAAGCTCGACTCCAAGAGTAAGGGGTCGTCCCAGTTGCCTGCCGCATGGCGCCGCTGCTGTTTTTGGAGGCAGTGTGGGTGTTTCGGCCCGGCGCAGGCCCTGATTTGATTGAGAGTGTTTTCGTTGCTCTACCCTCTGGGCCATCACGTGCATTATGCTCCCTCCCCTCCCGCCCCCCCTCTCCGCCCCCCCATGCAACGCAACGCTCCCCCCCTCAGTGCGCCCCCGGCACTGCCGCAGTGCGTCTGGCACCACAGTCTGGGCGAGGGGGGCGCTGCGTCATGTCCGAGGAGGCTGATGAGGAGGGAGGAGGGGTTGACGTAACTCGGCGGTGAGCGAGGGGTGGAAGTGAGAAGGAGAAGGCCTTCTCAGAAGGCGGCAGGACTTCTCAGAAACCATCGCGCCTTCTGAGAGGCTTTTTGTCTCTTTGGGGAAGGCTTCGACAACTTAGAAGGCCGGGGCTCCCGTCCCCCCCCTACCTCCCCCCCTATGCAGCCCGTAATGGCCGCGAACAAAAAACGTGCGCTCGCTGAAGCAGTGCAGCGTGGTGCGCGGGGCGCGACGTGCTCCCTCGTGGCCCTGCAGGGGCGTGTTGGTGGCGGGAGGGGGTGCTTTTTGGGGGGAACGGTGGGCCTCCAAGGCCGTGTGGGGTCAGGGGTCGTCGCGGAGCGCGTTTCGGTGCCCCCACTGGGCGCCCTCTGGGCGCCTTTGGGGGCTGTCTGGGCCCGTCTTTTCCAAGAAGCGTCGTCGTCGCCGTCGTCGCCGTTGTCGCCAGCGTCGTCGTCGTCGTCGGCGTCGGCGTCGGCTTCTGGGGGTTGTCTGGGTCCGTCTTGTCCCTCTGGCCTCCATGGCGCCACCGAGATCCTTCGAGCTGTCCTGCGGCCTTCTTGGGCCGTTTTGGGGGCCCTCTGGGGCCATCTCTGAAGTCTCGATGTATTCTTTGCTTCTGGGCGGATGTTTTGAGCACTCTTGAGTCTGCCTTGAGTTAAGATGGGCCTGTCCCTCTACAGGAGGAAAATTCAAAAATAGGAATAGTCGGGGGACGATGTGTTCACCATTTTTGATTTTTACCTAACAGCGAAGACTGATAGGTTTCTAGTAGTCTTAAAAGAGAGCAGCAGATGACTCCACAGGGGGGTCTGGGCGGGTGCCGGACAGGGTGCCGCAGAAGTCGTTTTAAGCCAACAGTCACACACTTCGTGCTCTTCGACCTCCCAGAACTCCATTCCCGGGCCACATTCTGAATGCCCGGAGCCAACTGTAGGCCACTTCGTGCTCTTCGACTTCCCAGAACTCCATTCCCGGGCCACATTTTGGATGCCCGGAGCCAACTGTAGGCCACTTCGTGCTCTTCGACTTCCCAGAACTCCATTCCCGGGCCACATTTTGAATGCCCGGAGCCAACTGTAGGCCACTTCGTGCTCTTCGAGTTCCCAGAACTCCATTCCCGGGCCACATTTTGAATGCCCGGAGCCAACTGTAGGCCACTTCGTGCTCTTCGAGTTCCCAGAACTCCATTCCCGGGCCACATTTTGAATGCCCGAGCCAACTGTAGGCAACTTCGTGCTCTTCGACTTCCCAGAACTCCTTTCCTGGGCCACATTTTGAATGCTGAGGCAGGCTGATGCTGCGGTCGAGGCAGGCTGGGGCTGAGGCAGGCTGAGGCTGAGGCCGAGGCTGAAGGCAGACTGAGGCTGAGGCTGAAGCAGGCTGAGGCTGAGGCTGAGGCAGGCTGAGGCTGAGGCAGAGGCTGAGGCAGGCTATGCTGAGGCAGGCTGAGGCTGAGGCTGAGGCTGATGCAGGCTGAGGCTGAGCAGGCTGAGGCTGAGGCCGAGGCCGAGGCAGATTGAGGCTGAGGCTGAAGCAGGCTGAGGCTGAGGCAGGCTGAGGCTGAGGCTGAGGCAGCTGAGGTTGAGGCTGTGACTGCGACAGCGAAGTGCCGTTGCCGCTGCGACTGTCATCGCGAATGCGACTACGACTGCGAGAACAGCAGAATTCTACAACTGGATTTTCATTTGAATCTTAAGGGGAATGCTTTCAGATATGCTTCTACACATCGCTGTTAGGTTGCTTTGCCGGGATAATGTGTTTGATACTTTCTGTGCATGTTTGAATTATCTCTCCAAAATCCGCCTTTACAGGGGGACAGGCCCGACCCAAGTCTTGAGGGCCGAAGTGGCTGGGAAGCGAGCTGTGCCCCAGGAGTTTTTACCTAACAGCTTGTTCTGATAGGTTTCTAGTGGTGTCAAAAGAGAGCAGCAGATGACTCCACAGGGGGGTCTGGGCGGGTGCCGGACAGGGTGCCGCAGAAGTCGTTTTAAGCAAACAGTCACACACTTCGTGCTCTTCGACCTCCCAGAACTCCATTCCCGGGCCACATTCTGAATGCCCGGAGCCAACTGTAGGCCACTTCGTGCTCTTCGACCTCCCAGAACTCCGTTCCCGGGCCACATTCTGAATGCCCGGAGCCAACTGTAGGCCACTTCGTGCTCTTCGACTTCCCAGAATTCCATTCCCGGGCCACATTTTCAATGCCCGGAGCCAACGGTAGGCCATTTCGTGGTCTTCGAGTCACCAGAACTCCATTCCCGGAGCATTTTGAATGCCCGGAGCCAACTGTAGGCCACTTCGTGGTTTTCGAGTTCCCAGAACTCCATTCCCGGGCTACATTTTGAATGCCCGGAGCCAACTGTAGGCCACTTCGTGCTCTTCGAGTTCCCAGAACTCCATTCCCGGCCACATTTTGAATGCCCGGAGCCAACTGTAGGCCACTTCGTGGTCTTCGAGTCCCCAGAATTCCATTCCCGGGCCACATTTTGAATGCCTGGAGCCAACTGTAGGCCACTTCGTGCTCTTCGAGTTCCCAGAACTCCATTCCCGGGCCACATTTTGAATGCCCGGAGCCAACTGTAGGCCACTTCGTGCTCTTCGAGTTCCCAGAACTCCATTCCCGGGCCACATTTTGAATGCCCGTAGCCAACTGTAGGCAACTTCGTGCTCTTCGACTTCCCAGAACTCCCATTCCTGGGCCACATTTTCAGCAGGGGCAAGAGCACGACGAGGAGGAGGACGAGCAAGACCAGGAGGACGAGGACGAGCAGGAGCAGGACGAGGAGCAGGAGGAGCAGGAGAAGAAGGACGAGCAGGAGGAGGAGGAGGACGAGCAGGAGGAGGAGGACGACCAGGAGGAGGAGGACGACCAGGAAGGAGGAGGAGGAGGAGGAGGGGAGGGGGAGGACTGAGGAGGAGGAGGAGGAGGAGGAGGAGGAGGAGGAGGAGGAGGAGGGAGAGAGGAGGAGGAGGGGAGGGGGAGGACTACCAGGAGGAGGAGGAGGAGGAGGAGGAGGAGGAGGAGGAAGAGGAGGAGGAGGAGGAGGAGGAGGAGGAGGAGGACGAGGAGGAGGAGGAGGGGGGGGGAGAGCTGCCTTTTCGTCGAGATGCTGTTCGACCCAGAGATGCTCCTACACATGGCTGTTAGGTTGCTTTGCCGGGATAATTTTGTTAGATCAGTGATCCCAGCGTGGATCCCGAATTGTTCGGTCTCGTGTAACCAATCGCCATCCCCATCCCCATCCCATTCGAGACCCCTACCAAATTAGCCCCACAGTTGGGGATACACCCTTCGAAACCCGAAGGGGACGGCCTATATCCCCATCTAGGGGGGTAAATCGGCCAGTGGGGCCCAGGCCACGCCGCTGGGGAGTGGGACTGGTTAACCGATATTCAATTGCGATTCAGAGTTGACTGCCGTCCCGGGTGGCGCAGTGTGAAGCCATATGCGGCGCCGCGCTGTGCCACGCAGAGCCAGGCAGCGCAGGGCACTTCGGACGGCAGCGGGGCGACAGGGGGGCGACCGCGGGGGGGCAGCGGGGCGATCGCGCGCCGAAGATCGGGAAGCCGCAGCCGGGTCCTCAGCAGACAGGCTGAAGCCCCCTGAGCTGCGAGCATCTTCGTGGGGGCAAGTGCTGTGCGATCTTAGCCTGGTGGGTCCTCTCTTGCCACCGTCCCGTTCCTCCCTCCTCTTTCTGCCGTGGTCCCAGCGCCACTGCCCGCATGCACCGCGGGTCAGGTTAAGTTATATTCAGTCTGTGTTGCCTGAGCAGCGGCGAGACCCGCCCCTGCAATCCACGAGGGAAGAACGGACTGCACGAACACACGGCAGGTCCGTGCCGTGCCGACCCGCGGCAACCCCGCCGCCGGCAACCGTGGAACGCCGGCGGCGGCCCAGAATCGGTCGATAAGGGCGTTGCGTAATGGAGGGGTCATAAATGGGGGGATGTCGCGGGTGGTCCGAAAAGGTACCTAAACGTTACCTAAACGAGCCCCCTGGGGCTCCAGAGGGGCCCGAAAGGGGCACGAAAGGGGACCGTTTCTGACCCCCCCATGTATGACCCCCCCACTAAGCCACGCCCAAGTCGATGTTGAACGATCGGACGTTGCGGAAACGGCCGGTCATTCAAGATAGAAGAGGAAACATCGCGAGAAAGGCTTTCTTTTTGGCGCTCCGCGCGGATTTCTGGGATCTGCGCTGGACTCCCCTCCCCGGCGCGCGGTGCGCGCCGGGGGCGGCGCCGGAGGCGCCGCCAGGCGGGCCCGGCGGGGATCCAGGAAATCCGCGCGAAGCGCCAAACAGTGTACAGTCGAGGCTGACTAGTAGGTCGACCCTGCCAAATCAAGGGTGCCCTTGTGCCTTGCGTTTCGCGGCCCATGCCTTCCTACGTTCCTGTGGCACCGTGGCCCTCGGAAGTGTCTTGTGCCCTCTCCTGTGCCCTCTGAAGGCGATCCCTCCTCCTCCCCCCCCCCCTCCCTCCTCCGCCTCCCCCTCCTGTCCTTCCTCCTCCTCCGCCTCCTCCTCCTGACCCTCCCCCCTCCTCTCTGCCTCCTCCTCCTTTTCCCCCTCCTTCTCCTCCCCCTCCCCCTCCTCCTCCTCCTCCTCCTCTTCCTCCTCCTTCTCCTTTTCCTCCTCCTCCTCCCCCTCCTCCTCCTCTTCCGCCTCCTCCTCCTCCTCAATCGGCCCCGCCGATTTTTCTTCTTCTACACGGTGGAACGATGCCCAGCATGCCAGGAAAGGCCCGCGCCGCAGACGGCACGGCACGAGCCTGCCGCAATTAGTCTTCAGTCGGGCCTGCCCCTCTACAGTCGGGGGTAGACAGAACCCCCAACAGTGACACGTCGATTAGTGAATTGTCCGTTTTCGGTTCTCGAGAGGGCGCCGTGGCCGTTATTTTCCAGGCTTGCGCCCGCCAGGTTTGGGCCTTAGGTCGTTTTCACTAAACCACGTTTTACTAAAGGGGGGTCTGTCCATCCCCGATACAGGAGGAATACTCAAAACTGGTCAAGGAATAGCCCGGGGACGATTTCTCTATTATAATCGAGCATGTTTTGAATCTGTTTTTCTGGAGGTAGGAAAGGGGTGTGGCATAAAGGGGTATGGTGCCAATCGTGGAAATGGCGATGCTATCTGCGATCAATCACATCGCCAGAGTCCCCTTTACATGAAATTAGCACCACACCCCTTTATACCATACCCCTTTCCTACCTCCAGGGTTTTGGGTATTTGTCAATTTCCGTGCAGAGTTCGCCCGTAGGGGGACACGCCCGACCTGAGATTAGACTCTTCGGAGCTCCGCGCGGGCGTCACCGAGTCGGCGTTAGGGCCCCCTCTCGGCGTTGGGCCCCCTCGGCGGCCGCCCGCTGCGCGCGCGATGGCGCGCCGGGGAGGGGGGGGGGCCTCAGGGTTCAGTCGGGCACGTCCCTCTATCGGGGGAGCGTAAGACCCGGGTTTGCCAGGACTCGGGTTCGCCATTTTTTTTTTGACGACCGCGGCTCGGATTTTGACGAGTAGGAGTTTCGTGGGATGTCTGCAGCGGGAGGCCTCGTCAAAAGGCAGGCTCGGCCTCGTCATTTTTTTGACGACCTCGTCGGGGATTTCCGAGTCCCCCGTACCCGGGTCTTACGTCTCCCCGAAAGACTAGTCAACCGATAGCCTGGGGACGATTTCTCTAGTCCTTAACCATGTTGGACCATGTGTGGATTACTGTTGCATTTGTCTTGGCACATCCGCCTGCTCGAGGACATGCCCGACCTCACCTCACCGCCGAGAGCCGGGAGATCCGCGCGAAGGTTCGAAGGTTTATGTTTGTTCAGGTTGTGATTCCCCCACGTCCGAAGAAGAAAAACGGCATCAGCTTAAACGTTTAGCGCTCCGTGCGATTTTTTTGTTGGATCCGCGCTGGGGCTCCCCCCGCGGCGCTTGCGGCGCCGCCCCCGGCGCGCTCCGCGCGCCAGGGAGGGGGGGCCCAGCGCAGATCCAAGGAATCCGGGAACCTGGGCGGAGAGCCAACAGTTTGTGTTTATGCCGTTGTTTTTCTTCTATACGTTCTCCAGGATGCCGCAGCGGCTCTTTATTCTACAGGCGAGCAATATGATTAGATAGGGTAGCTCGGCCCTCCGATTTCCCTGCAGAGCTTGCGAGGGCGAGCCAGGGGCGACCGCGGGGGCCCCCGCGGGGACGCTCCGCACGGGTGCTCGCCGACATGATTGAGCCGTGCGCGCCAATGCTCGCTCCATCCTGGGGCGCCCTCGTCACGGCCATCAGCCCTGCAGTCACTCACCGAGCTCGTTCCCTTACTCGCAGAGTGCCCACTCGCAAGCGTCCGAACAACACATGTTTGCCTCGGTCTCTTGGATCGTAGATCCCCCGCGGTGGAGCCAGGCCATGTGCGAGTAGTTACTTTGCGAGTAGTGGAAGGCCTCTGTCTACATACGATCCTCTGAATTCATGGGGTGGAAATTGGGGGGGGCTTATGTGTATGTGTGTTGTCGGATTGGGGTGCCCGCTCGAATGGGGGCCCGATCAGGGTCCGACAGCCCGCACCCATGCTTGTCCAGCTGCCTGCGGCACGTCCCGCCGCCGTGCCAGCCAATTGTTCTGGGTGTCAACTGTTTGTTCGAGGGGGCACGGGAGGCCGTCACGTGTGAGACCTCGTGTCTTCAGACTTGGGAGAGCCGTGATGAGGATGATGAGGATATTAAGGATGAGACGCGGTGATGATGATGATGATGATGATGATGATGATGATGATGATGATGATGATGATGATGCTGATGCTGATGCTGATGCTGATGCTGATGAGATGATGATGATGATGATGATGATGATGATGATGATGATGATGATGATGATGATGATGATGATGATGATGATGATGAGAAAATGCGCCCGTGGGTCTTCCTGAATACACTAACGGGGGGGGGTGTCGGACCCCCCCCCCTCCCCCCCTTCAAAAGGTGGGAGTCCGAACCCCCGACCCCCTCCCCCCTCAAGGGGGGGGGGTCCCGACTCCTCCCTCCCCCTCCCTTGAAGGGGGGGGGGGCGGTCCGGACCCCTCCCCCCCCCTCCCCCCCTTGGCGCTGGAAAGGGGGGGGGGTCCGACCCCTCCCTTCCCCTCCCCCCCTTTCCGCCGGAAAGGGAGCCGGGGAGGGGAGGCCTCTCTCGCTTCTCCTTTCTGCGCCGGAGAAGGTGTGTAGGGAGTACGAAGTCGGCAGTAGGGAGTGGTGAGTAGTGAGAAGTGAGTTAGTTTGTAGTGAGTAGTGACTAGTGGGTAGTTAGTGAGTAGTGGGTAGTGAGTGGCGAGTAGGGAGTAGGGAGTAGGGAGTGGGGAGTAGTGAGCAGCGAATAGTGAGTAGTGTGTATTGATAAGTGAGTAGTGAGTGGCGAGTAGTGAGTAGTGATTAGAGAGTAGCGAGTAGTGAGTAGTGAGTACTTAGTAGTGAGTAGGGAGTAATGAGTAGTGGGTAGTGAGTAGTGGGTAGTGAGCAGTGTGTGGCGAGTAGTAATTACTGAGTAGTGAGTAGTGGATAGTGCGTACTGCGTAGTGAGTAGTGAGTAGAGAGTAGCGAGTAGCGGGTAGTGAGTACTGAGTAGGGGGTAGGGAGTAATGAGTAGTGGGTAGTGAGTAGTGGGTAGCGAGTAGTGGGTGGCGAGTAGTGATTACTGAGTAGGCAGTAGTGGATAGTGCGTACTGCGTAGTGAGTAATGACTAGTGACTAGCGACTAGTGAGTAGTGAGTAGTGAGTAGTAAGTAGTGAGTAGTGAGTAGCGAGCAGTGAGTAGTGAGTAGTGAGGAGTGAGTAGTGAGTACTGAGTAGTACGTAATGCGTAGTGAGTAGTGAGTAGTGATGAATAGAGAGTAGTGGGTAGTGGCAGTGAGTAGTGAGTAGCGAGTAGGGAGTAGCGAGTAGTGAGTAGTGAGGAGCGAGTCGGGCGTAGTGAGTAGTGAGTAGCGAGTTGAGAGTAGTCCGTAGTGCGTAGTGGGTAGTGCTTAGTGAGTCACGAGTAGGGAGTAGCGAATAGTGAGTAGTCAGTAGGGAGTAGTGAGCAGTGAGCAGTGAGCAGTGAGTATTGCGAAGTGGGTAGCGAATAGTGGGTGGTGAGTAGCGATTAGTGGGTAATGGGTAGTGAGTAGTGACTAGTGAGTAGTGACTAGTGACTAGAGACTATGTAGTGACTAGTGAGTAGTGAGTAGCGGGGAGTGAGTAGGGAGCAGGGAGTAGCGAGTATGGGAGTAGCGAGTAGTGCGTACTCCGTACTGTGTAGTCAGTATCGTGTATGGAGTAGGGAATAGCGAGTAGCGAGTAGTGGGTAGTCAGTAGTGATTTGTGGGCAATGAGTAGTGAGTAGTGGACAGTGGGTAGTGGACATCCTGAGTGATTAGTGAGTAACGAGTAGGGAGTAGTCAGTAGTGCTTAGGGAGTAGTGAGTACTGAGTAGTGGGTAGTGAGGAGTGCGTAGTGAGTAGTGAGTAGGGAGGAGGGAGTAGTGAGTAGGGAGTAGTGAGTAGCGAGTAGTGGGTGTTGGAAGTGAGTAGTGGATAATAAGTAGTGAGCCGTGAGTAGTGAGTAGGGGGTAGTAAGAAGTGAGTAGCGAATAGCGAGTAGTCAGTAGCGGGTAGTGAGGAATGAGTAGAGAGTGTTCCTTTGGGGCTGGGGCTAGTGGTTGGGGTTAGGATTAGGGGGTTTGGGTTAGGGTGAGGACTAGGGGTAGGGGTGGCGGGGGTCGGGTTCCAGAGTCAGGGGTCGGCGTGGCGAAAGGGGGAAAAGGGGGGGGGGGGCGGCCAAAGGGGGGGAGGTGGGGGGGTCGGACCCCCTCCCTTTTGAAAGAGGGGGGGAGGGGCGGGGTCCCCGACGACGGATCGGGGAAAGGGGGGGAGGGGGGGGGTCCCCGACGACGGATCGGGGAAGGTGGGGAGGGGGGGCTCCCCGACGACGGATCGGGGAAGGGGGGGCGGGTCCCCCCCCCCGCCCTTGGGGAGATCCAGCGGCGCACTCTCGATGATGATGATGATGACGAAGGTGATGGTGATGGTGATCGTGATGGGAGTGGCCGTGATGGTGGTGATGATGATGATGCTGACGACGGCGATGTTAGTGATGATGGTGGTGGTGATGATGATGGTGATGACGATGACGATGACGCTCATGAGGACGTGCGCGACGAGGATGAGGATGATCATGGTGAGACGATGATCGTGGTGATGGTGATGATGGTGACAATAACGATGATGGTCCATAATGGCGACGACGTCGATGCTGATTATGATATTGATGCTGATGGTGATGATGATGCTGCTGCTGCTGATGATGATGCTGTTGACGATGGTGATGGTGCTTGTGGTGGTGATGAAGATGATGATGCTGCTGATGATGATTATGGTGGTGCCAACGCTGATGCTGATGGTGATGGTGATGGTGGTGGCGATAACGATCGTGCTGGTGTTGGTGTTGGTGATGGTGATGGTGATGGTGATGATGGTGTCAACGACGAGGCCGACGATGACGCCAACGATACTGAGTATGCGGACGAGGATGACCGGCTTGCTAATGTTGAAGTTGAGGGTGAGGATGAGAACGAGGATGGTGATGGTTATGGTGGTGATGATGCTGATGACGTTGGTGATGATGACGACTATGCTGATTCTGTGGATGATGGTGTCGATGGTGACAGTGATGACGGTGACGACAATGATGATGACGATGACGATGACATTGGGCATGATGATGGTGATGTTGATGATAATGATGTTGGTGTTGATGCTGGCGCTGATGCTGATGCTGATGCTGATGCTGGTGAGGAGGATTATCATGAGGATGATCTTCAGGATGACGATGCTGAAGATGATCATCATTACCACCACCACCATCATCTTCCTCAGCATCATCATCGTCATCAGCATCATCAACAACAACAGCAACATCGTCCTCATCGCCATCGTCCTCATCATCATCATCATCATCATCATCATCATCATCATCATCATCATCTTCATCATCTTCATCATCATCAACATCATCATCACTATCATCATCATCATTATCAACATCATCATCATGTTCATTATTATTATCATTATCATTCGCATCATCATGCAACTCGTTTCGGCCGTTTTGGGGCTGTCTTGGCTTCCTGTGAGGCAGTCTTCGGGTTCCCTGGGGCCCTCTTGGGCCACCTTTGGGTCCTATAACGCGGGTTTGTCTTGGCCGTATGGTGGGTGTCTGGCGGCCGTCTTGGGGCCGTTTTGGCGCCGTATTTGCCGTCGCATGGCCTTCTAGGCCATTTTGGGTCCACGGGAGGTCCTCTTGGGCCGTTTGGGGGCCGTCTTGAATGCATATTGGGCCATCGTGGGGTCATCTCGGGCCGTCTTGAGTTGACGTTAACCCAGAATGGCGAGAATGCGAACATCAGCCAAAAACCGGAGAGAAATCAATGATTTTCATTTTTGTCTGACGCTGTTGGAGGTCTTCGTGTAGCCATTTCGGGCCCTCTTGGAAGCATCGTGGGCCATTTTGAAACAAGATTTGGCCGTCTTGGGGCCATCTGGGGCCGTTTTCGAGGCATCTTGGGCCATCTGAGTGTCCTTGGTTGCTTGCGCTGCCGTCTTGGAAGCTCGGGGCGCGTATCCATTGTTATTAACCAGGGATCGTGGCTTGGTAGCCCCTGGAGCGCTTGGGAGCAGGGCCTGATAATATGTGTCGATCCTCGAATGGATGCGCGTGGGACGGGAGGGAGGTAGCAGCGTTGCGGGAAATGCGCAATCCTCGAGTGGGCGCGCATGGAGTAACAGTTCAGGCATGCGCTGTCATGCGGGAAGTGCACCATCCTCGAGCTGGCACGCGTGGAAGGGGGGGTCAGGCAGTAGCTGCCACGTGGGAAGTGCACCATCTTCGAGCGGGGACGCGGAATGGGGGATGATGCAGTGGCGGCTGCCATGCTGGAAGTGCACCAGCCTCGAGCGGGCACGACGGAAGTGGCCTCGGTGAGCGCAGGGGGGAGGAGCGCGACCGTCCGCGGGTAGAGTTGGAAGGTTCAGGGCTCGCTAGGGTGAAGTCGGGCACGTCCCTCTGCAGGAGGTATATTCAAAATTAGTGAAAAATAGTGTGGGGAGTATTTTCTATTATTTGATTGATTGATTGATTGATTGATTGATTGATTGATTGACTATTTAAAAATATGGTTGACAATGTTAAAGTTTTGGCCCGCAATCCGCATGTAGGGGGACGTGCCCGACCTAACGCTAGGGACTGGTTTCTTGTCAGCACAGCCGAAACCTCCCTGAAGTCCTCCGAAAACCTTCCAGGAAGGGTTCCGGGAGGCTGTTCGGAGGGGTTCGGGAGGGTTCTGGAAGGGTTTTCGTCGCTTTCGGGGGGGAACCGGTCCCTCGCGAACCCTAAGCTCCCTAAAGATAGAGGGAAAGGGGGCTCTTTTTGTAGGGTACAGCCATGACCCCAGGTAAGGGGACCCAGTTAATAGTAGGGCCCCGGAGCCCCGCCAGGATCATTAAACCAGGTCTGCCGTAGCTGGTGTTTTTTCGGGCGACGGCAGTTCCGATTGGTGGGACGGGGCCTGGGGGGCACCCCCCACCCAGTCCACATCATTAAACCAGGTCCCACTAAACTTAAGTCGGGCGTGTCCCTCTACAGGAGGAATATTCAAAAACAGTCAGAAAATAGTGGGGAGATGTTTTTTTTGTACTTTTTGATTGTGTGGGGCTTTTCGGGAGTACTTTTCCATTTTTCGCCCCAAATCCGCCTGTAGGGGGACAGGCCCGACCCAACGCTAAACCCAGTTCTGCCAACGCCCGAGCTTGGATGCCAGACAGCCTTGGGCACTCTTCCGCACTCTTCCGCGCCCCCACGACGAGGAGGAGGACGAGCAAGACCAGGAGGACGAGGACGAGCAGGAGCAGGACGAGGAGCAGGAGGAGCAGGAGAAGAGGACGGAGGAGGAGGAGGAGGACGAGCAGGAGGAGGAGGACGAAGGTGGAGGAGGACGACCAGGAGGAGAGGAGGAGGAGGAAGGAGGAGCGATGGGGGGGAGGAGGAGAGTAGGAGGCGAGGAGGAAGAGCAGGGAGAAAGAGGAGGACGAGGAAGGGGTGTCGTTTTCGGCCGCCTCGGGCCGCCTGGGGGTGAGGAGCGCCCAAAAGCTTTTGGAACCACGACCACGAAACTCGACGAATAACCGAAGCGCATTCAGCCTTCAACCTCCTCGTCCGTTGTTTGGCCGTTGCCCCGGGCGAAGCTAGAAGCTAAGCGCGCGCGTAGCGCGCGCGTGGTTCTAGTGTATATATATATATATATAAGTGTGTGTATTTTTTATACATATATATACATATATATATATATATATATATATGTGTGTGTATATATATATATATATATATTCGGCGACGCGGGCGAACGTTGGCGCGGGTGTCGTTTCCGGCGGGCCGCGCCAGGCGCCAATCTCAGGGACGAGGAGGAGGAGGCGGAGGAGGAAGAGGATGAAGGGAAGAGAGAGGGTGGGGAGGAGGGGGAAGAGGAGGAGGAGGAGGAGGAGGAGGAGGAGGAGGAGGAGGAGGAGGAGGATAATAATAATAATAATAGTAATAGTAATAATAATAATACTAATAATAATAATAATAATAAGACGAGGGCGGCCGCCGAGGAGGAAAAGGGAGAGAGCCTGGCCGCCGAGAGTCAAGGGGGGAAGGGGGAGCGCTTGAAGACAACGTCACAAAACGGGTCTGCCGCAGCAGCCCCTCCACGGTGATCCGAGCGGACGGCCTTCCCGCCTGGGCGCGCACGCAGTGCGCATGAGGCTGGAACGGGGGACCGCGGAGCGCGCGAGTACTGGCTGCCGGGCAGGACAGCCGAGTCTCGACGCATCGCCTGTCGCACCTGCTCACCTACGGGATCTGCGAGGGGGCGGGGTCGCAGACTGGAACTTGCAGGGGGGGGGGGAAGAAAGGGAGAGAGGGAGGGAGGGGCAGGAGCAGGAGGAGGAGGGGGTAGCAGGAGGAAGGAGGAGGAGGAGGAGGAGGAGGAGGAGGAGGAGGTGGAGGAGGAGGAGGAGGAGGAGGAGGAGGAAGAGAACGAGAGGGAGGGAGAGGATGGGGAGGAGGGAGAGGAGGAGGATGAGGAGGAGGAGGAGGAGGAGGAGGAGGAGGAAGGAGGAGGAGGAGGGAGTTGCAGGGGAAAAATGTCAGCGCCGCTGCAGAACCCTGCTCTGGACAAGCCCGGGTGGTGACCGGAGGAGGGTGGGCCAGTCGCGACAACCAGCTGCCCTCCCCAGCGTTCTCCACCGCGTCTTCGGGGCCTCCCAGAGGCCCCTCGTCGCCACGGCCAGAGCCGCCTCGGGAAGCTATGACTTCGGATGGAGCGCGTTGTCCGCCCCCATCTTCTCCATCAAACAACCAGGCTCTGGATAAGGACCACCTGCAGCCACGCGCAGAGGGGGGTGGAGGGAGGAGGGAGGGCTTCTTAGAAGCACCCCTGCTTCTTAGAAGGCGCGGGCCTTATCTATTGATGTAAGACCGGCGCCTTCTAAGAAGCAGCCTCCTTCCAAGAAGCCTTCCCCCCTCCCTCCACTCCGCTGTGCGCGTCGCCAGCACCTTCCAAAGGTCCACGCGGATTCCTCGGATTGGACCTCCCCCTCCCTGGCGCGTGGGGCGCCCAGGGGGCGGCGCTGGTGGCGCCGCCAGGGGGCGCAGCGCCGATCCAAGCATCCCGCGCAGACCTTCGAAAGTTCATGCCTGCAGTCGGTTTTGATTTGGGGAGCACACGCGGGCCACGCCTTGCCCAGGCGGACCTCCGAACGTTTCTGTGGATCCAGTTCGTGTCCCCCCAACAGGGAGCAGCAGGGGCGTGGATGTCCAGTGCGGGATCCTGGAGGTCCACCACAGCCCTCGGATGCCTTCAGCCTCCCATTCCACCGGACGTGCGTGCGGCGGCGGTGGCGGTGCTCGGCATGGGGGGCAACGGGTTGTCAGGGAAACGGGTCCTGAGATTTTTTCCCAGCCCTCCTGCGTTGGGGTACTCGTTTTGCATAGAGCACTGCGGTCGAGCACCTTCTCTCGCCTCTCTCTTCCTCTTATCCCTCCTACTTGGCTGCTACCATGTCCTGCGATTTGCAAAACTGTTGACACTTTCGAGGGCTGCTGGGGGGTTCAGCGGAGTGAGGCAGCACCCAGACTCAGATTAGACCTCTCCATCCCTGGGGGCCTGCGATCTGCGGAATGGTCGCCACTTTCGAGGGCTGCTGGGGGGTTCCAGCGGAGTGAGGCAGCACCCAGACTCAGATTAGACCTCGCCATCCCTGGGGGGCTGCGATCTGCGAAACTGTCGCCAAGTTCGAGGGCTGCTGGGGGGTTCAGCGGAGTGAGGCAGCACCCAGACTCAGATTAGACCTCGCCATCCCTGGGGGCTGTGATTTGCGATGTCGTCACCACTTTCGAGGCTTGCTGGAGGGTCCAGTGGATTGCGGTACCACCAAGACTCAGATCAGACCTCGCCAGCCCTGGGGGTCTGCGATCTGCGAAACTGTTACCCCTTTCGAGGGCTGCTGGGGGTTCAGCGGAGTGAGGCAGCACCCAGACTCAGATTAGACCTCTCCATCCCTGGGACTGCGATTTGCGATGTTGTCACCACTTTCGAGGCTTGCTGGGGGGTCCAGTGGATTGAGGTACCACCAAGACTCAGATTAGACCTCGCCATCCCTGGGGGTCTGCGATCTGCGAAACTGCTGCCACTTTCGAGGGCTGCTGGGGGGTTCAGCGGAGTGAGGCAGCACCCAGACTCAGATTAGACCTCGCCATCCCTGGGGGGCTGCGATGTGCGAAACTGTCGCCACTTTCGAGGGCTGCTGAAGGTTCCAGCGGGGCGCTGTTGCGGGCCGCCCGCAGACCTGGCGGCGCGCTTTCGAGCGTTTAGCTCCCGCACTGAAACGTGCAGGAAGGAAACATGAACGCTAGCGGGCGAGCTAAGCCTCGTTCGCTTCTTGCACTAACATTAACTAGGTTGAATCATTTTGTCGAGCGCCGCGGCGTCATGGCGCAGGCATCGTTGCATGTGTAGCGTACTACTGACAAAAGCAACATTATTCGGTCTCCTCCCGTCACTTTCGTCGTCGTTCTGTGCCCCATGCCACCTTCCCTCCGCTGCTGCCGCGCTGATGGGTCGGCCCCCCACGCGTCCTTTTCCGGCCCTTCGTTCCCGCCCCCATGTCGTTCTCAAGCCTGGACCCTCGCCCCTCCTCCTTCTGTTGTTGTCCTGTGAATCGTGCCGCGTGAGCGCATCCCATGTAGCTTGCACAACATATAACGGCGCCTGCACTGTCATTGTCCTGGCAAGTTTGGGCAAACTCCTCCTGTCACTTGATGCAGCTAAGTTGGGTAAGTCACATGGTAAGTCTCCGTTTTCGGGTCCTCAGGGCCCTCCACGGGCCCCAGCGGCTCAGGATGAAAAGTTCGTCTTGGGGGAAGGCCTTGGGGTCCAGGACCCGTTTCCCACAGGACCCGCTTCCCCCATGTTAAGGTTTTCGGGCGGTTCTCTATGGCCCAGGCTGCGGCCGAAAGACAGGCATGCGCTTAGTCTTTCGGACGAAACTTCGCGACTGCCGCGTGGTAGTCGTCGCCACGAAGCGAAGAGGTCATGAGGAAAACGGGTCCTGAAGGTGTTTAGCCGTTCTGGGGTTCCCGTGAACCTCCACGGGCCCGCGGACCGCGGAGAAACGATTGGGGATCAAGAGTTGGTCCTGAGGGAAGGCCCTGGGGTCCACGACCCGTTTCGCGCAGGCCCTTTTGCCATCATGCCGAAGTCGCACCGTAGCGTTGTAACAGCACGTGTGCGCCTAGTTCTGAAAAGTGGGTACGCGTCACCTAGTGCATAGTGCACAGTACGCGATGCGTGGTTGCTGAGGGCGTGGCATGCGGCACGCAGTGCGCAGTGCTGTTGGAGTTCGTGCTGAAAGTGGTGGCGAGGGTGGCCTTGGCAGTTGGGGGCAGTAGTGGGATTGAACACGGCAGCAGCAATTTCATCGGCAGCGGAAGCGGCATTCGCAGTCGGTGGCACAGGTAGCGCTGGCGGTAGCAGTAGGGGCGGTGTGAGATGCAGTCGCAATTGCAGTGGCCGTGGTCATGGGTGTAATCTTTGGCTGCTTCGTCCTGCGTGCACTCTCTGCGACAGTGCCAGCACTCAAATCACATGCCAGCTCGAAAGATTTGGGCGGGGAGGATTGGCAGCTCCTGGGGTCAGTGGCCGAGGTGTTCGCATCTGGAGTGCCCGTGGTGCAGCTGAGGGGCCTGGCGGAAGGACGTGTTTCGATAACTTGTTCCCGCCCCCCGTCGCCTGAACCCGCCGCGTGGCCACCGCGGGCTCACCACGTGCCTCGGCGAGGGCGATTGTCCACGGAATAATTCTGAGATGTGCGCCGACGGTCTGGGTGCCGGCTGGCGCAGTTAAGGTTCCGTGCGGATCGGACCTTGTCTTTTCGCTTGCTGCCGCGCCTTCTCCTCTGATGGGCCTGTTTTCCACCACCACCACCATAAGTTGGAGGAGGGAAGGGGGGTGAGGAGAAGGAGGAGGACGAGGAGGAGGAGGAGGGGGAGGAGGAGGAGGAGGAGGAGGAGGAGGAGGAGGAGGACCCCCTCCCCCTCCAACTTATGGTGGTGGTGGTGGAAAACACGCCCATCATCCTCGTCATCCTCGGGTCCAGCGGCGGTCCTGCCAGGGCAGGGGCGGGGCGCAGCGCTCGAGGTGGTAGGCCCCAGTGTTGACGGTGGCCGTTCGCGTCGAGCTGCGGCGTCCCGTGCCGGGCGCCGCTCGTTCCATGGCGGGAGGTTGAGCGGCGCTCAGTCAGGAGGGGAAAAAGCACACAGGCACAATTAATCTGCGATTCCCAGAAAACATGGGAAAATATGGGAAATGGGGGGGAAGACAAAAACCCAGAAAATATGGGAAAATCTGGGGAATAATTTTATTTGTGTGTATTTATTTGTGTGTCCCAGTTTCCCTTCATTCAAGGGCGGCGTGCGTCACTGTAGTTGTGGCGCTGCTGGCGACGACGGGCGATGACGCTGTTCGCGGCGAGCCGCGGCCTCAAGCAGGGTCTCCCCAGTTGGTAAAGAGACGTATGGGGGCGTGGTGGATCGCGTGGAATGGTGACTGGGCTCAATTCGGGCCTGTCCCTCTACAGGAGGAGAATTCCGAACTAGTAAACAAGAGTTTAGGGACGATGATTGGATATCTTTGAAATTATTTCGAGGGTATTCTTAAGATTTCGTCCCAAATCCGGCTGCAGGGGGACATGCCCGACCTAAGACTGGACATGTGCTGACGCGTGGCGTGGAGCGACTTGATCGGGGGCGGGGGGCGGGGGCGGTAAGCGGCGTGCGAGGAGGGCTGGACGTGCCGCCGTCCAGAGCGGCACGGGGCAGTGCTGTTGGGCAGCTCGGAGAGGTGTGTCGAGGCCGGAGTTATGTTGAATGTGTTGGCAAGAGAGATATACAGGGGGATGGGTAGGATGAGGACGAGGACGAATAATAGCAAGAGACCAGGGCGCCCTATCTGGCTTTCGGGTCGTGTCTCGTTCCTGAACTGTGGGGCGGCGGGAGGCCATGATGCCATGATGACTCATCACAACTCCTGCTCCCGATTGCCTGCCTGCGCAAGTAGGTTTTTGATCAGCTTACTCAGTGTCTTATGCTGCGCCCTCAAGATGAGGCCATCTGTTTCTCCCAGTGGCTCCTCGCGCGCTGCTTTCTAGCCGGCTTTCATGGCGGTGGTTACATAATCGGGCCATTTTGCATGATGAACTTGTTGACCACATCTCTGGCCGAGTCGGCATTGGCCGAGTTTTCAGTGTTCGAGTAGGCCCTGAGCAATTATCGTGCTACTTGCCGCAGCAGGCTCGCACGCGCCAAGTTTGCCTCTCGACGCTTTCCGCCCTCCTCGCCAGCTCCACGTTGTATGGCTCAGCATGTTAGCAGTCCCTCCGCCGTGGTGTCTTTCCCGGGCCCTCGCTTCGCCCGTTCTGTGGCCCTCGTTCGGTCCCCACTCGCCCCTGTGCGATGCAGCACACGGGAGCTAGCGCTTGACTCTGACACACGGCCAAAACAAGAAGGATGTTAGCCCCCCCCCCCCCCCCCCCACAGCTGCGGTTGCAATCGCTTGAACAGCAGGTCGGCTTTCCAGATCAAGGATATCATCGGGCCACGTGGCCCTCGGGGATGCATTGTGCATTTTCGCGTGTCCTAAACCAAGCTCGACTCCAAGAGTAAGGGGTCGTCCCAGTTGCCTGCCGCATGGCGCCGCTGCTGTTTTTGGAGGCAGTGTGGGTGTTTCGGCCCGGCGCAGGCCCTGATTTGATTGAGAGTGTTTTCGTTGCTCTACCCTCTGGGCCATCACGTGCATTATGCTCCCTCCCCTCCCGCCCCCCCTCTCCGCCCCCCCATGCAACGCAACGCTCCCCCCCTCAGTGCGCCCCCGGCACTGCCGCAGTGCGTCTGGCACCACAGTCTGGGCGAGGGGGGCGCTGCGTCATGTCCGAGGAGGCTGATGAGGAGGGAGGAGGGGTTGACGTAACTCGGCGGTGAGCGAGGGGTGGAAGTGAGAAGGAGAAGGCCTTCTCAGAAGGCGGCAGGACTTCTCAGAAACCATCGCGCCTTCTGAGAGGCTTTTTGTCTCTTTGGGGAAGGCTTCGACAACTTAGAAGGCCGGGGCTCCCGTCCCCCCCCTACCTCCCCCCCTATGCAGCCCGTAATGGCCGCGAACAAAAAACGTGCGCTCGCTGAAGCAGTGCAGCGTGGTGCGCGGGGCGCGACGTGCTCCCTCGTGGCCCTGCAGGGGCGTGTTGGTGGCGGGAGGGGGTGCTTTTTGGGGGGAACGGTGGGCCTCCAAGGCCGTGTGGGGTCAGGGGTCGTCGCGGAGCGCGTTTCGGTGCCCCCACTGGGCGCCCTCTGGGCGCCTTTGGGGGCTGTCTGGGCCCGTCTTTTCCAAGAAGCGTCGTCGTCGCCGTCGTCGCCGTTGTCGCCAGCGTCGTCGTCGTCGTCGGCGTCGGCGTCGGCTTCTGGGGGTTGTCTGGGTCCGTCTTGTCCCTCTGGCCTCCATGGCGCCACCGAGATCCTTCGAGCTGTCCTGCGGCCTTCTTGGGCCGTTTTGGGGGCCCTCTGGGGCCATCTCTGAAGTCTCGATGTATTCTTTGCTTCTGGGCGGATGTTTTGAGCACTCTTGAGTCTGCCTTGAGTTAAGATGGGCCTGTCCCTCTACAGGAGGAAAATTCAAAAATAGGAATAGTCGGGGGACGATGTGTTCACCATTTTTGATTTTTACCTAACAGCGAAGACTGATAGGTTTCTAGTAGTCTTAAAAGAGAGCAGCAGATGACTCCACAGGGGGGTCTGGGCGGGTGCCGGACAGGGTGCCGCAAAAGTCGTTTTAAGCAAACAGTCACACACTTCGTGCTCTTCGACCTCCCAGAACTCCATTCCCGGGCCACATTCTGAATGCCCGGAGCCAACTGTAGGCCACTTCGTGCTCTTCGACTTCCCAGAACTCCATTCCCGGGCCACATTTTGAATGCCCGGAGCCAACTGTAGGCCACTTCGTGCTCTTCGAGTTCCCAGAACTCCATTCCCGGGCCACATTTTGAATGCCCGGAGCCAACTGTAGGCCACTTCGTGTCTTCGAGTTCCCAGAACTCCATTCCCGGGCCACATTTTGGATGCCCGGAGCCAACTGTAGGCCACTTCGTGTTCCCAGAACTCCATTCCCGGGCCACATTTTGAATGCCCGGAGCCAACTGTAGGCCACTTCGTGCTCTTCGAGTTCCCAGAACTCCATTCCCGGGCCACATTTTGAATGCTGAGGCAGGCTGATGCTGCGGCTGAGGAGGCTGATGGCTCGAGGAGGCTGAGGCAGGCTGAGGCTGAGGCCGAGGCTGAAGGCAGACTGAGGCTGAGGCTGAAGCAGGCTGAGGCTGAGGCTGAGGCAGGCTGAGGCTGAGGCTGAGGCAGGCTGATGCTGAGGCAGGCTGAGGCTGAGGCTGAGGCTGCAGGCTGGCTGAGGCAGGCTGAGGCTGAGGCCGAGGCTGAAGGCAGACTGAGGCTGAGGCTGAAGCAGGCTGAGGCTGAGGCTGAGGCAGGCTGAGGCTGAGGCAGGCTGAGGCTGAGGCTGAGGCAGGCTGAGGTTGAGGCTGTGACTGCGACTGCCGTTGCCGCTGCGACTGTCATCGCGAATGCGACTACGACTGCGAGAACAGCAGAATTCTACAACTGGATTTTCATTTGAATCTTAAGGGGAATGCTTTCAGATATGCTTCTACACATCGCTGTTAGGTTGCTTTGCCGGGATAATGTGTTTGATACTTTCTGTGCATGTTTGAATTATCTCTCCAAAATCCGCCTTTACAGGGGGACAGGCCCGACCCAAGTCTTGAGGGCCGAAGTGGCTGGGAAGCGAGCTGTGCCCCAGGAGTTTTTACCTAACAGCTTGTTCTGATAGGTTTCTAGTGGTGTCAAAAGAGAGCAGCAGATGACTCCACAGGGGGGTCTGGGCGGGTGCCGGACAGGGTGCCGCAGAAGTCGTTTTAAGCAAACAGTCACACACTTCGTGCTCTTCGACCTCCCAGAACTCCATTCCCGGGCCACATTCTGAATGCCCGGAGCCAACTGTAGGCCACTTCGTGCTCTTCGACCTCCCAGAACTCCATTCCCGGGCCACATTCTGAATGCCCGGAGCCAACTGTAGGCCACTTCGTGGTCTTCGAGTCCCCAGAACTCCATTCCCGGGCATTTTGAATGCCCGGAGCCAACTGTAGGCAGAGTTCCCAGAACTCCATTCCCGGGCCACATTTTGAATGCCCGGAGCCAACTGTAGGCCACTTCGTGCTCTTCGAGTTCCCAGAACTCCATTCCCGGGCCACATTTTGGATGCCCGGAGCCAACTGTAGGCCACTTCGTGCTCTTCGCCCAGAACTCCATTCCCGGGCCACATTTGGATGCCTTGGGCACCGGAGCCAACTGTAGGCCAGGCCCTTCGTGCTCTTCGAGTTCCCAGAACTCCATTCCCGGGCCACATTTTGAATGCCCGGAGCCAACTGTAGGCCACTTCGTGCTCTTCGAGTTCCCAGAACTCCATTCCCGGGCCACATTTTGAATGCCCGTAGCCAACTGTAGGCAACTTCGTGCTCTTCGACTTCCCAGAACTCCCATTCCTGGCCACATTTTCAGCAGGGGCAAGAGCACGACGAGGAGGAGGACGAGCAAGACCAGGAGGACGAGGACGAGCAGGAGCAGGACGAGGAGCAGGAGGAGCAGGAGAAGAAGGACGAGCAGGAGGAGGAGGAGGACGAGCAGGAGGAGGAGGACGACCAGGTGGAGGAGGACGACCAGGAAGAGGAGGAGGAGGAGGAGGAGGGAGGGGGAGGACTACCAGGGATGAGGAGGAGGAGGAGGAGAGAGGGAGGAGGAGGAGGAGGAGGAGAGGAGGTAGGAAGGAGGAGGAGGAGGAGGAGGAGGAGGAGGAGGAGGAGGAAGAGGAGGAGGAGGAGGAGGAGGAGGAGGAGGAGGACGAGGAGGAGGAGGAGGGGGGGGGAGAGCTGCCTTTTCGTCGAGATGCTGTTCGACCCAGAGATGCTCCTACACATGGCTGTTAGGTTGCTTTGCCGGGATAATTTTGTTAGATCAGTGATCCCAGCGTGGATCCCGAATTGTTCGGTCTCGTGTAACCAATCGCCATCCCCATCCCCATCCCATTCGAGACCCCTACCAAATTAGCCCCACAGTTGGGGATACACCCTTCGAAACCCGAAGGGGACGGCCTATATCCCCATCTAGGGGGGTAAATCGGCCAGTGGGGCCCAGGCCACGCCGCTGGGGAGTGGGACTGGTTAACCGATATTCAATTGCGATTCAGAGTTGACTGCCGTCCCGGGTGGCGCAGTGTGAAGCCATATGCGGCGCCGCGCTGTGCCACGCAGAGCCAGGCAGCGCAGGGCACTTCGGACGGCAGCGGGGCGACAGGGGGGCGACCGCGGGGGGGCAGCGGGGCGATCGCGCGCCGAAGATCGGGAAGCCGCAGCCGGGTCCTCAGCAGACAGGCTGAAGCCCCCTGAGCTGCGAGCATCTTCGTGGGGGCAAGTGCTGTGCGATCTTAGCCTGGTGGGTCCTCTCTTGCCACCGTCCCGTTCCTCCCTCCTCTTTCTGCCGTGGTCCCAGCGCCACTGCCCGCATGCACCGCGGGTCAGGTTAAGTTATATTCAGTCTGTGTTGCCTGAGCAGCGGCGAGACCCGCCCCTGCAATCCACGAGGGAAGAACGGACTGCACGAACACACGGCAGGTCCGTGCCGTGCCGACCCGCGGCAACCCCGCCGCCGGCAACCGTGGAACGCCGGCGGCGGCCCAGAATCGGTCGATAAGGGCGTTGCGTAATGGAGGGGTCATAAATGGGGGGATGTCGCGGGTGGTCCGAAAAGGTACCTAAACGTTACCTAAACGAGCCCCCTGGGGCTCCAGAGGGGCCCGAAAGGGGCACGAAAGGGGACCGTTTCTGACCCCCCCATGTATGACCCCCCCACTAAGCCACGCCCAAGTCGATGTTGAACGATCGGACGTTGCGGAAACGGCCGGTCATTCAAGATAGAAGAGGAAACATCGCGAGAAAGGCTTTCTTTTTGGCGCTCCGCGCGGATTTCTGGGATCTGCGCTGGACTCCCCTCCCCGGCGCGCGGTGCGCGCCGGGGGCGGCGCCGGAGGCGCCGCCAGGCGGGCCCGGCGGGGATCCAGGAAATCCGCGCGAAGCGCCAAACAGTGTACAGTCGAGGCTGACTAGTAGGTCGACCCTGCCAAATCAAGGGTGCCCTTGTGCCTTGCGTTTCGCGGCCCATGCCTTCCTACGTTCCTGTGGCACCGTGGCCCTCGGAAGTGTCTTGTGCCCTCTCCTGTGCCCTCTGAAGGCGATCCCTCCTCCTCCCCCCCCCCCCCCCCCCCCCCCCCCTCCTCCTCGCCTCCCCCTCTGTTCCTCCTCCTTCCTCCTCCGCCTCCTCCTCCTGACCCTCCCCCCTCCTCCTCTGCCTCCTCCTCCTTTTCCCCCTCCTTCTCCTCCCCCTCCCCCTCCTCCTCCTCCTCCTCCTCTTCCTCCTCCTTCTCCTTTTCCTCCTCCTCCTCCCCCTCCTCCTCCTCTTCCGCCTCCTCCTCCTCCTCAATCGGCCCCGCCGATTTTTCTTCTTCTACACGGTGGAACGATGCCCAGCATGCCAGGAAAGGCCCGCGCCGCAGACGGCACGGCACGAGCCTGCCGCAATTAGTCTTCAGTCGGGCCTGCCCCTCTACAGTCGGGGGTAGACAGAACCCCCAACAGTGACACGTCGATTAGTGAATTGTCCGTTTTCGGTTCTCGAGAGGGCGCCGTGGCCGTTATTTTCCAGGCTTGCGCCCGCCAGGTTTGGGCCTTAGGTCGTTTTCACTAAACCACGTTTTACTAAAGGGGGGTCTGTCCATCCCCGATACAGGAGGAATACTCAAAACTGGTCAAGGAATAGCCCGGGGACGATTTCTCTATTATAATCGAGCATGTTTTGAATCTGTTTTTCTGGAGGTAGGAAAGGGGTGTGGCATAAAGGGGTATGGTGCCAATCGTGGAAATGGCGATGCTATCTGCGATCAATCACATCGCCAGAGTCCCCTTTACATGAAATTAGCACCACACCCCTTTATACCATACCCCTTTCCTACCTCCAGGGTTTTGGGTATTTGTCAATTTCCGTGCAGAGTTCGCCCGTAGGGGGACACGCCCGACCTGAGATTAGACTCTTCGGAGCTCCGCGCGGGCGTCACCGAGTCGGCGTTAGGGCCCCCTCTCGGCGTTGGGCCCCCTCGGCGGCCGCCCGCTGCGCGCGCGATGGCGCGCCGGGGAGGGGGGGGGGCCTCAGGGTTCAGTCGGGCACGTCCCTCTATCGGGGGAGCGTAAGACCCGGGTTTGCCAGGACTCGGGTTCGCCATTTTTTTTTTGACGACCGCGGCTCGGATTTTGACGAGTAGGAGTTTCGTGGGATGTCTGCAGCGGGAGGCCTCGTCAAAAGGCAGGCTCGGCCTCGTCATTTTTTTGACGACCTCGTCGGGGATTTCCGAGTCCCCCGTACCCGGGTCTTACGTCTCCCCGAAAGAATAGTCAACCGATAGCCTGGGGACGATTTCTCTAGTCCTTAACCATGTTGGACCATGTGTGGATTACTGTTGCATTTGTCTTGGCACATCCGCCTGCTCGAGGACATGCCCGACCTCACCTCACCGCCGAGAGCCGGGAGATCCGCGCGAAGGTTCGAAGGTTTATGTTTGTTCAGGTTGTGATTCCCCCACGTCCGAAGAAGAAAAACGGCATCAGCTTAAACGTTTAGCGCTCCGTGCGATTTTTTTGTTGGATCCGCGCTGGGGCTCCCCCCGCGGCGCTTGCGGCGCCGCCCCCGGCGCGCTCCGCGCGCCAGGGAGGGGGGGCCCAGCGCAGATCCAAGGAATCCGGGAACCTGGGCGGAGAGCCAACAGTTTGTGTTTATGCCGTTGTTTTTCTTCTATACGTTCTCCAGGATGCCGCAGCGGCTCTTTATTCTACAGGCGAGCAATATGATTAGATAGGGTAGCTCGGCCCTCCGATTTCCCTGCAGAGCTTGCGAGGGCGAGCCAGGGGCGACCGCGGGGGCCCCCGCGGGGACGCTCCGCACGGGTGCTCGCCGACATGATTGAGCCGTGCGCGCCAATGCTCGCTCCATCCTGGGGCGCCCTCGTCACGGCCATCAGCCCTGCAGTCACTCACCGAGCTCGTTCCCTTACTCGCAGAGTGCCCACTCGCAAGCGTCCGAACAACACATGTTTGCCTCGGTCTCTTGGATCGTAGATCCCCCGCGGTGGAGCCAGGCCATGTGCGAGTAGTTACTTTGCGAGTAGTGGAAGGCCTCTGTCTACATACGATCCTCTGAATTCATGGGGTGGAAATTGGGGGGGGCTTATGTGTATGTGTGTTGTCGGATTGGGGTGCCCGCTCGAATGGGGGCCCGATCAGGGTCCGACAGCCCGCACCCATGCTTGTCCAGCTGCCTGCGGCACGTCCCGCCGCCGTGCCAGCCAATTGTTCTGGGTGTCAACTGTTTGTTCGAGGGGGCACGGGAGGCCGTCACGTGTGAGACCTCGTGTCTTCAGACTTGGGAGAGCCGTGATGAGGATGATGAGGATATTAAGGATGAGACGCGGTGATGATGATGATGATGATGATGATGATGATGATGATGATGATGATGATGATGATGCTGATGCTGATGCTGATGCTGATGCTGATGACGATGATGATGATGATGATGATGATGATGATGATGATGATGATGATGATGATGATGATGATGAAAATGCGCCCGTGGGTCTTCCTGAATACACTAACGGGGGGGGGTGTCGGACCCCCCCCCCTCCCCCCCTTCAAAAGGTGGGAGTCCGAACCCCCGACCCCCTCCCCCCTCAAGGGGGGGGGGTCCCGACTCCTCCCTCCCCCTCCCTTGAAGGGGGGGGGGGCGGTCCGGACCCCTCCCCCCCCCTCCCCCCCTTGGCGCTGGAAAGGGGGGGGGGTCCGACCCCTCCCTTCCCCTCCCCCCCTTTCCGCCGGAAAGGGAGCCGGGGAGGGGAGGCCTCTCTCGCTTCTCCTTTCTGCGCCGGAGAAGGTGTGTAGGGAGTACGAAGTCGGCAGTAGGGAGTGGTGAGTAGTGAGAAGTGAGTTAGTGCGTAGTGAGTAGTGACTAGTGGGTAGTTAGTGAGTAGTGGGTAGTGAGTGGCGAGTAGGGAGTAGGGAGTAGGGAGTGGGGAGTAGTGAGCAGCGAATAGTGAGTAGTGTGTATTGATAAGTGAGTAGTGAGTGGCGAGTAGTGAGTAGTGATTAGAGAGTAGCGAGTAGTGAGTAGTGAGTACTTAGTAGTGAGTAGGGAGTAATGAGTAGTGGGTAGTGAGTAGTGGGTAGTGAGCAGTGTGTGGCGAGTAGTAATTACTGAGTAGTGAGTAGTGGATAGTGCGTACTGCGTAGTGAGTAGTGAGTAGAGAGTAGCGAGTAGCGGGTAGTGAGTACTGAGTAGGGGGTAGGGAGTAATGAGTAGTGGGTAGTGAGTAGTGGGTAGCGAGTAGTGGGTGGCGAGTAGTGATTACTGAGTAGGCAGTAGTGGATAGTGCGTACTGCGTAGTGAGTAATGACTAGTGACTAGCGACTAGTGAGTAGTGAGTAGTGAGTAGTAAGTAGTGAGTAGTGAGTAGCGAGCAGTGAGTAGTGAGTAGTGAGGAGTGAGTAGTGAGTACTGAGTAGTACGTAATGCGTAGTGAGTAGTGAGTAGTGATGAATAGAGAGTAGTGGGTAGTGGCAGTGAGTAGTGAGTAGCGAGTAGGGAGTAGCGAGTAGTGAGTAGTGAGGAGCGAGTCGGGCGTAGTGAGTAGTGAGTAGCGAGTTGAGAGTAGTCCGTAGTGCGTAGTGGGTAGTGCTTAGTGAGTCACGAGTAGGGAGTAGCGAATAGTGAGTAGTCAGTAGGGAGTAGTGAGCAGTGAGCAGTGAGCAGTGAGTATTGCGAAGTGGGTAGCGAATAGTGGGTGGTGAGTAGCGATTAGTGGGTAATGGGTAGTGAGTAGTGACTAGTGAGTAGTGACTAGTGACTAGAGACTATGTAGTGACTAGTGAGTAGTGAGTAGCGGGGAGTGAGTAGGGAGTAGGGAGTAGCGAGTATGGGAGTAGCGAGTAGTGCGTACTCCGTACTGTGTAGTCAGTATCGTGTATGGAGTAGGGAATAGCGAGTAGCGAGTAGTGGGTAGTCAGTAGTGATTTGTGGGCAATGAGTAGTGAGTAGTGGACAGTGGGTAGTGGACATCCTGAGTGATTAGTGAGTAACGAGTAGGGAGTAGTCAGTAGTGCTTAGGGAGTAGTGAGTACTGAGTAGTGGGTAGTGAGGAGTGCGTAGTGAGTAGTGAGTAGGGAGGAGGGAGTAGTGAGTAGGGAGTAGTGAGTAGCGAGTAGTGGGTGTTGGAAGTGAGTAGTGGATAATAAGTAGTGAGCCGTGAGTAGTGAGTAGGGGGTAGTAAGAAGTGAGTAGCGAATAGCGAGTAGTCAGTAGCGGGTAGTGAGGAATGAGTAGAGAGTGTTCCTTTGGGGCTGGGGCTAGTGGTTGGGGTTAGGATTAGGGGGTTTGGGTTAGGGTGAGGACTAGGGGTAGGGGTGGCGGGGGTCGGGTTCCAGAGTCAGGGGTCGGCGTGGCGAAAGGGGGAAAAGGGGGGGGGGGGCGGCCAAAGGGGGGGAGGTGGGGGGGTCGGACCCCCTCCCTTTTGAAAGAGGGGGGGAGGGGCGGGGTCCCCGACGACGGATCGGGGAAAGGGGGGGAGGGGGGGGGTCCCCGACGACGGATCGGGGAAGGTGGGGAGGGGGGGCTCCCCGACGACGGATCGGGGAAGGGGGGGCGGGTCCCCCCCCCCGCCCTTGGGGAGATCCAGCGGCGCACTCTCGATGATGATGATGATGACGAAGGTGATGGTGATGGTGATCGTGATGGGAGTGGCCGTGATGGTGGTGATGATGATGATGCTGACGACGGCGATGTTAGTGATGATGGTGGTGGTGATGATGATGGTGATGACGATGACGATGACGCTTATGAGGACGAGCGCGACGAGGATGAGGATGATCATGGTGAGACGATGATCATGGTGATGGTGATGATGGTGACAATAACGATGATGGTCCATAATGGTGACGACGTCGATGCTGATTATGATATTGATGCTGATGGTGATGATGATGCTGCTGCTGCTGATGATGATGCTGTTGACGATGGTGATGGTGCTTGTGGTGGTGATGAAGATGATGATGCTGCTGATGATGATTATGGTGGTGCCAACGCTGATGCTGATGGTGATGGTGATGGTGGTGGCGATAACGATCGTGCTGGTGTTGGTGTTGGTGATGGTGATGGTGATGGTGATGATGGTGTCAACGACGAGGCCGACGATGACGCCAACGATACTGAGTATGCGGACGAGGATAACCGGCTTGCTAATGTTGAAGTTGAGGGTGAGGATGAGAACGAGGATGGTGATGGTTATGGTGGTGATGATGCTGATGACGTTGGTGATGATGACGACTATGCTGATTCTGTGGATGATGGTGTCGATGGTGACAGTGATGACGGTGACGACAATGATGATGACGATGACGATGACATTGGGCATGATGATGGTGATGTTGATGATAATGATGTTGGTGTTGATGCTGGCGCTGATGCTGATGCTGATGCTGATGCTGGTGAGGAGGATTATCATGAGGATGATCTTCAGGATGACGATGCTGAAGATGATCATCATTACCACCACCACCATCATCTTCCTCAGCATCATCATCGTCATCAGCATCATCAACAACAACAGCAACATCGTCCTCATCGCCATCGTCCTCATCATCATCATCATCATCATCATCATCATCATCTTCATCATCTTCATCATCATCAACATCATCATCACTATCATCATCATCATTATCAACATCATCATCATGTTCATTATTATTATCATTATCATTCGCATCATCATGCAACTCGTTTCGGCCGTTTTGGGGCTGTCTTGGCTTCCTGTGAGGCAGTCTTCGGGTTCCCTGGGGCCCTCTTGGGCCACCTTTGGGTCCTATAACGCGGGTTTGTCTTGGCCGTATGGTGGGTGTCTGGCGGCCGTCTTGGGGCCGTTTTGGCGCCGTATTTGCCGTCGCATGGCCTTCTAGGCCATTTTGGGTCCACGGGAGGTCCTCTTGGGCCGTTTGGGGGCCGTCTTGAATGCATATTGGGTCATCGTGGGGTCATCTCGGGCCGTCTTGAGTTGACGTTAACCCAGAATGGCGAGAATGCGAACATCAGCCAAAAACCGAAGAGAAATCAATGATTTTCATTTTTGTCTGACGCTGTTGGAGGTCTTCGTGTAGCCATTTCGGGCCCTCTTGGAAGCATCGTGGGCCATTTTGAAACAAGATTTGGCCGTCTTGGGGCCATCTGGGGCCGTTTTCGAGGCATCTTGGGCCATCTGAGTGTCCTTGGTTGCTTGCGCTGCCGTCTTGGAAGCTCGGGGCGCGTATCCATTGTTATTAACCAGGGATCGTGGCTTGGTAGCCCCTGGAGCGCTTGGGAGCAGGGCCTGATAATATGTGTCGATCCTCGAATGGATGCGCGTGGGACGGGAGGGAGGTAGCAGCGTTGCGGGAAATGCGCAATCCTCGAGTGGGCGCGCATGGAGTAACAGTTCAGGCATGCGCTGTCATGCGGGAAGTGCACCATCCTCGAGCTGGCACGCGTGGAAGGGGGGGTCAGGCAGTAGCTGCCACGTGGGAAGTGCACCATCTTCGAGCGGGGACGCGGAATGGGGGATGATGCAGTGGCGGCTGCCATGCTGGAAGTGCACCAGCCTCGAGCGGGCACGACGGAAGTGGCCTCGGTGAGCGCAGGGGGGAGGAGCGCGACCGTCCGCGGGTAGAGTTGGAAGGTTCAGGGCTCGCTAGGGTGAAGTCGGGCACGTCCCTCTGCAGGAGGTATATTCAAAATTAGTGAAAAATAGTGTGGGGAGTATTTTCTATTATTTGATTGATTGATTGATTGATTGATTGATTGATTGATTGACTATTTAAAAATATGGTTGACAATGTTAAAGTTTTGGCCCGCAATCCGCATGTAGGGGGACGTGCCCGACCTAACGCTAGGGACTGGTTTCTTGTCAGCACAGCCGAAACCTCCCTGAAGTCCTCCGAAAACCTTCCAGGAAGGGTTCCGGGAGGCTGTTCGGAGGGGTTCGGGAGGGTTCTGGAAGGGTTTTCGTCGCTTTCGGGGGGGAACCGGTCCCTCGCGAACCCTAAGCTCCCTAAAGATAGAGGGAAAGGGGGCTCTTTTTGTAGGGTACAGCCATGACCCCAGGTAAGGGGACCCAGTTAATAGTAGGGCCCCGGAGCCCCGCCAGGATCATTAAACCAGGTCTGCCGTAGCTGGTGTTTTTTCGGGCGACGGCAGTTCCGATTGGTGGGACGGGGCCTGGGGGGCACCCCCCACCCAGTCCACATCATTAAACCAGGTCCCACTAAACTTAAGTCGGGCGTGTCCCTCTACAGGAGGAATATTCAAAAACAGTCAGAAAATAGTGGGGAGATGTTTTTTTGTACTTTTTGATTGTGTGGGGCTTTTCGGGAGTACTTTTCCATTTTTCGCCCCAAATCCGCCTGTAGGGGGACAGGCCCGACCCAACGCTAAACCCAGTTCTGCCAACGCCCGAGCTTGGATGCCAGACAGCCTTGGGCACTCTTCCGCGCCCCCACGTGCCAGGAGGCACGGGGGCGGAGCGCGCGCCCTCAGATCGCGGGGCGCGAGTCGGCACCCCCTATACTCAGGTCGGGCCTGTCCCGCTACAGGAGGATTATCCAAAAATAGTCAACAAAATGGGACGGGGACGATGTCTGCAGACCCCACCTCTTCGTCATCTTTCCCAGCCGGATCGATCTGTGAGGGTCCGGGGGCCCGAAATTGGGCGACAGAATGCCCGGCGTGGAGAAGTTGCGACTCATGGGGTCGAGGTGTGATTACATCATGCAGGGGTCCATCCTCGGGCGATCGCAAACATGGGTCAAGGGGGCGTGGATCAGCGACGGGTCCCGCTTCCATGGGAAGTCACGGATTTCCGCCGCCGACCGAGGCGGCACTGGCCACATTTTGGGGAGGGCACCTCCCCCGATCCATGGATTTGGCGACCGCGCGCCAAAGCCGTGGATCGTTACGCCATGTCTGCGCGCCCCCGACATCCGGGGCGCTGCGGCACGGGCTGGCCTTGGCATCGCTCGGCGGGGTGCGTTTTTTCTCGGCGATGACCTTCGAGTAACATTAAGTCGGGCCTGTCCTTCCAGAGGAGGAATATTCAAAAATAGTAAAACAAAGTCTGGGGACGATGTTTAAACAACTGTTTAGTATGTATGAGCATTTTTTGTGTAGTTCTTTTTGTTCGTCCAAATTCCGCAGGTAGGGGGAATGGACGTCCGAGCGACGGCGAGTCGCCCTCGAGGCGTCGCGGGGCTGATGTCGTTTTTCCTGGGCGGCAGGCGGCGGTCTCGCGGAAGACGGCGGGGCAGGAAAAACCGGCGGCGGGTTCGCCGAGCTGGGCCGGGGGCGACGACAGGGTCGGGGGCGGCAAAGAGGGGGGTGATGACTAGGTATCTCCCCAGGCTTCACGGCGCCCTTTCTTGTTTCAATGCGTCCCCGGCCCCCCCCCCTGGGCCGCGCACATGCCGCCGGCCATGATTTGCGCCACCCCCCCCCTTGGGCGCCCCCCTGTTTGGCCGCCCCGAGGGGGGGATGCCCCGAATTTCTTCGATAGCAGATCATATGAGCCTGGTAGATCCTTTTAATTCCGTCTTTAGCGTCGGTTGGAGTCGATCAGCGTTTGGGAGTCGATGAGATACCGCCGACTCAGCGTCGATCTGGCGTCGATTAGCGTCGACTATCGTCGATTTGCGTCGATTCGCCAGAGCCGACAAGATGGTATGGGAGGCTCCCAGGAGATGCCACCGAAAATTTCAGAATGAAATGGCAGTGGTCTGATTTTTTTGGGAGTCTGATTCGAGCTGTCTTGGAGGGTTCCGCACGTCTGGGCAAGGGGCCGCCCTTTCATGGCTGGTCTGGGGGCGGTCTATAATTGCTCGTCTGGGAGGGTTTTGACCCCTCTCTTTTGATACGAAATTTGCAGAGGGCATAGGGGGGATGAATCAACCCCCAATCGCCCATTGATCGCCGATGAGGGCCCGATTGCCTCCCGCCGCCCAGGAATGTGCGGATTTACTATCGGTGACCTATCGCCGATCTATCGGCGATGTGTCGCCAATTCCAGGTCGATGTTCCTCCCCCGATGCCAGTCCCCTCCTATCGTTGCCCCTCACTGGAGCTTGCTGAAGGCCCGCGGTAGCCAGCGGAAGCCGGCGGAAGTGAAAGTCGGAGGGAGGGGGGGGGGCTCGCCATGGGGGAAACGTGTCCTGAAGCCATTTTGGCTCAAGCCATTTTGGCTCAAGCCATTTTGGCTCAAGTGGCGCCGCCCCCCCGGCCCGCGCGTAGGGTAATCCGCGCGCGAGGCCGCATGCCGGGCGGCCGCCGCGGCAAGCCGCCGGCTGGGGGCGGCCCCGCCGTGTCGCCGCAGCTGGGGAAGGCGCTGCTGGCCGCATGCCGGGCTGCTGGGATGCCTGGGCTGGGGGGCGGCGGGGGGCAGCAGAGGCAGCAGCGGCAGCAGCAGAAGCAGCAGAAGCAGGGGCAGGAACGCAAGGCTCCGGAGGGCCCGCGGCTGCCTCTGTGGGGCTGCTCCTGCGGGGTTGCCGACAATTGGGCTTGTCGGACTGCCTGCCGTGCATGTGGCCGCCGTGGCCCGCGCGCTGCCGTAGGGAACACGCCGCCCCCCGGAGCGGCGCGCCCTCCTCCGGCGGCTGCTGCTGGGCGGACCTGGGCGCAGGTGGCGGGTGCCGCGGGGGCACCCCCAGGCGCGGCTCAGGCGGCGGCGGCAGGGCCGCAGTCGGCGGAAGCCCCTCGCGACCCCGCTCCGGCAGCGGCGCCGACGGCTGCGGAGCGCCTCGCAGGCCTACGGGCCCGCATCGCCGCCTTCCAGCCGTTCCCGGAGTGCGCCGCCACCGTGGTGCAGTTGGAGGCGGAGGCGGCAGCCATTGTGGAAGCAGAGCGGGCTGCCCGGCCGCTCGAGCGCAGGCTGCAGTCGGCGGTGGACTCCCTGCGCACGCGGTCCGCGGCGGCCCAGAAGGCGCGGCAGGCCGCCCTGGACGCGCAGGAGGTGGCCGATCAGGCTGTCCAGGCTGCCGCGGCGATGGAGGCCCAGGCGGTGCACGCCGAGGCCGAGGAGGCGGCCGCCCAGCAGGCGCTGGTGGCGGTGCAGGCCGAGGCCGCCGCTGGAGGAGCCGCTGCGCCCGCAGGCGGGCCCAGCGCGCCTGGGGGAGGGCTCGATGCGGCCTTCGAGGCGATGGCGGCCGCGGCGTCCCCCGCCGCACAGGCCGCGGTGGTCGCTCTGCTGGCGCAGCTTCGCGGGGTGTTGGCGGCGCCGCCAGGTGGCGCAGGGCTTGTTGGGCCTGCCGGTGGTGCGGTGGCGGCGGCAGGCCCAGGCGGCGAATCAGGGCTGCACGGAGGCGCGGCGGCTGCGGCGCCGGCCGATGCGCGCATGCCTGCCGCCGATGCTCCTGGGGAGGCCGGACCTCCGCCGGCTCCGCTCGGCAGCGGCAGGCGGCGCGCGGCCTCCGCAGGCGCGAGGGCTGCGCGATGGTACTCCCCGCTCCGGGCGGGGTCCGAAGACGGCGACCGCTCCCGTTCCACGGACCGCGGAGGCTCCCCAGAGGCCCGCATTCCGCTCTTCGCCCAGCCCGCGCACCTGCCGGCCGGGCAGCGGACTCTGCCCTTGCGGCGATGCGCGCGCCTTGCCGCAGCGGCACCTGGCGGTGCATAATGGTGCCTCGCTCGCGCAGCCGTCGGCGTCGGGCACCCTGCAGCAGCCAGGGCGTGCAGGTGAGTGGTGCCGTGGAGGACCCGAATAGCCCAAGTGCAAGCTGCGGATGTGCCGCGGGGCTGCTGCTGGCCGCCGCCCGGGCCGCCACCCGCATGAGGTTGCCGGGCGAGGCTCCCGGCAACCGCCCGGGCCGCGATCGCACGAGTGCGAGCTGCGGATGCGTCGCGGGGCTGCTGGCGCTGCTCCGGCCCCTCCGGGATCCCAGGCTGCTGAGCCCTTGGAGGGGGGTCAGGGTCGGGGAGGCGCGGCGCCCTGGCCCAGGCCGCACGGTCAAGGTGCTCGTGGCCAATGTGACTCGCTGGAGCGCGAGCTGGCGCGGCGCGCTGGCAGCGCAGGCCGTCGTGTGGTGCATGCAGGAGGCCCGCATTCCGAAGCTGGAGGCGGCGGCGGCGGCCGCTGCAGCGCGTGCCCGCGGGATGCGGCTGCACCTGGGCCCAGAGCAGGATGGCGAGCACCTCCTGGCTGCCGCACACGCGCCCGGCAGTTGTTCAGCCCGGGCCGAGGCCATGTCGGGCCTCTCTGGCCGGCACCCGGGCCGCCTCCAGCACCTGGCACTTCACCTGGGAGGGAATCGTGCCGTCCACCTCCTCAACGTCTATGGGTACGCTGGAGGGCGGACCGACCGGGAGCGCAACGCCGACCTGATCCTGGAGGGCCTCGAGTGGCTCCGGGGCCTAGGCGGGGCTCCCGCGCTGCTGGTAGGCGACCTGAATTGCAACGTCGCCGAGTCGGGCCTGGAGGGCCTGCTGGGCATGGCCGGGTGGCGGGACCTCCTGGCGGCGGCTGGCCCTACGTGCATCCCCTCCGATGGGGCCCCATCGAGGCTGGACTACGTGCTGGCGAATCCGGAGGCGTTGGGGCTCGTCGAGCGGGTCGGCATCCGGTGGGACCTTGGGTTCGCCACCCACGCGGCCCTCTGGGTGGAGTTGCGCGCGTCGGCCCCGGAGCAGGCGCCCCGTGCAGCGTCTCGACGGCGATGCCATTGAGGGCTGGGGGGCGCGGGAGGCCCGGGAGGCCGCCGCCGCGGTGGTCGCTGGCTTCGGCACGCCCTTCCACGGCGCGCTGGGGCGGCACGACGTCGAGGCGGCATGGCAGTCGCTCCGCTCGGCCATGGCGGCATGGTTGGCGAGTCGGCGGGGGCTCCCAGCAGCTCCGCCCCGGCCCCATGCGGCTGCCACGGCGGCCGCCGATCGGCCGCCGACGAGAGGGGGGGGGAGGCGACGCCGCGGATATGCAGGCGGACGCTGCCCTCCTCCGCCTTCGCCGCCTGCGCGGCCTCCGTCACGCGCAGCGGAGGGCCCCATCGGCGCGCGAGGTCGCGATGTCCACGCTGATGGCGCTGCGGCAGGCCGACGCCGACCATGCGGTCTGGCGGGCGGCGCTGGCAGACCTGCGACCGGACGTGGAGCTCCCGGCCACCTTGCTGGAGCATGCGGAGGCCGAATGGCGTGCCGCCCAGGCGGCAGCGCGATCCCAGCGCAGGCAGGAATGGCGCCGCTGGGCCCAAGAGAGTTTGGCCAACGCGCAGGGCCGTCTCTATCGATGGATCCGAGGCGGGTCGATTCTCGAGGCAGATTTGGTGCCCGACCCGGCGGCTGGCGCGGCGGCCGCAGCAGCCGGAAGCCGGAGCTGGCTCCTGGCGCTCCGTGGCGGCCCAGCGGCGCGCCTCCGCCACTTCGAAGGGCCGTGGCGCGCACTCTGGCAGCGGCAGTCGGCGCCGCCGCTGGGCGAGGAGTGGCTTCAGGCTTTGGATGGCCTCCCAGCGTTCCCCGAGCGGGTGCCCTGGACGGCGGAGACGGTGTCCTCGCTGCTTCGCCGCATGCCTCGGCGGAAGAAGCCGGGTCTAGACGGGTGGACCGTGAAGGAGCTTCGATTGCTGCCTCCGGAGCTGCACGGGTGGATCGCCGAGCTGTTCGAGGAGATCGAGGCCTGCGGGAGCTGGCCTAGCGAGCTGGTGGAGCCGGAGGGCCTCCTGCTCCCGAAGCCCGGGGGTGGCGCAGACCCCATGGACAGGCGCCCGATATGGCTCCTGCCCATCTTGTACCGCCTGTGGGCGGCAGGCAGGGCCCGCCTGTTCGCTCGGTGGCGCCTGCGGTGGGCCGGCGAGGAGGTCCAGCGAGGAGCAGAGGAGCTGGCCTGGGAGCTCGCGCTGGAGCTGGAGGCGGCGGAGGCGCTGTCCGAGACGATCGCCGGGGCGGCGCTCGATTGGCGGAAGGCGTACGACCACATCGACTTGGCCTCCCTGCCGGGCATCCTGGCGCGTGCCGGGTGTTGGCCCCAGCCCTGAGGGCCTACACGGCTCCGCGCCGGATCCGGGTCGGGCGCGCCATCGGCGAGGCATGGCAGCCCGCGCGCGGGCTGCTGCCCGGCTGCGCCTTGGCCGTTTTCTTCCTGAGCGTCCTCGCGCTGCCGTGGCAGCGGCGCACGGGGGAGCTGGACGACCGGCTACGGCGGCGTATCTACGTCGACGACTTCACGCTGTGGGCGCGGGGCGGCCAGGGCGAAGCCGGCGAGGTGGCGGAGTCGGTCGCCAGCGCATTGGCCATCACTGCCGAGTTCGAGCTCGCCGTGGGCTGGCGGCTCAATCGCGACAAGAGCCGGCAATTCGCGAACACCGCGGCGCTCCGCAGATGGCTGGCGGCCCAGACCCCTCTGATCCCTGCCGGGCGGCAGTTCCGTGACCTCGGGGTGGTCGCCGCCGCGGGCCGGGTGCCTCGCTGCGCCGTTGCCGGCTCCAGGGCGCGCGCAGCTGGAGTGCGGTTTGCGCGGATCGGGCGGCTCCCCTTGGAGTTCCGACACCGATGCATGCTGGGCGCTGCTGCCGGCACTTCGGCGGGGTTGCACGGCGCCTCGCGCGGCCGCCCACCTGCGAAGGAGCTGGCCGGGCTGCGGGCGGCTGCGCGGCAGGCTGTGTGCCGAGGCGGATTCCGCGCTGCCGCAGAGGTGGTCTTTGGGGTCCTGAGCCCGACGTGGCGGCTGGACCCAGCGGCGGTCGTCGCCCTCGCGCCGTTGTGGCAGGCGTCGAAGGCGCTCCGCAGAGGGCGCTTTCCTTTGGCACTCTGGCGGGCCACGGACGGAGCCCGCGCGGCCGGGCACGGCCGCGGCGCCGGCCCTGTCGCCGCGGCCGCCTGGAGCTTGGCGCAGCTCCGCCTCGGCGACGACGTCGAGCGCTGGACCGGCGTCCCTGCTTGCCCAGACGGGTGGCGCCCGGCCGACCAGCCGCTCCAGGCCACGCGCGCTGTGCTCCTCGAGGCATGGGCGCGCAGGGAAGCGGCTGCCGTGGCAGGCAGAAGGGCTGACTTCGCGCATGTCGCGCGCGGGGTGGACCGCTGGGCAACCAGGCGGCTGCTGGAGACTGGGGCCCTCGCGCCGGACGCGGCAGGGGCCTTGCGCGCAGTGCTGTCTGGGAACGTCGTGACAGAATCGGTGGCGGCGAAGTGGGGCAAGCCGGCCAGATGCCCGCACTGCGGCGCCGCCTGCGAGGATCGCGAGCACCGCTTCTGGGTCTGCCCAGCCTGGGGCGCCGACAGGGCCGCCGCCCTGGCGACGGCGCGGATCTCGCAGGCCGCGCTGCGCGCGCGGCTGCCGCCGGGCGTGGCGAACACGGGCGTGCTGGCGACGGATGTCCGGCTCGCCGCCCTCGCCGAGGAGGCCACACGGGCTCTGCCGCTAGCCCCGCTCCCGGCGGCCCAGATGCCCGTGCCGCCCCAGTCGCGCAGGAGGGCTTGGACTGACGGGGCGTGCGAGCGGCCACAGGACCCGCTGATGGCCCGGGCGGCTTGGGGGCTGCGCCTGGAAGGACCCCGCGGCACGAGCGACCACAGCGGGCCGGTGGACGCGGCGCAGACCGCGCAGCGGGCTGAGCTGACCGCCGCGGTCCAAGCTGTCAGCCTTGCGGGGGCGCCCGTAGAGGTCACCGCGGACTCCCGCTACGTCCGCAATGGCGTTGCCGCCCTGCGCGCCGGCGCGTGCTACCTCGACTGGACGCGCTCCGACCTTTGGGAGCGAGTCGCGGAGCACAGCCGGAGCGGCTTCCTCACGGCGCGCTGGGCCAAGGGCCACACGACTGCCGAGGAAGCGCTCGCCCGGGGGCTGTCCGCTGAGGACAGGGCGGGCAATGCGGCCGCCGACCGCCTGGCGGGAGAAGCGGCCAGGGTCCGCCTCCCCCCGCCCGCGCTCTGCTTGGAACGCGACTTCCAGCTGACGGCGCTGGCCGCGGCGCAGCGCGTGCTCGCCGCGATCGAGCTGGCGGCCTTGCGAGCCAACCACGAGGGCCGCGGGCCCGAGGGCCCGCGCGTGCGCCGCCGCTGGACGGCCGCGCGAGGGCCCCGCGCCGCCAGGAGGGCTCAGCCGCCGCCCGCGGCGCAGGCGGCGCCGGCCCCCCCTCCGCCGCCGCGCCGGCGGACCCGGGCAGCGATTGAGGCCGGCGGGGCCGGCGCGCCTCCTGCGCCGGCCGAGGCAGCGCGCGCCCTCTTCGCAGGCGCCGCATGGAGGGTGCACGCAGCTGCGCAGGGCCCGGGCTGGGTGGCGTGCCTGCGTTGCGGCGCTTCGGCGGCGCGGTGGGCGCAGCTGTCGGCGAGGCCCTGCCCGGGGTGGGCGCTGGCGCTGCCCCCGCGGGCGGCGATGCTGCTGCTGACGCCGGCGGTGCGTGCCGGCGGTGGCTCGGAGGCTTGGCGGGCCGCCTTGGAGGCGCGGCTGCGGGCTCGGCCGGGGCCGCCAGACTAGTTAATTCGTAATTCGGTGCGCCTCCTCCCCCCTCCTCCTCCTCCTCCTCCTCTCTCTTCAGCCGCGGGGCGCCCTGTTCGCATCGTAAAAAAAAGTGTCCTGAGGGAAACGCGGGTCCTGAGATTTTCCACCGTTTTTACCTTCCCTCGGGCCCTCCACGCCGGGAGTGGCAGAAAACGATTCGTTACAAAGATTTGGTTCTGGGGCAAGGCCCCAGGGTCCGGGACCTGTTTCTCTCCAGACACGCTGTCCCCCATGCGAAAGTTGCCCTTGCGGAGCCGTCCTCCTGCTGGAGTGGGCGTCGGGGCGGGGGTGAGGCACGAAGATACCCACCCGCCATTGTCAGGAGGGGAATAAACACACAGACACAATGAATCGTCGATTCTCCACAAAATATAAGAAACAAATGGGAAGTGGGGGGAAGACAACAACCAAAACAAATATTGGAAAATATGGGGAATCCTGTTACTTGTGTCTATTTATTTGTGTTTCCCAGGGCCCCTTCACATTGCTCGCTCTTCGTTTCGTGGTTTGGCATAACTAGTGGGTCTACCAGCACCGTCCTCATGGTAGTCTAGAGCCCCACACGAGACCTCCTGAGCCAAATGGTCATTGGGGGTAGTGCATGTCAAAAAGGAAGCCGGCGGAAGTGAAAGTCGATCCCCCTCCCACCAACGAGACAACATGTTCAGATTCCGGGTTTTCATAACGGCCCATTTCAATCCGACCGATCCGATTCGATATCTAGCATGTGGGCTGGCCCGATCCGGCTCCGGGCGGCGCACGGACAGCCCTCCGGGAGGCAATCCCTGGTGCCCCACGTACATCGGGCCGGGCGAAAGGGGGGGATTGGGAAAGGGGGGGTTACGAAATTTGCTGCATGCAGCTGGTTTCGGCCTCACCGAGGGGCCCATTCCTCGATACATAGCCGCCTCCGGCGCCGGGAGGCGCCGGGAAAATCAGCTACGTGAGCTGATTCTCAAACCCCCCCTTTGCTATCCCCCCCTTTCGCCCGACCCGAGTACAGCACCAAACGCCCAGGGCAGACTCGAGCGGCATCAGCGTCCCAGCTCTGGGGCGGTGAGGCGCCCTGGGGTCGCACACCGGCGGCGCCGCCGAGCGGAGTGGGCTACAGAGATGGAGTGCAGTGGGGCCGAGGCATGTGATCGGGGTCGGCTCGGGGAGGGTGCCGTGGTGCTCCCCGTGTTTGCTGGGCGTCTCGTGCATCCCTTGGGAGGGTGCCCTTGGGCGTTCTGTGTGCTCTGGCCGACGGAGGGCCTCCTGCTCCTCCTCCTCCTGCTCCTCCAACTCCTCCTCCTCCTCCTCCCCCTCCTCCCCCTCCTCCCCCTCCTCCTCCTCCTCCTCCCCCTCCTCCTCCTCCTCCTCCTCCTCCTCCTCCTCCTCCTCCTCCCCCTCCTCCTACTACTACTACTACTAGGTCCGACTGCACAGCAAGTGGAGTGCGGTGAAGACGTCGACCTGCCAGCGGGTGCCCCTGCGGACATCTCTTGTCCCCCCGCTGGCCTCGGCCCTGGGGCTCGCAGGAGCTCCGGGGCACCTCGGGGACCCTCAAGCCTCGAGGAGCGGCGAAGAGCGTGCCCCGAGGCTTCTCCTCTGGCTGCCTGCGGAAAGTCCCGCCACCGTGCCGGCCCAGCATGCAGGATGGCGGCAGTTCGTGGGGGGCACGGGAGGCCGTCGCGTGTGGCGCTTCGTGTCGTCTCCAGGCTTGGGAGATCCGTTCTGATAAGGAGGAGGTTTTTGAGATGGTGGTGATGGTGATGGTGGTGATGGTGATATTCTTGATGATGGCGAAAACGAGTATGATGATGATGCTGCTGATGATGATTGTGTTGATGATGATGATGATGATTATGATGATGATGCTGATGATGCTGATGCTGATGCTGATGATAGTGAGGATGATGATGGTGATGATGATGATGATGACGATGATGGTGATGGTGATGGTGATGGTGATGATGATGATCATACCATTGATGTTGATGCTGATGCTGATGCCGTTGCCGATGCTTATGCTGATAGTGATGATGCTGCTGATGATAATGATGATGATGATGCTGTTGATGATGATGATGCTGATGATGATGATGATGATGAGGAGGAGGAGAAGGAAGGAAGAGGATGAGGATGATGATGAGGATGCTGATGCTGATGCTGATGCTGATGCTGATGCTGCTGATGATGCTGATGATGACGAGGAGGAGGAGGTAGAGGAGGTGGAGGAGGAAGGTGACGGCCGTCACATGTGACACATTCCGTCTTCGCTATTTGATGAGCTCTCATGGAACTCGTTTGGGCCGTTTGGGACTGTCTTGGCTTCCTGCGAGGCAGTCTTGGGGGTCCCTTGGGACCCTCTTGGGCCGTCTTGGGGCCCTCTGAAGCCGTCATGAGGCTCTCTTTGGCCGTGTTGGGGGCCCTTTTGGCCGTACGGTGGGGTTATTGTGGCCGCCGTGGTGCCGTCTTGGACCCGTCTTGGGCCGTCGAAGGGCCTTCTAAGACAGTCTTGGTTCCCGCGGGAGGTCCTCGTTGGCCATCCTGGGCCATCTTGGGGCCGTCTTGGGTACCTCTTGGGCCATCGTGGGGTCCTCTCGGGCCATCTTGGGATCCTCTTGGGGTCCTCTTGGGCCGTCCTGGGGCCATCTTGGAAGCTTCTTGAGCCGTCTTGAGCTCATGGAGCCCGAACAGGCGAGAATGCGAACATCATCAAGCATCAAAGGGGAATCAATGATTTGGGCTTCTTCGGGCCTTCCAAGGCCGTCTTGATTCCCGCGTGAGGCCCTCTTGGGCCGTCTTGGGGCCCTCTTGGGCCGCCTTGAGGCCATCTTGGGCCGTCTTCGAGACATCTTGGGACATCTTGATGTCCTTGGTTGCCTGCGCGGGCCCTCTTTGGAAGCTCGGGACACGGATTTGAAAGGAGATCGTGGCCTCGGGAAGGGGGGCCTGACTAGAATTCAAAAGCATTTCGTAGCAGCACCCAGCTGGCACTTTAGCACAACGCAACGTGCCAGGCATCCCATAGGTTGGCAGGCTGCGGCGTCTACACACCGAGCGCCTGGGCGCTCGGCCGACCAGACGACTCGGTGTCTACTTCGAGCCCCTCCCGCATCCGCCGCGTGCAGTTGGTTTCGGCCCCGCCGCCGTGCGCCTCGTCCTCGATTCAGGGAAGCCTCCCGGCGCCGGGAAGCGCTAGGGAAGCCAGCGGAAGCTGGGGCGGAGGGTCAAGAACAACCGCGGCTCTGGAGGGACAATTGCCCTCGCGCTCTTCTTGTTTGGGGTTCTCCGCTCTGGGATGCACTCCGCGTGGGCTATCTATCTGCACGAGCTGCATCTGGCACGGAGCCTTGGGCAAAGGGGCTCGTGTTCTTGACCCTCGTTCTGGTGGCCACGTCCCGAATGTACTTGAACTGAGTTGGCCCCAAATTTGTGAAGCAGTGGCGAAGCGTCCTGGCTTGCCTGTAGGCCCACCAAAGAATGTTATGTGAACTGTTGTGCCGTCTGCACGAAATATTCTTAGAACATTTCTGGCTGAAGCTGTCCTGTTTTGACACATCGGGTTTATGTACTACAAGTATCGTTTTGTTCTTAGAACATTGTTCGGTTCTACGAACATCCCGTGGCAGGCTGGAACGAGCGGTTTCTGCTCAGCTTTGCTAACCCCTCTTTCGTCCGACTTCGCTGGGGTGGTGTAGTTGCGGCTGCGGTTGCCTCGCGCAGCACTGGCCGCCGCGCGAGAAAAGCGTTCCCGCCCCGCGACCATGTGCCAGCCCTACAAACTGCGGGTCCGATCGGCGGAGGATGGGCAGTCGAGACAACGGCCGCCCTTGACGACGTCTTTCGGTGTTTCGGACCTCCCAGAGGCTTCTCGTCGCCACGGCTGTATCCGCCTCGAAAAACAAGTCAGGATGGACCCCAGGAGTGATCTCGGACAGATTTCCAAGGGAGGAAACACAATCCGGACTGGACAATTGGCGTTTTCTAAACGGCCTTGGGCGTTGACTGAACAGCCTTGCCCTGTTCGATTCCTTCTGTGGGTGCGTTTGCTAAACGGCTTCGCGTGTCGGGGTGATCATTACCGGGGTGGATTTTCTGCCCTCTACGGTAGGTTTGCGTCGTGCCGACCAGCGGCGACCCCAGCGTGGGCGTTCAAGGTTGAACGCCGCTGGCGACCCAGAATCGATCGACGTTGAACGATCGGACGTTGCGGCAGCGGCCGCTCGTTCAAGGTTGAACGATCCCTGCGGTGTCAGAAACCAACGCCGGGGTCGGCACGACACGGACCTGCCGTAGATTTGTAGCGAATCCGGGCGAAGTCGGAGAGCTGCCGGTGCCTCCATTTGTCCTCTGCCGATGCCGGCGCCGGGGCGCCGGACACCCCGGTGGGGCGCGCTCGGCTGCGGAAGGCTATCAGATGCCAGCCCCCGGGGGGGCCTTCCATCGGCGCTGGGCCTCCCTGGCGGTACCTCCCGCGCCTCCCCAGGGCGCGCTCCCGTCGCCAGGGAGGCGGGTGCCACCCCGACCCAAGAGTCAAAGCAAAACGCCGTGAGAGGCACGGGGAGCCCGCTCGACTGGGGGGAGCCCTGCCTGTGGTGGTGTGGTGGCCGTGCTGTTCTGCTATGTCGGACCGCCTTTCTCCAAAAAGAGATCCGCGCGGGCCTCTGAAAGTTTGTTATTGTGTATGTGTTGTTGTCTATGCATGTATGTATGCATGCATGCAAGTATGTACGCATGTCTACGTAGCACCCCGCAGATGCGGATAAGAGTGAGGGGACGGTGTGGACGTCGGCAGTTTGCGAGACTCTGGAGAAGCTCGCCGCAGGCGCCAAAGCTTCACAAATTATCAAAGTGAGGGGGCTGAACCGAACGGTCATTCACTGTCCCTGGGTGCGTGGCTGAAGTGGAATTCCGCGATGCGGATTCTTGTTGAACTCTCATTTCTGAAGAATTATTATTGTTGATCCCCCCCACCGGTGCATACGGTTTTTTCTAAATCAAAGTGTGCTCCTCGACGCTCGCGCCCTGTTTTCTGACAGGGAAAATCTTCCTGCTCAAACTGGCCCCCTGGCCCCCAGGTTACAACAACAACGGCTCCCGCTTGAGATCCTTACAATTTAGCCAGGACCCCCGTTCCCGCCCGAGACTTCTTCGCATTTTCTTCAGGAATCGCGCTCTCGCTTGGGACTTCCTTACAATCTATTCAGGAATCGCTCTCCCTGCGCTCTGGGGTCGTGCTCTCGCTGAAGACTTGCTTGCCATTTACTGAAGAATGGCCTTGCGTTGGAATTTCTTGCAGTTTGCCCAAGCGCCGCGCTCCCGACACCCAGGCACCCAGGAGTCGCGCCCGTTGTGGTCCCATGTGCATGCCTTTCGTGGCCCCGCTGTCGCCATTTGTGTCCCCCTTATTGTCCTACGAGGCCCAGTTGCTACCCTCAGTGGCCCCATAGTTGCCTTCTGTGGCCCCGCATTATCTGCACTTCGTGGTCCCCGCTCGTTCGCGCTCTTCGTGGCCCCATACGCATTCCCTTCGTGTCCGCGCTGTCGGTCGCCCTCCGTGGCCTACTTCGTGCCCTTCGCGGCCCTGCTGTCGTTCTCTCTCGTTCTCGCTTTCGCTCGTCCTCGCCGTCGTCGTCGTCGCCGTCGTCTTCGACGTCGTCGTCGTCGTCGTCGTCGTCGTCGTCGTGGTAGTCGGTCCACTGTCCGTCCCTCTTGGGGTCGGGTCGACGGTCCGCGGCCGCCCCGCCGATCAGCGCTGCCGCTGGCCAGGCCGACGGTCCGCGGGCGCCCCGCCGCTTGCCTGGGCCCGGCCTGCAGGGCAGAAAGGTATACCCCCAAAAAGGGGTTCGATCGAAGACGAAGAGGGCGGGTATCGAGGGTTTGGGAAACACGCGTTATTGGACACTCGAGCATATAAGGGCGAACAGTCTTAAAAGTATTGTTGTTGTTGTTGCTGCTGCTGTTGTTTGTTGTTTGTTGTTTGTTGTTGTCGCCGTCCCCCCCGCGATCCGCCCCGCGACCCACCCGCGACCCACCCCGCGACCCACCCGCGACCCACCCCGCGACCCACCCGCGACCCACCCCGTGACCCACCCGCGACCCATCCGCGACCCACCCCGCGACCCACCCCGCGACCCGCCCGCGACCCACCCCGCGACCCACCCGGCGACCCAACCCGCGATTCACCTGCGACCCAACCCGCGACCCACCCGGCGACCCAACCCAAATTTTCGGCGCCTGCGGCGGGCTTCTTTTGCATGCTTTCCAGGTGGAGGTAGAGAGCCCGCGACCCACCCGCGATCCAAACTGCGTTCACTGAACAAGCCAAGACTTCGGCGCCTGCGGCGGGCTTCTTTTGCATTCGTTCCAGGTGGAGAACCTGCGACCCAAACCGCGTTCAGTATACAAAACATAATTTTCGGCGCCAGCGGCGGGCTGTTTTTGAATTCCTTCCAGGTGGAGGGAGTGCACGCGATCCACCCGCGACCCAATCTACGTTCACTGAACAAGCCAAAACTTCGGCGCCTGCGGCGGGCTCGTTGTATAGCTTGAAAATGTTGCGCCTTCGGCGGGCTTCTTCAGAGCCTCGCAGACTGCAGACGTCCCCGCCGCCCCCTCACTCTTATCCGCAACTGCGGGGTGCTACGTACAACGAGCCCGGGTCGCTGTTGGTCGCGGGTGGGTACCAGGTGGGTCGCGGGTGGGTCGCGGGTTGGGTCGCAGGTGAATCGCGGGTTGGGTCGCCGGGTGGGTCGCGGGGTGGGTCGTAGGCGGGGTGGATCGCGGGTGGGTCGCGGTATGGGTCGCGGGGGGGTCGCGGGGTGGGTCGCGGGTGGGTCGCGTGTTGGGTCGCGGGTGGGTCGCGGGGTGGGTTGCGGGGTGGGTCGCGGGTGGGTCGCGGGGTGGGTCGCGGGGTGGGTCGCGGGTGGGTCGCGGGGTGGGTCGCAGGGTGGGTCGCGGGTGGGTCGCGGGGGGGACGACGACAACAAACAACAATAAGAACACACAACAACGGCAGAACAACGCAACAAGCATAATCTGCACTACAGATCGTTTTTTTAGCCACGCACCCAGGGACACTGAATGACCGTGCGGCCCCCTCACTCTGATAAGTATGTATATGTGCATCCATGTATGTGTGCATGTATGTATGCATGTATGTGTGCATGCATGATTGTGTATACGTATGCATGTATGCATGTGTATGTATATATATATGTATACGTATATAGATGTATGTGTGTATGTATGTATGGATATGTGTATTTGTGGAATGTAGTATGCATGTATGCAAGTATGTACACATGCATGCATGCATGTATGTGCATGCGCATGTATGTATGCATGTCTGTATGTTTATAGATGTATGTATGTATGTATTTATGTATGTATGTATGTATGTATGTATGTATGTATGTATGTATGTGTATGTACGTATGCATGTATACAAGTATATGTATGTGTGTATGTCTGTGTATGTTTGCATGTATGCATTAATGTATGTATATGTGTATGTATGTATATATGGACGGATCCATGTGTGTAAACATGCAATTGTGTATGTGGTTGTTTATGCATTGGTTCATGTCTGTATATATGTATGTATGTATGTATGTATGTACGTGTGCATGCATGCATACATGTGTGCATGCAATGACACATGCATGGATGCATGCATGTATGTATGTCTGAGGTTGGGAGGTGAGATCGAAGTGGAACGAAGAGCCCCCCTACCTAGAAATCGATTTCGGTTTCGTGTTCGTGCGTGCCGTGCGTGCGGGCGAGGCGAAGCTGCGTGGACGGGCGAGGGTAAAGTCTCCTGTGGCTGAGGCGCGGCCGGACCAAATGTCTCCCTTCCGGCAACCGGTGCCGCGCGGTGTCCCGCCGGTGTTCCGCCTCCGGCTGAGGCGCGGCTGGACCAAATGACTCCCTTCCAGCGTCCGGTGCCGCGCGGTGTCCCGCCTGTGTCCCGTCGGTGTCCCAATGATGATGATGATGATGATGATGATGATGATGATGATGATGATGATGATGATGATGATGATAATGATGAGGTCGATGATGTTGATGATGATGATGATGATGGTGATGGTGGTGATGGTGGTGATGATAGTGTCCCGAGGATGATGTTGATGATGCTGGTGTTGCTGATGATGATGCCGTCCCGATGATGATGTTGATGATCCTGATGATGTTGATGATGTTGATGATCTGATGAGATGATGATGATGATTGCGATGTTGATGTTGATGATGAATATGATGATGATGGTGTCCCGATGATGATAGCGATGATGAGGTTGATGATGATGCTGTTGATGATGATGGTGTCCCGATGATGCTGTTGATGATGATGGTGGTTTTGATGATGGTGGCCCAATGATGATGATGATGATGCTGATGCTGATGATGATGATGGTGTCCCGATGATGATGATGATGAGGATGGTGATGATGATGATGATGATGATGGTGACGATGATGATGGTGTCCGGATGATGATGTTGATGAAGATGATGCTGTTGCTGATGATGATGGTGATGGTATCCCGATGATGATGATGATGTTGATGATGTTGTTCATGATGGTGATGGTGAGATGATGATGATGAAATGATGGTGGTGTTCCGATGCTGGTGATGATGACGATGGTGTCCCGATGATGATGCTGTTGATAATGATGGGGACGATGATGGTGTCCCGATGATGATGATGGCGATGCTGATGATGTTGATGATGATGGTGATGAGGCGATGATGATGAGGGTGTCCCCATGATGATTATGATGCTGATGATGATGATGATGATGTTGGTGATGTTGATGACGTTGATGACGATGATGTTAATGATGATGACGTTGATTGTGAGATCGATTGTGATATCGATAGTGAGATCGATAGTGAGACGAATGTGAGATCGATTGTGAGATCGATAGTGAGATCGATTGTGAGATCGATAGGCAGATCGATTGTGAGATCGATCGAATGAAATAGATCGAGTGAAATCGATTGTGAGATCGATCGAGTGAGATCGATCGAGCGAGACCGATAGTGAGATCGATAGTGAGATCGATGGTGAGACGATCGAGTGAGACGTTGCTCCTCCCCCCCCCCGAACCTCCTTATCACCCGAAGGGTGGTCGTATAGGTATGTATGTAGGTATGTGTATATAGGTGTGCGTATGTGTGTACGTACGCATGTGTGTATGTATGTGTGTATGCATGCATGCATGCATGCATGCATGTATGTATGTATGTAGGTAGGTAGGTAGGTAGGTATGTATGTATGTATGTATGTATGTATGTATGATTGTATGCATGTATGTTTATATGTATGTATGTATGTATGCATGCATGCATGCATGCATGCATGTATGCATGTACATTTGTGTCTATGTATGCATGTGTTGATGCTTGTATACATGCATACATGCGTGTTCGCATGGAGTGTGCTTGTGTATATATATATATATATATATTCATGTTATTGCTCATTTGAAGTACTCCTGGCCTCAGCCGTCCAGGCCATCAAGAACGGATCCGCGGCAACAGGGCGGCCATAAAGATACCAGGCCGCCCACTAGGGGTCCGAGCAGGCGTGGCCCGAGGATCACTCCGCACATCGCCGATGCATCGGCGATGCCGGCGCGGTCTGGAGCCTTGTTCTTCTCCATCCCGCCGCCGACGATGCGTCGTGGCGATGCGTTGGCGGTTCGCGCGCTTCTCCGACCCCACTTGCTCCAGCCCATCTCGGCGGCGAGCGCGGGGGGGAAGTGAGGAGTGGCGGGCCTTCTCAGAATGCTCGGGAGTCCGCCGGCCTTCCGAGAGGTTTTCTGAGCCTTCCCCAAAGGCGCGAAACCCTCCGGCCGCCTCCTCAGAAGGCCTTCTCGTTCTCAGTTCTCCCCCCTCGCTCGCCGCCGACCATCTAGGAGCGACAGGGGAGGCGAGGTCGACTGCGCGGACATTCGCGTTTCGGTTTCCCGCGTGCGTGAGGTCGCGGGTGGGCGCCCTCTTCCCCACACGGTGTTCCACGCCGGCGGCCTGCGCAGGCCTCGGCGTGAGGTCGCTGTGTCATGTCGTGTGCGACACGATTTTTTTTCGTCGCTCGTGTGGGAGGCCCCCGAGGAAGGACCCGCGGGCAAGAAGCCAGCCCCCAGGATGAGGCCGAGAGAGCTGCAGGGGACCGCGCAGAGGGCAGGGGGCGAGGAAAGGGGGGGGGGGGGGCAAAAGGTGCGGTGCCGGAGGGCTACAGTTTAGTCGGGCTTGACCCTCTAGAGGAGGAGTATTCAAAAATAGTCCAAACATTGTCTGGGGACGATTGTTTGACCATGTTTGGCTATTTTGGAATATGTTTTGACTATTTCTTTTGTTTGTTCGCCCAAAATCCGCCTGTAGGGGGACAAGGAAGAGGAGGAGGAGGAGGAGGAGGAGGAGGAGGAGGAGGAGGAGGAGGAGGAGGAGGAGGAGGAGGAGGAGGAGGAGGAGGAGGAGGGAGGAGGAGGAGAGAGAGAGAGAGGAGGCCGACGTTGGGAGGAGAAGGAGGAGGAGGAGAGGAGAAGGGGAGGACCAGGAGGAGGAGGCCGGGGAGGGAGGGAGGAGGAGAGGATCCAACGACGAGCTCCCGCTTCGCACTGCACCCCCCCACGTCAGCTGTCCTACCTGCGCTTCAACGGGGGGTCTCGGGTCAGCCGCGCCCGTCGTTTCCCCCCCCCCCCCCCCCCCCCCCGCGCCCCGCGTAAGAGGAGGAGGGGGGAACGGAGGGGGGAAGGGTAAGGAGGAATGAGGGGATTGTGGGTCTAGGGTCAGCGCGCCCGTCGCTTCCACGTCGGTGCCCCGCGAGAGATGAGCAGGAGGAAGGAGGGGGGGGCCGGCCCTCCTCCCTGCGCCCGCGCAGGGGCCAGCGGCGGGGCGTCTGTGCCAAGGCGCGGCCGTCGGCATTCGAAGAAGAGGAAAGCACATAAACATAAACTTTTGGTGCTTCGCGCGGAGTTCTTGGATCCGCGCCTGGGCCCCCAGGCGGCGCCTCTGGCGCCACCACCGGCGCGCTCCGCGCGCCAGGGAGGGGTGCCCAGCGCGGATCCAAGAAGTCCGCGCGGAGCGCCAAAAGTTGACGTTTATGTTTTTTGTTCGTTCCTCTGGCCAAGGCGCGGCCGTCGGCATGCCTGGGCGCCAGCGGCGGCGCCCAGGGGGATGTGAGGCCAGCGGCGGCGGCAAGGAGACGCTTCTCGGCGGCGAGCGAGGGGGGGAAGCGAGAAGGAGAGGGCCTTCTCGCCTCCCCCGCTCGCCCGCGGCCGAGCTTCCCTGACCTCGTATACGCCGTACTTTGGTTGATCTTCCGACTTGCAGGTTGTGTCGGAGATAACCCCCAAAGGCTGCGGAGGAAAAGAGTATAGCGGAAGCTCCGCCTCAGGAGAGTAGCTAACCAGGGAGGATATTTCGCAGCGGTCCTCTGGCGGGAACGGGGCCGGCAACGCAGGGCGGACACCGACATCACATGCGCTCGAAAAGTAGGGCGGACATTTCCGCCTTGTTGTTAAGTCGGGCCTGTCCCTCCACAGGGGGGGGGGGAATATTCCCAAACAGTCCAACAATTATAGGGGACGATGTTTTGACAAATTTTGCATTTTAGTTGAATCTGTTTTGGCTACGTTTCATTTGTCGTCCAAAATTCCCCATGTAGGAGGACACGCCCGACCTAACCTCATCATCTGCGCACTCACCCCCGAAGTGCGGCGGATCCGAAGTCAGGGCTGCCCAGCGCCCTCGCTGGTGAAGATCGCGCGTGCGGCTGCACGTGGCGCCCGTGCGCGCGCGTCCGTGCTGGGGAAGCTCTGCATCCGCTGCATCCAGCGCTGCCTTTGCGTCGGGCGTGTCCCCATACAGTGAAGTCGGGCGTGCCCCTCTACGGGAGGAGTATGATAGTCAGGGGGCAATTTTTGTTCACCATGTTTGACTATTTGGGGATATTTTTTGATAATCTCTTGGCGCCCAAAATCCGCCTGTAGGGGGCTAGGCCCGACCTAACCATACAGGCGGATTTAGGAGGAAAAATCGAAAATGGTCAAATAATATCCATATACAAGCAAAAGGGCACGAACAATCGTCCCCAGACTATTTTTGACCCGTGGTCGAGCATTCCTCCCGTAGAGGGACGCCCGACTTGACGCTGCCTGTTCATCTGCAGGGGAGGTTCGGGAAGGCCCGCACTCTCTGCGCTCCCGCCCTCTGCGGAAGCCGGCGGGAGTAAAACTCTAGGCCTCCCAGATGGGCTCGGAGCCGATGGGGTCGGAGGATCGCGCCGCATCGCCGATGCATCGCCGATGTGGCTCAATGTGGAGCCCGATTTCCCCCACGCCGGCCGGCATCGCCGACGCATCGCCGACGTCGCCGATGCGGCGCGATCTCTCGACCCCACGTATTCGGAGCCAATCTCGGAGGCCTCTAAACATGGCGGCTGCTCCGCCGGCGGAAACCGGCGAATTTCCAGTGAAAAGCGTTTGGAGTAAAATGCTTCAGCATGTTTGAGTTGGGGGCTTCTGGAGACGGTCCCGCTGCTGGTGGGTCGCATGTTCGATCTACCCAGGATGCGGAGGCCCGTCATCAGCTCGGCAGAATCATGTGTACAGCAGTGCAGGTTGCTCCCAGGCGAGCGGAGGAGGGTGGGGGCAGAGGCAGCGGAGGAGAAGCAGGAGGAGTTTGAGGAACAATTTGAGCGGAAGGATGGGCAGATAAAAGCATGTTCAAGCCACAGGGGGACTCTGTTAACCACTGCTGCGGGCCCACTGACGTCTTGCAGCAGGGGGGCGTCAGGTTGTCAAGACCAAACTGTCAGGTTCAAGGCGTCTCAGTTGGAAGTCTGGAAGGTCAGCATGGTGCCGACTTAGTGAAAGCGTTTTCAAGCACCCTGTTTGGAGTGGTGTTCCGCGATTGTTTGGAGCGGTGAGCTCGATTCCCGCCGGCCTCAGAGAGCGCGCCCTCCGCTGGGCGGGGTACTTGCAGCGTGCCTCACGGAGACACGCACTGATGCAGTCGTGGAGAACACCTGGGGCGCGCGCAGGCAGCCCTGGAGTCGGAGGTTAGGGGGAGTATGGTGGCAAACATATGGGCATTACACCTTTCGTCTGATTGCTGTGCGGTGTTGCGTTGTGTTGGGCTGTGTGTCAGATCGTGCGTGTTTGCGTGTGTGCGTTTGTTTGTGCACATGTCTGTTAGTGTTTGTTCGTCATTGTGTTCCGTATCATGTCTTCGGAGTTCTTATTGATGTTGTTGGTTTCTATTGGCATTGATGTTCTTAGTTTTATCCGTTTTGTGACTGTTTCTCTTCCCAGGTAGCCCAGCCCCGACAAGGTGTCCGATCCGTGAGATCTGCCCCTTAGAATCCTGGATCTCGGGCACCTGGCCGGGACATCCGAACGCCCTCTGCAAACGCGATTTGTTTTGGACATGGCGTGCTTTCGGCCCTCGCATCGGTTTGTTTTGTTGTTTGACGTCGACGGGGGTAGCTCAGGTTGGCCTCCACAATCCCCCGGGGGAGCATGGGGCCCAGACTTCTTCGCAGACCTCCAACATATTGGAACACATAGGACAGTGGTTTTCTCCATTCTCGCTACATGAGGGCCCTCGTCGGACCCCAGGGCCATCAGAAGCGATCGGGGTGAACCGCCGCTCCTGGGGAAGGGGTCGAGACTTCCGTGCACCGCGCCTTGAAGAGTGCAACACATCGGGTGTATGGGCTCCTCCCCCTCCTCCTCCTAGCCCCCGTAGCCATTTTGGCTCAAGTTCGAAACCTTGCCGCGAGGCTTCGAGCTTGTCCGCAGCCGTGCGGCAGGCTCGGGAGATTTCGGCGTGTGATCCACCTGGTGCGCTGCCCACGCCACCAGGTCGCTTTCCGTGAACGGTTCCTGGAGCCCGTCGGCATTTTTCTTCCGTGAGCTCCTGTTGGAGCACCTGGCCCGCACCCGCCTCTTGCGACCTGGGTGATGGGCTGGATCTATGCGCCATGGACTAAGAAACCTCGATCAGGTGGACGCAGCTCCCAGGCCAAGAAAGAGTACAGCGTGTGCTCAGTCTGTCGGCACTGGGAGTACGATTTCCACGACCACAAGTGTTGCTCGAAGGGTCAAGGTGATTACCTCCAGCGTCCTCGAGGCGGTGCCCGTGATGCTGGTGATGAGCGTGGCGGTGGCCGCGTTGGTAAAGGCAGAGGGACGTGAGGAGGTCCGTCACCCGACAATGAGTTCGAGCGGCTTGCAGGCCTTTTCCCCAGAGTGTGTTGATGCTCTACGCGGTGCTCGGAGTGCTGATCCTCGTCCGCCCGCCCCTGAGCCTGTTCTTTCCTCCGACAATGAGTTGGAAAAGAAAGTGGCCACGCAACGCACCGCACATGCTATGGTTGTTGAGCGTGATTCTAAAGCTGAAAGATTGGCCCTTTTCGAGGTTGATCAATGGTTGATGGCGGTGGTCCGCCACAAGGAGGCCGTGGTCAAGGTTGAGGCTGCTCACGCAGAAACCGTTGGGCAGTTGGAGCAAGCCGCTGCCGCCCATCGTGCTGCGCACGGGGAAATGGATACATTCGACCCTTCGGAGTTCCGGCGGCAAATAGTGGCTGATGAGCAAGCTGAACGTGACAATCGTGACTGTGAGCGACGTGCTGCTGCTGATGCGCGTGGCCCTGCTGACCCAGGTGCTGGTGCTGTTGGCCCTGGGAATCGTGAGCCAGGTGGCGCTGATGCAAAGCATGTCGATGATGGACCTGCCCCTGCTGCCCGCCCACATGGTGCACCTGCCCCTGCTGGTGTGCCTGATGGCGAAGGGCAGGCTGGAGGTCCAGGAGGCGCTGCCCAAGAGCCCCCGAACCTTGCCGGCATGTCCAAGGATGAGCTGCAGGAGTGGTGCACCACCAATCACCAGCGGTTCGAGTTCTTGCAGCAGATCCACGAGTTCAGGACGCACCTTCGGGTCTCGGCAATGAAGAGCAGTATCGCCAAGAATTGGACTCACCCAAGAAGCGCAGCATCGATGCCGCATTGTCCCAAGATGAGCTTGCGAAGATGAAGAAACCCGTGCAGACGCATTCCCCGATCAAGGCCGCCAAACGGTTGCGCGCAGTTCGTGTAGGTGCAGCGGCTTCATCCAACCGTGTCTTGCAGCAGATGCAACCCGCTGTCCTCTGTTCAACTTGCGCAGGCTGGTGGGGGCCAGGCGTCGGGTGGACAACGTCAGTAACCAGATCGGCGCGCTGGAGGTGTCGAGGATCCGCAAGAGGTCGTCGACCATCGATTTGATGTTCTGCAATATCACTTCTTGGAACCAGGTGACCTTGGATTTCCTGCTGCAGATTAAGCCCCTGTGCGACGGTTTCTTCGTTGCTGAGCATCATCTTCTGAAGGGCCTCTCTCGCGCCAAACGCAATGCGCTTCAGATCGCTAGGAGGCCGCATCTGAAACCAGCCCTCCCCCCCCCCCCTGGATGGGGGCACTCATGGAGGAGCTGTGGGTTCGTCGTTTTTGGTTTCGGAGTCGAGCCTGATTGATTTAGGCAGCGGTCTAAACTGGCATTTTTTGGAGTTGAAGACACAGCAATGTGCGATTGCGGCAGGCGTGATCTATCAAACCTTGACCTGATTTTTTCCAGGGGGAACATTGCGCGGACCCGTGCCGTTTCTGAGTTTCTGGGGACCCTGGCTACCCCGTGGGTTCTGATGGGGGACTTCGACGTGCCTGTGGGTGACATGGGCCTTTCTGGTTTTCCCGAAACTCGCCCGTGCCCGTACCTTAGTACCTGATGATGTCGAGGTAGCTTTTACCCGTGGACGTGGCAAGTTTTTTGGTTACGTGGTTGCGTCCATTGACTTGGCAGATTGCATTCAAGTGAGCACGCGCGCGCAGAGCCCTTTCAAGGCGCGCGCGCCTGCAGGTGAGTATGCAGCATGAGGCACTTGCGCAGTGCATGTGTCAACGTCGTACCCCCCCCCCCCCCCTTATTGTCCTGGGCCCGACCCCCCCTGGGCCCGCGATTTCCTGAAAGAGGCTGCGCGTGCGAAGCAAGCGAGCATGCTTGGCGGTGGCGCCCTTGGGTGCCTCTACCGCGCCCTGGCTCCGCATGTGCAGGACATTATGAACGGCGGGCCTCCCAGCATTTATTTTCTCTTGTCTAGAGCGACCGAAGCCAGGTTTGAGTCGCGCGGTTGCAGTTGCCCAGAAGGAAGGCCAGGTAAAACGAAGTGATTTCCCAGTTTTTCGCTGCTCTACTATTTGGCGGAGAGGCCCCGCAGGCCAGTGTCTCCGAGAACCTGCGCTCGCTTTCTGGGCCCAACTTGTTTTATAATATGTTTGAGTATCGGCTTTGCGTGGCGCGTGAGTATTCACGCATGGTCGCGAGCTTAGGTCGCGTCCTCCAAGGTTTAGCTTCGCAGATGGACAAGTACATCAGTGCTGGCGATCTGCGCGGAACCGCTCGGTGGCGCTCCCAGCTTTTTTCCTGCCAGCTGAGGCGGGCGGTCTCGACGCCTCGACGGGCGCGATATCTACCAGCCTGCGAGCGGCTTGGAAGGCAGCTCGCATACAATCCAGAGCCCGCGTGAAAGACTGGCTCCTCGAGGCCCCTCCAAAAGGTGCGAAGAAAGTGCATGCTGGGCTGAAGCGCGATTTAGGGGGTGCCCCCAAAATTTCGGCGGCCCCTCAGGGGGCCCGCCAGCTCCCTGGGGATCTCATGGAGTACCGACACGCTTTCTGGAGCCAGGTGTGAGATCCCCTTGATTGTTGCGGTTTGTTTTCTGGAGTGCCGGGCGCGCTCGGACCCCGGGCCCTCGAATCCACCCCGACCCTGGACCCTTGGAGCCCGTGGGTGTCCAGCGCGCTGCTCGTTGTATCTCTGCCTCCACCGCGGTGGGGGTGGACTCCCGGGCGCCCGGGGCGTTGGTGGACCTTCCTCGGTGCGATTTTTGGGGGCGCACCCAGCTCGTCAATCAGTGTGAAGCTCAGCTGTCCTGGCCCTCGCAAGTGCATCTGAGCCCTATTGCCTGACTCCCCAAAAATGTTGAATGTGATAGGCCCTTTTGCACATGCCCCATCTAATATAGAGTGCATTGTAAAGCCAGGATTTCTGATCTTGAAAGGTGGACATCTGCTAGGTACAACTTTCGGGGCACAGCGGTCCGAGGATCTAGTGCGCTCCAGGCTGATTTACTCCATGAGCTTGGCCACGCAGTTGTTCGCGTGCTTGGGCTCTGATCAGCCGGCGCACGTTGGGATCCGACGAGATTTCTCGACTCCGTCTAGCCACGCAGGCTGATTGGGCTTGGTGTGAGGATGGATTGCCCGCTCCACCTCCTCTGCCTCGGTGTTCTGATTCATGAATTCCGCGTGTTTTAGTAGTTGGCGGTTTCGTGTATGATGTCATCCCTCCTGGGCGTGGTATACTTGCTGGGCGCATGCAGTCTATGCCGCGGGTGAAGATTTGTGTTTACGATATCTTAGGCCTCGCTCAGAACCACTATTGCCCTGCATGTGACAGCTTGCTTGGATGACATCACCCAGTCTCAAGTAGGCCATATGAATGAAGTGTCGACTGCTTTGGTTTCTGCTGCTATGTTGTTGGCCCACCAGCTTGGAGGAGTAACGATATCTTCCAAGTCTGCGCTTGTTTGCAGTCATGCAGAGCTTGGCCGTGAGCTTGCCGCGCGTTTCAGGGCGACTGGTTTGCCCAGTAAGCTCCAGGCTGCTGCTCGAGATCTGGGGGTCACGACTACGGCAAGTAGAAGGAGGTCAACGGCTAAATTGATGCAGCGGCGCAGCCAGGCCTCCAAGAAGGCCAGGAAGGTTGCGCTCCTCACCAGTGTCGCCGGTAGCGCCCGACGTCTGTATAAGCCTGGGGCCCCCGCGGTCGGGTTTCCGCCCCATCAAGTTTTGGTGCTCGCCCCTGGCCAAACCCAATCGATGAGGGCCCGAGCGGCCATGCGTAGTGGTAGATGGCCCCCTGGCGCCTGCGCAACCGCGGTCTCGGGTCTGATCAGCGCTGCAAAGGATGACCCCCAGTTCAGGCTTCGCAACGAGCATTTGGTTAGCGTCTACGGTGTGTGGCAGGACCGTGATCACACTGAACGTATGGATGTCGCTCGGTGCTGGGACCTTACTGTTGAAAAGTTTCGCAAACACCGATGGCAATGAGTTCGAGGCCCCATTGCTGCGACTGTCGCTGTCTTGATGGTTCTGCACGTCCTGCCTCGCAGTCCTGTCTGTTGGCTTTCCCCGAATGGAGTGCGCATCCGCGTCGGCGACTCGGCCGCCCCCCACGCCCTCTTGGCGCGCGCTCGTGGAGGCGCGCGGGGACATGTCGCGGAGCGGGGCTGCTAAACATTATGAAGGATCTCGTTTGGCAGGAGGAGTTGATTTACGGCCCCCTGGGCGTTTTTGATAAAGCTTGAAACAGAAGGCTTATTTGATGCCGCTGGCATCCTCCGCGACGCGATGACTGCTGGTTTTTGGGCCGAGGACCGTCATGCTAAGGCTGGCTACGAGTTGGCCACGGAAGGGCTCTGCCCCGGCGCGGCCTAGAGGCCGAATCTGCTGCCCATCGTTTGGGGCGGCGCATGTTCAATGATGCTATCCCCGATGCTGCGATCTACCGTTCCAATGTTTTCTAAAGCTGACGCTGTAAGATGCCCCGAGTCCTCCTGCTCTGGGATCCGTGGGCTGCCGCCCCTTTTCCGCCAGTGTGGGTCGCCTCCTTGGCCCCCTGGAGCTTTCTTGAGAGCGGTGTACCTTGGGCGGGGGGGCTCGCGTGCACGGCGGCGTTTGGGGGATCGACAGTAGCGGGGGTGGATATCATGCAGATTGGCGTTTGAGAAGATGTGGCTGGGCTATTGTCCACCAAGGTCCAGCTGGCCTGTTTGACGGCGTGGCAAGCGGTTCACTGCCAACTAAGGTGCAGTCCGCTGGCCGCGCTGAATTATATGCGCTCGTGCAGTTGGCGAAGCGTTCGGCGGGCAATGTGAGAGTTTACTGCGACAACATGTCCGTTGTCAAAGGTGCTCGGCGCCCCCTCCGTGCCAAAGCGAAGTCGCCCATGCTCGGCATCTGGGAAGAATGCCACCAGGTCCTGGGGGCCCGGGGCGTCACGATTGAGAGATGCTCATGTGTATGAGTGATACTGAGTTGCGCTTGAATAGCCAGGCTGATTTCTTTGCGGGGAAGGCCGCTGATGCTGGCCAGGTGACAGAAGACCAGGCCGTCGAACGTTTCCGGCCGATGAGCGGGTCTTCAAGGTTCCAGGCCGCCTTCTGGCTGTGCAGAGAGAAGTTGTTTTTACTTCGGAAGGTGAGAAAGTGCGCAGAGAGGTCCGTGCCCGTCAGTCTGTGCGTTCAGTGGACGAGCGAATGCACATGTTCCAAGACAGTGGTCATACTTGTGTAGTTCGCTCGACGTCTTCCAAGTGCAGTCTGCGCGCGCGCTCTTTCAGTCGTCGAGGTCCTCTCTGCGAGTTCTGGCCAAGCATATGTAAACGCCGCACAGGGATACATCAGCGAATTCAGACCCTCCCTGCTGGGAGTGCACCTGTCCCTCCTCTCAGGGTGCCCTCCTCAATCTGATGACCTTGGGCCGCGGGGGGCGGGAGTGGGTGGGGGATTGGATCATCCTGTGGCTGAGCTGTGCCATGCCTCGCTCGAGCTAGCCGCGCACCGAGGAGCTCTGTCTTGTGAAATCTGCGGGCGCCACTGCGTGGAGAACCCGCGGAATTTGAGGTCGGAGTGCTTGCCGCGCACAAGAGCTGGCAATGAAGTGCTCAGCAGACTGAAGAGGGGATTGCCTCCTACGTGCGAAGGCGGCTTCCCTGATTGGCCAGATGGCTCAGCGTGCCCAGCCTTGCAGCAGGTCACCACGCACAGACGTATAATATAATAGAATCCCTCCCCCAGCCCCTTTCCCGCGAGAGGTTGAGAGAGAGGTTGGGCGCGCTTGACAGGGGCGCAGCGCGCCCAAGCCCGCGGCGCGGCGGCATGGCTTGCCGGTGAGACTGCCGGCGCCCAGCGCGGCGCTCCGCGAGGCCTGCAACGGCGCGGTCCTGGGGCAGCTAGAGGCCGAGTTTATCTCGGCGGGCGGCAAGTCGAAGCTGGAGGTCGTGTTCACCCGTGAGCTCGACCAGCAGGTCCTCGACGCGGAGGGGGGCGAAGCGGCCGCGGGCGCCGTCAGGCTGCCCTCCTTCACCACCAAGGGTGCCCACCTCTCCGCCGCGTCGGCGGAGGATGGAGGATGGGCGCTGGATTCCGGCGCCCCCGCAGCCCGTGGTCAAGCAGGCCCCTCGGCGCAGGGTGGCCCAGGAGTCGACCAGGGACCCTGCGGGGCCAGATCTTGCAAAATCGCCAGGAGTTCGAGGCCGCCAATACGAAGGGCTCATCGGAGCCTGCAGCCCTGGCCGGCTCTGCAGCTTCGGTGGCCAGCGCGGAGAAGGCCCCAGCGGCAGACCAGGTCATGATTTGAAAGAGCTCGGGCCCGAAGTGCATGTTAAAGAACTTCGGGGGTTTTGCGAGCGCTGCTGGATGTGCACTGCAAGTGCCCCTCCTCATATACTGGAGCAGCACTCGGCGATTCGCCGGCGGGCGACGCAGGGAGCTCAGCAGGAGCCGAAGGAGGAGCCGCAGGGCGCCGCCGAGCTGAAGGCGCAGCAGGAGGGCATCTGCACGAAGGAGACGGACGACCAGCTCACAATGAAGGAGAGGTTGATGATGCTGGCCGCCGAGAGGGGCGCTCCCAGGGCGATCAGATGCCGGCTGGAGGAGGAGAACAAGTACTTCGCGCAGTCGGTGCTGGAGCGCAGGCTGGACAGCGTTCTGACATCTCACCCCGCTGCTTCTACATCGGAGATCGTGCCTCCCAAGACGAAAAAGGACAGGTGTCCCGCCAGCAGGACAGAGATGTTTTGGTGGAGAGCTTGATCGCCCAGGTCGATGCGGAGATCCAGTAGAGGACGTGCCTCATTACAGCAGGAACTTTCTGGACTACGTGCTCATGTTTTGGAGGCACCTGGTCGTCCGTGACCGCGGCTGTGTCTCCACTGGCGGGAGCGCTTACGATTCAAGAACTTCAAGGGCAACGGCGTCGCCGAGCTGAGCGTCTTCTTGGGCCTCGACGCGCTGGCCAATGTCCCATGGCACGGTCAACGGGGAAGACGAGGAGAAGAACCACGGGCCGAATCCCGTGGGCACAGGGCTCTACAGCCACGTCGGCCGCGGAGACTTGGGCTCTGACGCGTACGATCTCGACGACGACGAGGAGCTCGCGAGCGGCATCCCTGACCTGACTGCGGTGCCGCCCTGGCCCTCCATGGATGTCGAGCCGGACGTCGTCACCGACAGCACTGTAGCTGGTGCCAAGGACGGCGACGAGTTGACCGGCGAACATTACCGATAGAAATTTGACAAGTGCTTGGCCCTCTTCTATGACTCGGGCAGCAGTTCTGACAAGGCGAAGGCCATGGAAGAGGTCAAGGCGATGCTTGCCATGGCCGCCGACTGGTGAGGTGCCTCGTGCTTTCAGGTCGCGCTAAGGTGTCCCGCCGCAATTCTCGTCGCCTGCTGGTTTCGCCTCGTTTTGGCCAGCTGGTTCTTCCGCAAAGCTGCTGCTCGCGCGTCGGCGCGGGCCCCCTGCCATTGCTCCTGCTGGCCTCGGACAGCACGAGCATTAGCGGGCAGCCTGCCAGTAGCTGTTCGCTGGGCCATTGGGTTCGGCATCCGCTGCTCGGCATAGGCGGGGCTGCGTGGCCAGCGTCGTCGGGCTCAGTGCTCGGCATGGCAGCCCGTTGGGGCTGCTTCGGCTTGCATGCCAGCGGTCATTGAACGACCGGTTTAGCCAGGGCCCTCCTCCTCCTCCTCCTCCTCCTCCTCCTCCTCCTCCTTCTCCTCCTCCTCCTCCTTTTCCTCCTCCTTCTCCTCCTCCTCCTCCTCCTCATTTTCCTCCTCCTCCTCCTCCTCCTCCTCCCCCTCCTCCTCCTCCTCCTTGAGCCGGCAAAAATCAGGACGGACCGTTCTGGGCAGCTGTTCCTTTGCCTCTCCGGTCCCCTCGCCGCGCCACGAGGCCGTCAGAAACGGTCCGGGCGGAGAGGGGGGAGGAGGATGGGAGGAGGAGGAGGAGGAGGAGGAGGAGGAGGAGGAGGAGGAGGAGGAGGAGGAGGAGGAGGAGGAGGAGGAGGAGGAGAGGGAGGAGAAAGAGGAGAAGGAGAAGGAGGAGAGGGAGGAGGAGGGTCCGTAGCCATGTTGGCTCAAGCCGCTCAACAGCGAGCGACAGCCCTGTTGTTCAAACTCGTTCGGCGATGGCCTTTCCGTTTGTAGCTGCAGTCTTCGCTCGTTGTGCTTGAGATGACTGTTCGGGGGGGCGCGGGTGATGCGCGCCCCGTGTCCGATGATGCTGTTGCCCATCGCCGCACGGCTGCTGAACGTCGTGAACGCCGAGAGTGGGCCCGCAGGTCTGCCGATCGGGCGATCAGCTGAGGGTGCATAAAGACCAGGTGTGAGCGTCTTTGAGCTCCTGCTTCCCATCTTCTGGGTGAGCCGGCACTGGCAGATCGTAGATTGGCTCTTGCACCGGCTCTGTCAGACCTGCTCCAGGGTCGGCCGGCCGATCGTGCTGCGGTCCTTCGGAGACGCGTGGCTTTGTATTCTGCGGTGCAGCCTGGTGGTTGGGTATCTTCGGCCGCGGTGGCGGAGCTCAAGCACATGCAGAAGGGACCTCGTCTGCCTTTGCCTTCGGTGCTGAATCCTGATGCGGTTCCTTTCATCCCTTGCGGTGGGTGGGAATCGATCGACGGCAGCGTGACGGAGTCAGGTCGCGAGGGCAACGTGGCTCAGCCCCAGGGGGAGACTTGCCCCTGTGTTGGCTCTGGCCTTGGGGGCGGAGCAGCAACACCACGGCAGTGCGTCGACGAAGTGATGGACAACCGCCTGCAGGTGCAGGTGTGCGGTCGGGTTTGGTGGCAGGCGCGTGCGGCCACTGCCGCCGGCTGGCTCACGTTTTTGGTTTCTCGCCATGTTGCCGCGGTCCCGCTTCGCTCGGGGGGAAGGGGGTCCGTTCCTGACGACGGTTCCCGTGATGGCGGGCTCTATGTGTTTTGCCCCACCCAGCCACTCAAGTTCGTTCGTGGTTCGGCGCGCTGGTATGACTCGAGCTCCACATCCAGCACCGATTGTACCAGGACGAGGGGGAGATGCAGGAGAGGGAAGAAGCCGCCATCTTCGATGAGGGCTGCCGCCAGGGAGCCAGCTCGTGATGGTTGCAAGCAGTCTTGAGCCTTCTCGTCCCATGTTGCCATCCCTTGTCGCCGCATGTGGATAGCAGGTTGCGAGTCTGTTTGTGCGGTCGAGGTGTGAGCTGTGTTGATTGCGCTGCCTGCGCTCTCGGTCTCAGCGTAGTTTTGTCGTCGTACTGTTTTCGCTACCTCACGTCGGGCGTGCCGGTGGTGGAGTCTCGAGACCAACGGGAGACCAAAAGGAGAGGGAGGAGGGGAACAGGGAGGAAGAGGAGAGGGAGGAGGAGAGGGAGGAGGAGGAGGAGAGGGGGAGGAGGATAGGGATGAAAAGTCAACCCCGAGGACGGGGACCAAGCCTCCCGGGGGTTCGACGTCGCGAAGGAAAAATCCCGACGCCGGGGGGTGCACCGAAACCACGACGGCGAGGCTCTTGGGGGGCAGCCTCCGCGCCTCCGCGCCCGTGACCTTCCCGCGAGGGGGGTGGGCGCCGCTCCGAGGACTCCCACCACCAATCCTCTCAGTCCCTCGCGGAATTATGCTACATACATACATATATATATATATATATATTAATGTATGCATGTATGTATGTATGTATGTATGTATGTATGTATGTATGTATGTATGTATGTATGTATATATGTATGTCTATATATATACACATACATATGTATATGTATATATATATATATATATATATGTCTGTATGTGTGTATATATATAAGACCCTTCCCGATTGCGAACGCGGGCCCGTGGTCTGCACTGTGCGGGGGTGGTCTGCACGGAAGCCCACAAAGGCTTCACGGAGGCCCGCAAAAAATAGGCAAAACATAGTCGGGGGACGATTTTTGTTGTATTTGTGAGCACTTGGAGTATTTTTTGTGCATATCTTATGTCTCGCACAAGATAGTCGGGGCACAATGTTTTGAGTAGTTTTCCAGAATTGGGGATTTCTTCGTTTCGAAAACAGTTTGCCCAAACATTCCCCTGTATGGGGGACGCGCCCGAGCTAACCTTGGGGCGTTCGGCGCCCCCGGCCACGCTCCAGCTCGATCTGGCTCGATCCCCAGGCTTCGGTCCCCGAGCTCGGTCCGATCCGACACGGGAACCACAGGTGGAGACCCATGCCAAGAGTCGAAGAAAAAACAACGCCATAAACATAAAACTTTTGGCGTTCCGCGCGGATTTCGTGGATCGACGCTGGGGCCCCCCCGCGGCGCCTCCGGCGCCCCCCCCTGGCGCGTTCCTCGCGCCAGCGAGGGGGGTCCAGCGCAGATCCAAGAAATCCGTGCGGAGCGCCAAAAGTTTTTGTTTGTGGCGTTTGTTATCCTTCCAAAGAGACACCCTGCTTGCCTCCAGGGTGCCCTGGGTTTCTTGGGTTCCGGTAGTTTTGTTCTTGCAAGCGGGCCGTTCCCACGCCGAAAAGCAACGGGCGTCCTGGGGTCTCAGGGTTGGGTTTGTGTTGCTCCCATCGTACTTAAGGACCACATCCCAGAAATACGTTCGAGCACCCGGAAAAGTGTCGAAATAGTGTCGAAACAATGTCGGGCGAGTGTTTCCCAGGGCCCGACACGTGAACACCCTAGAGTTTTGGGGTGTTTTTCTGGCGCTCGAATTTTTTCCAGGTGATCAAGGCTAAAGGAAGTTGGAACATCATAAGGTTGGGTTTCTTGTGGCAGGTTCCTTCTGGTCCAGGCCCCGCTGCAGTTCCCACTCTCTGGCCTGCAGGGGCCGAGCCCGCTCGGCGATGTCAGACGGTCCGGGACCGATCCGACCCCGCGCCGAGGCGAGCGCGGCCCGATCCTGTCCGATCGAACCCGACTTCGCGGTCCGCTCCAGCTCGGGCTTGCCAATCGCCCATTGATCGCCCAGGATCATCATCATCATCATCATCATCATCATCATCATCATCATCATCATCATCATCGTCGTCGTCGTCGTCGTCGTCGTCGTCGTCGTCATCGTCGTCATCATCATCACCACTACCATCAAGCACATCTGGGCCCAGACCGCACCACAGCAGCGCAACAGGAACGCGCTCGTCCGACCTCCCTTCTCGGGCGCGCATCCTCCCTCGAGGCGCCCAGCTGAGCGCAGCCTTCTCGAAGGTTCGCGGCGCATGGCTGGGGCATGCGAGCGTTGGGACCTCTCCGATGTTTTCTCTACAACCTGCTGTCGTTGATCTCGGCGGGCCGCTGCCACGAGGTGGCACATGAGTTCGGTGCTGACGCCGTCTTGCTTCCTGGCACGCGCGTCAGGAATTGGGCGGGCCGGCAGTATCAGGTGGAGCGGATCGGCAGCGGGTACTCTGCGATACACCTTGGGTGGGAGGCCTCAGCGTGGACAAACCGGTCGGCTGGCTGCAAGGTCATACCTGGACAATTCAGACTCAAGGATGTGGTGGACATCTTCATGCCCCCCAAGGCGATCCAGGGCAGAGCGGGAGTTGTGCAAGCGAAGAGCGGCAAGGTCGACGTGACGTTCCTTGTAGGCTACCCACCACCCACGGGCGTTACGGGAAAGAAGTTTGCTCTTCATGAGGCGGTGGCGAATGGCGACGCATCAGTGGATCGACAACATCTTTGAGGGCATCCGGACTCGCTCGCTACTGGCAGGTGGCATGGATGTGAACAGTGGCTTCGGCGAGCGCAGAGATGGCGCTCCTGTGGCAAAGGAACACGCGGGGGAGCACAATCGAGCGAAGCAGTTTGTTTCTGGCGACCATATTCGAAATTCGAGCTCACCTAGTACATGGTATCGCGAGGGTGGGCCCACATTCTTCGGTACCAACGGGACTGGTTTTACAATCGACCGCTGGTTCTTGCCATTGGTTGCGCTTGAGAAAGTCTTCGAATGCAAGGTGAGCGACCATCGCGGGCGAAGGCTACTATTCAGTCTAGACCGTTAATTTCGCGATCATATGCCGCTTCTGCTCGTGCTGGACTACATCCTAGACGGAGTTTCGGCCACGGCGGACACGAAGCTACTTGCGTGGGATCTTCAGAAGCTGTCGGAGGCTCTGCAGACAGGAAAAGGGCGCGACTTTGTTCTGCTGCAGTTGGGGGATCTTTGTAAGCAACACGAGAACGAGTTCGCATCCCTGCGCGAGGATAGACGACTTGATGAACACTTGGGTATGGCGGTGCAGTGCCTTCAGGAGGTCGGCCAGACGCGCTTTGACACAACGTAACACCCCAGAGACATCACACGGCAGAGGCACGGATGCAACTTGAGAGGCGACGGCTCGCGGGGCCTCGCGCTGAAGAGAGAGAGAGAGAGAGAGAGAGAGAGAAAGAGAGAGAGAACAAAGAGAGAGAGAGAGAGAGAGAGAGAGAGGGAGAGAGAGAGGGAGAGAGAGAGAGAGAGAGAGAGAGAGAAAAAAAGAGAGAGAGAGAGAGAGAGACATAGAGAGAGAGAAAGAGAGAGAGAGAGAGAGAGAGAGAGAGAGAGAGATAGAGCAACTAGCAGAACTGGGCCCAGGGGCTTCCGACCCAATCGGCGACGAAGAGCAGCAGGATCCCATCAAGAGGCATCCTAAGCAGCTGCGTCAATGGGCTCGACGACGAGCTGAGCGTCGTTCATCGCCGGAGACGGACTCAGGGGAGGCTGAGAAGTTGGGACACAAGTTCGAGACGCATCGGGGTGCACACCTGGCCGAGCGGGCCCAGGGGACGCGACGGCGGGCAGTCGAGACGCGCGTGGCGAAGCCGAGCGCGGAGGTGGGGCATGTCTGCGCGCAGAGCTGATCGAGCCGAACTCCGCCGACGCGGCGTCGCTGCTGCTGCTCTCTACGAGAGGAGCGACCACCTGGACGAGTTAATTAGCTGAGCGCGATCTACGTCGCACGAGTGGGAAGCGCAGAGGATCGGGGCAGTGGAGCGTTCCATCGAACTCTTATTCTGTTGTCTCGAACCTGGGCATTGCGCGACGGCGAGGCGACCGATGGGGGCCGGGGCGGCCGACGATCGAGGAGGTGGCACAATTTTGTCGCAGCTGCAGACTGGAGGTGCAGGCATTTGGCAAACGTGGCGGTCTGCAAGGTCTGGGCGGCAATTGGCTCATCCACTTCGCCTGCGCGTTTCGTTTCGGAGGACTCTTTAAGAAGCCGGGCTGCCACGAGCACGAGATGAACTTCGACCCGACGTGTCTCTGCTACTTGGCGCATAGGAGGCGCGGGGGCGTGATGGTGGTCATCAGGTGTGAAGGCTACGCTGTGGGAAAACGAGGTCTTCGCTGCGCTTCGGAGTTGCTCGACATGTCGAACGCATCAGCCTGCGCGCCGATCAAGTGGCTCGACGATGCTGTGGAGGAGCTGACAGACCCTGTGGATTGGGCACTTACGCATGCGCCTATACATCATTGCATTGCGGTAATCGAGGCGCGTGGCGAGGCGTGGCATTTGGCCCTTGGCTGCGGGGGTTTCACGGGCACCTGCGAGGCGCCGAAGGATTCCGCGGTGGCAGTCAGAGGACCTGTACATCGATGGCGCGCTGCGTGCGCTGCTCAAGACAACTCACTCATGTCCAAGACCCGCGTTTCGGAGCTCCCCGTCCCATGCGCCGCGACCCAGTTCGCCGATGACTTGAAAAAAGAGGCGTGGTGCGTTGCCGGGCTGGGCATCGGATGGCGGAGCAGACGCACCTGTGGCTGTGAAGAAGGTCGGGGAAGGCCACGCCCGCGGAGCCCCCCACTTCTGGGCGTTCGCGGGGCTGACAGCGGGGCTGAAGGAGCGAGGCGACGCCGCGGGCGGCCAGAACGCCAAGTTGATTCAAGAGATCTGGGGCGCTCACTCGGTCAAGGACAAGATAGAGATGCGCGCGTGCCGTTCTGACAAAACGCACGACGAAGGGAACGAGGGGATCGCCTTCGGGCTGCGCGAGGGGCTGTGCGGCGCCAGGTGGTGATCCTGAGCTGCCGTCAGGTGGGGGCGAACCGCGAGCAGGGGAAGGCTCTCGCGCCCTGCAGGGAGCGCGAGTTGCAGGAGTACGTCATGCAGCTGTTGCAGCAAGGCTTCGACGGGTGCGAGAGCCATCAGATGAGGCGCCGACGCGTGCTGCTGATGTACTTGGGGATGCGTGCGAGCTCGCTGCTGCTCTGCATGAGTCCGAACGCGAGCCTGCCGCTGATGTACCCGATCGCGTGCGCGAGCCTGCTGGCGTACCAGAGCTGATACTCGAGCCTGCTGGCGCAGGCAATTATGAAGTAGATCTGCCTGTCGGTAACCCCGCCACATCGCAGAGTGCCTAGCCGGAGAATATCTCTCCCCCCGCTCTTCCCGCTTCGACCTCCTCGCCTCGCCCTCTTCCCCCCGTCGTTCGACGGGCGCCCATAGGGGATCTCGGCGCGCCCCGCTAAAGCCGCGGACGCCCCCAGTGGGGTTCTCGACTCCTGGGCTTGTTTTGATTTCTCTTGGGATTGAACGGGGCAGTCCTCGCTGGGGCATTCTGATCAACATCGATAGGTTGCGTGCGATGTTGAGACGCACGCGGCGCTAATTCGTTCCCCCAGTCGGCCGTAACTCGAGTGCGTCGGCGGGGTCTGCCGTTGGCCACTGTCGGCTTCAGACCTGTGTTGCGCACGTCGCCTCGGTCGAAGTCGCCGCACGCCGCCTTCGCAGACGAGTCTGCGCAAAAAAGGGCGTTGAATTTGGAGCCCTCGACAGAAGCCTCGCAGGGCCTCCTTTGCAACGCAAGGACAAAACAATATAGGGGCCCACGGCGCTGAATGACAAATCATCATCGTCACCATCATCATCATCATCGTCCGTCGGGAAAATCGCTCATTATCCCACCCAGGCCCCGAACTTTCTTATCCCCAGGAGTTTGATGTTACGGGTAGTCGGTGACCTCGACCCCTCGCCCGCTTCCCCATTTTTGGACCTCCTGGGAGGTCCTCGTCGCCACCGCTGGATTCGCATTGGAATCCTGGTCAGAACGTGCCCGGGAGAGGTCCAGGGGTAGCGGTGTCGGTGCCGCTTGGTTGCCCCAGCCAGAGGGGGGGAGTGGACTCCGCCCCAGACTGCCCTCGGGGCCTGGTCAGGCTGGCCTGGGCCACCCCGCGGAGCCGTTTGTGCGCAGCCCGCCTGTTTGCGACGCAGTCGCAGGCGTTCGGGGCCGAACCGTTAGGGCCGAAACACGTTCCCTAGGACCGGCGCAGGTTGGGACCCCCCAGTTGATGGTCGGTTAATTTATGTTCGGCGGCGAGCGAGGGGAGAAGGGAGAGGGAGAAGGCTTTTTCACAAGGAGGTTGGATTTCTCAGAAGTCCTCGCGCCTTCTGAGCCGTTTTCTCGGTCGCCGGGTCGCCGGGGAAGGTTCAGGAATTTTCTCAGAAGGCCGGGGGACTTCCGAGGCTTCTGAGAAACCCCCCTTTTCTCGTTTCCCCCCCTCGCTCGCCGCCGAATTGTGACGGTCCCATGTTCTCTCGTGTCCAGCGGGCCAGCTCCCCTTGGTTGAGCGGCGCAGTCAGGCAGTGCCCTCCTTTCCCCTCCCGTCGTTGCTCCTGCGCGCGCGTGCTGGCAGGAGGGAGGGCCGTAGCCACTTTGACGCAGGCCAGTCTGAGGAGACGGCGTGGTTGACCAAAACCCTCTCAGAGCGCCGGAAGAAACGAGTTGCCCCCTATCACAGGCTCGAGATCGTCGTTTGTGTGTGTATGGGTCGGCTGCCCTTCCCGCCAGGAGCCCCCCGGGCCTCCAGGAGACCGCGGCGCCCGCAGCGCATGCTCCTCGCTCTGGGCATCGATCCCCCGTTGCGCCTCTACGCGCCAAAGCCACCTCACGCCTCTGCCGCCTGCCCTGCCACTCCTTTTCTCCGCCCCCCCCCTTGCTCTGCCAAATTCCCACCTCCCCCCTGTTTCCCCTCTTCTCCCTCCCCACCCCATCCGCTCTCATTTCCATATCCTTCCCACCTGCTGACTTCATCCCATGCTCTTTCCCCCCGCACCGTTTGGGCTGACCCGCCTCTTTCTCACGCCCCCTGTTTGATTCGAGTGGTTTCTCTTGGGATGCCTCCTTGGAGCCTCTTGGAGAGCTCTTTGGGGCACGTGGGAGGCTTTTTGGGGCCTCGTGGGGCCCCAGCGGGGGCTTCTTGGGGGCGTCTTGGAGGCCTCTAGAGGCCTCACGGAGGGCCCTCGGGGGCCTCTGGGCTCGAAGGGCCATTTTGGTTTAAGTCGGGCGTGCACCTCCACAGGAGGAAGATTCTAGAATAATAGGAAAGATACTCTGGAGACGAGTTTTCTACTATTTTTGACTATGTTTGAATTTGTTTGGACTATCAGCAAATTTTCCTCAAAAATCCCCCTCCTGTAGAGGGACATGCCCGGCCCAAATATTGGTGGGCCGGGCTCGAAATCGCAGTTCGTATTCCCACTCTTGTGGTCTGTCTCTTGTCGTCTTGGGAGCCTCTGCAGGGCTGTCTCTGGGCCGTCTCTGGGCCGTCCTGGGGCCTCCTTGGAGGCAGCGCGGGCCGCCTTGGGACGATCTTGTGGGCCACTTGGGCCGTCGTGTCCGCTGTCGAAATCTACAATGCGGATGTGCTGAACATCGAAGAAGAAAAAAACGCATAAACATAAATTGTTGGCGCTCCGCGCGGATTTCTTGGATCCGCGCTGGACCCGCCTCCCTGGCGCGCGGAGCGCGCCAGGGGCGGCGCCGGAGGCGCTGCCGGGGGGGGGCCCAGCACGGATCCAAGAAATCCGAGCTGAATGCCAAAAGTTTATATTGATGTGTTTTTTTTCTAGAGCATGCGCGTTTGCCCAAAAAGAATGGGACAATGTTGGCCTCTTGGGCTTCGTGGGCCATCTCGAAGCCACCTTGGATCGTCGTTGGGCTACCCTGCGCCGTCATGGCGCTCCCTTCGACTGTCTCGGCGCTCTGTCTGGGCCCTGTTGGGCTGTCTCGGGGCTGTCTCGGTGCTCCGGAGGCCCGGGAGGTGCGTCGACGAGCTCGCCCCCCCCACCCCCCTCCCCTCCCCCGCTCCCAAGAATTGCATGTTGGATTCCAGCGGGGAGGGAAAGGGGGAGGGGGACAGCCAAATGTCTCACATGCCTGTTCACCCCCGGCAAGCGGGGGTCGGCGGATCCCTTCCCTCTCACTTCTCACCTAAATTTCTCCTCGCCCTGGCTTCGCCTTAGGAAGGGGCATGGAGGTGCGAAGCGGACCTGCAGATTCTGCCCCGCTCCGACGGCGAGGCTCGGCTCGAAGCGCGCGCCCCCCCCGTCGAAGTTTTCGGTGCGCTGGCGCCCCCCCTTCCTCCACCCCCCTCGCCCGCGGGCCCCCTGGAGGAGGGTCAGGGGGGGGGGGGGCGCCAGGCCCGGGGGCCGATGATCCTCAGGACGCGTGCCAGCCGGGTTGGCAGTCCGCTGGGTTTGTATGTGTATGTGTACGTGTGTATGTATATGTGCTTGTGCTTGTGCTTGTGCATATGTCTGTCTGTCTGTCTGTCTGTCTTTTTGTCTGTCTGTCTGTCTGTCAGTCAGTCAGTCTGTCTGTCTGTGTGTCTGTCTGTCTGTATGCTGTATGTGCGTATGTATGTATGTATGTATGTATGCATGCATGTATGTGTGTGTATGTATGTATGTATGTATGTATGTATGTATGTATGTATGTATGCATGCATGTAGGTAGGTAGGTAGGTAGGTGTGCATGCATGCATGTATGTTTGCATACATGTATGCATGTATGTATGTATGTATGTATGTATGTATGTAAATGTATATATGTATGTAAACGTAATTGTATGTATGTATGTATATGTACATGTATGTATGTATGTATGTATGGATGTATGTATGTATGGATGTATGTATGTATGTATGTATGTATGTATGCATGCATTTATGTCTGTATATATATATAGATGTGTGTATGCATGCTTGTATAGACGCATATACATATGTGTATATGTGTATATATATACATGTGGATAGCCCCCCCCCCAGCACCCATTATTCGTTTTGTTTCTTTCCACGTTGTCTTTCGCATCCCTTCCTCCGCTCCCCTTTTTGTTCTCTGTCCCGTTGTCCTCCGTCCTCCTTGCCGTCCTCTCTCTCTCTCGCTTGCCACTTCTCCCCATGGGGGCTGCGGGCGCCTTGTTCGTCGCCTCCGCGCAGGGGAGGCCAACGCTTGAAGGGGCGCCATCCTCCACACAGGAAGACCAAGGCTTGCAGGGACCTTCCCCAGACACGCCAGTGCCCCCACACCCTATGATTTAATATGGGTTTCTCTCACACAGGAGGAGGAGGGGGAGGAGGATCAGGGGGGAGACACATATGGATGCGGGGACAGCGAAAGAGAGAGAGAGAGAGAGAGGGGGAGACTCGAGGGAGCAGCGATCCCTGTGACACCACAATGTTTGCGACGCCTGGGGGCCCCAAGCCCTGTTATTTCATTGGGATGTTTGGGGTTTCTGGGGTGAGAATCCCAGAAACCCTATGATTCAAGGCGGGTCCTGGATTCGAGACGCCGGACCCCCAACCCTTGCAAACGCCGAAGGCGAGGAGACGACCACGCCAGCGAGTCCCACTGGGGCCCCTTGCGGCGGGCCCACCGTTCCTGGCCCGACTCCCCTTCGCTTTTTCTCGGAAGCATGGAACGTTTCATACCCCGGATTCAAGACGCCACTCCGAAATATATATGCTTTTCGCAAGCGAAAGTGTGGTTTTCCTATGCGGCAGTGTCGTTTTGCTGAGCGAAGGCGTTGTCTTCCTAAGCGAAGGTGTGGTTTTCCTGGGCGAACGCGTGCTTTTCCCAAGCGAACGCGTGGCTTTCCTGAGCGAGCGTGTGGTTTTCCTAAGCGAACGGGTAGTTTTCCTGAGCGAACGCGTGGTTTTCCTGAGCGAACGTTTGGTTTTCCTGAACGAAAGCGTGGTTGTCCTGAGCGAGCGTGTGGTTATCCTGGGCGAACGTGTGGTTTTCCTGATCGACCGTGCAGTTTTCCTGAGCGAGCGTGTGCCTTTCCTGACCGAGCGCGTGGTTTTCCTAAGCGAGCGTGTGGTTTTCCTCTGCGAACGTGTGGTTTTCCTGGGCGAACGTGTGGTTCTCCTGCGCGAGAGTGTGGCTTTCCTGCGCGATCGCGTAGGTAGTAGTAGTAGTAGTAGTAGTAGTAGTAGTAGTAGTAGTAGTAGTAGTAGTAGTAGTAGTAGTAGTGGTAGTAGTAGTAGTAGTAGTAGTAGTAGTAGTAGTAGTAGTAGTAGTAGTAGTAGTAGTAGTAGTAGTAGTAGTAGTAGTAGTAGTAGTAGTAGTAGTAGTAGTAGTAGTAGTAGTAGGTAGTAGTAGTAGTAGTAGTAGTAGTAGTAGTAGTAGTAGTAGTAGTAGTAGTAGTAGTCGTAGTATTAGTAGTAGTAGTCAGCAGTAGTAGTAGTAGTAGTCGTCGTGGTCGTAGTAATCGTAGTAGTATAGTACTAGTAGTAGTAGTAGTAGTAGTAGTGGTGGTAGTAGCAGTAGTGGTAGTAGTAGGCGTAGTCGTAGTCGTAGTCGTAGTAGTAGTAGTAGTAGTAGTAGTAGTAGTAGTTGTAGGAAAAGTAATGTAGTAGTAAAGTAGTAGTAGTAGTAGTAGTAGTAGTAGTAGTAGTAGTAGTAGTAGTCGTAGTAGTCGAAGTCGTAGTCGTAGCAGTCGTAGTAGTAGTCGTAATAGTAGTAGTAGTAGTAGTAGTAGTAGTAGTAGTAGTAGTAATAGTAGTTGTCGTAGTCGTAGTAGTAGTAGTAGTAGTAGTAGTCGTCCCAGTAGTAGTAGTAGTAGTAGTAGTAGTAGTAATAGTAGTAGTAGTAGTAGTAGTAGTGGTACTAGTCGTAGTAGTACTGGTAGTAGTAGTAGTAGTAGTAGTAGTAGTACTAGTAGTAGGTAGTAGTAGTAGTAGTAGTAGTAGTAGTAGTAGTAGTAGTAGTAGTAGTAGTAGTAGTAGTAGTAGTAGTAGTAGTAGTAGTAGTAGTAGTAGTAGTAGTAGTAGTCGTAGTCGTAGGTAGTAGTAGTATCGTGTTTTTTTTTTTTTTTTTTTAGTAGTAGTAGTAGTAGTAGTAGTAGTAGTAGTAGTAGTAGTAGTAGTAGTAGTAGTAGTAGTAGTAGTAGTAGTAGTAGTAGTAGTAGTAGTAGTAGTAGTAGTAGTAGTAGTAGTAGTAGTAGTAGTAGTAGTAGTAGTAGTAATGGTAGTAGTAGTTAGTAGTTCGTAGTAGTAGTAGTAGTAGTAGTAGTAGTAGTAGTAGTAGTAGTAGTAGTAATAGTAGTATCAGTAGTAGTAGTAGTAGTAGTAGTAGTAGTCGTAGTAGTAGTAGATAGTAGTAGTAGTAGTAGTAGTAGTAGTAGTAGTAGTAGTAGTAGTAGTAGTAGTACTAGTAGTCGTAGTAGTTGTAGTAGGATTATGATTAGGGGCAGGAGTAGGAGTAGGAGTCTGGTAGTAGGGTAGTACGTAGTAGTAGTCGTCGTCGTCGTAGTAGTAGTCGTCGTCGTCGTCGTCGTCGTCGTCGTTCGTCGTCGTCGTCGTAGTAACAGTAGTAATAGCAGCAGCAGCAGCAGCAGCAGCAGCAGCAGCAGCAGCAGCAGTAGTAGTAGTTGTAGTAGGTAGTCGTAGTAGTAGTATAGTAGTAGTAGTAGGTAGGTAGTAGGTAGTAGGTAGTAGGTAGTAGTAGTAGTAGTAGTAGTCGTAGTAGTAGTAGTAGTAGTAGTAGTAGTAGTAGTAGTAGTAGTAGTAGTAGTAGTAGTTGCATTAGTAGTAGCGTAGTAGTAGAAGTAGTAGTAGTAGTAGTGTAGTAGTAGTTGTCCGTCGTCGTCGTCGTCGTCGTCGTCGTCGTCGTCGTCGTCGTAGTAACAGTAGTAATAGCAGCAAGCAGCAGCAGCAGCAGCAGCAGCAGTAGCAGTAGTAGTAGTAGTAGTAGTAGTAGTAGTAGTAGTAGTAGTAGTAGTAGTAGTAGTAGTAGTAGTAGTATAGTAGTAGTAGTAGTAGTAGTAGTAGTAGTAGTAGTAGTAGTAGTAGTAGTAGTAGTAGTAGTAGTAGTAGTAGTAGTAGTAGTAGTAGGGGGAGGAAGAGGAGGAAGAGGAGGAAGAGGAGGAGGAGGAGGAGGAGCGGCATCAACAGCAGCATGGCATCTGCCTATTCAGCGGCCTACGGGGATCAATGTTTATGCCTGGCCCCCCGTCTTGTGTGTCCTCCTGTTGTCGGGGGGATTTTGAAAGATTCTGAAGGTCCTGTGGGATTGTGAAGGATTCTGAGGACTCTGAAGGATTCCGAGGATCCTGACGGATTCTGATGGATTCTGACGGATTCTGAAGATCCTGCGGGATTCTGAGGATCCTGAAGGATTCTGAGGATCCTCCGGGATCCTGAGGGATACTGTAGGATCCGGAAGGATTCTGAAGGATTCTGACGGATGCTGAAGATTCTGATGGATTCTGAAGGATTCTTGACGGATCCTGAAGGATCCTTTTGGATTCCGATGGATTCTTTTGATCCTGACGGATTCCCCGGGTTTTTTTGGGGAACTTGACGGATTCTTGGGGGTTCTGAAGACCCAGAAAGATTCTGAAGGATTTTGAGGATCCTAAGGCACTGGAAATGATTCTGATGATTCTCTGACGGATTCTCAAAGGATTCTCACGGATCCTGGGGGATTCTGAAGATCCTGAAGGGTTGTGAAGGATTCTTCGGATTTTGAGGGATTCGGAAGATTCTGAAGGATTTCCACGGGTCCTGAGGGGCTTCAAGGATTCTGGTGGATTCTGACGGATTCTGAAGATTCTGATGGCTTCTCAAGGATCCCGAGGGGTTCTGAGGATTCTGAAAGATTCTGACGGATTCTGAAGATCCTAAAAGATTGAGAGGATTCTGAGGGATTCTGAGGACCCGCAGGGATCCTGAGGGATTTACCAGGGATCCGGAAGGATTCTCACGGATTCTGAGGACTCTGAGGATCCTGAGGATTTCTGGTGCATTCTGATGGATTCCGAGGATCCTGAGGGACTGTGATCGAGGGATCTTCAGGATCCAAAAAAAGTCCTGAGGGATTCTGCGGATCTTGAAAGATCCTGGAGGGTTCTGAACGATTCTGAGGATTCTGAGGGAATCTGAGGATCCTGAGGGATTCTGAGGATTCGCAGGGATCATAAGGGACCCTCAAGGGTCCTGAGGGATTCTGACGGATTCCGAGAGACTCTGAGGATGCCGAGGGATTCTGAAGGATCCTGAGCCCTGACCCCCTGACACCTGAGCCCTGGGCCCTGAGCCCAGGGCCCCGTGTCCTCAGCCCTCAACCTTGGGCTCTACGTTCCGAACCCTGAGCCCTGGACCCTCCGCCCGGGGGGCCTGATTTTTTAAAATTAAAATACAAGCAAAACGTCCGGCGCCTTGAATCCCGGACCCGTCTGATTTAATATTGATTTCTCTAACACAGGAGGAGGAGGGGGAGGAGGAACAGGGGGGAGACAAACATGGAGGGGGGACAGCGAAAGAGAGAGAGAGAGAGAGAGAGGGGGGGAGACTCGAAGGAGCAGCGATCCCTGTGACACCACAATGTTTTCGACGCCTGGGGGTCCCAAGCCCTATGATTTCATGGGGATGTTTGGGATTTCTGGGGTGAGAATCCCAGAAACCCTACGATGTCATTTGGATGTTTGGGGATTCGGGGGATTTTCTGCCCTCCAGCAAAATCAGCTCAGGAGCCCCTCAGAGGTCAGAATCCAAAACATCCGAATGAATTCACATGTTTCGCGATATCAGGGTGCCCCAAACCCTATGATTACATTGGGTTTGTTTTTGAATTCTGGAATGCGAAGCCCAGAAACCCTATGATGTTATTTGGATGTTTTTGATTTTTGTGATCCTGCTGCCTTCCAGCAAACATCAGCACAAGTGGGCCCAGACCTTCCCAAATCCCAAAAATCCAAAAACATTCAAATGAACTCATTGGGCTTCTGTGATTCTCATCCCAGAAATCCCAAACATCCAAATGAAATCATAAGGTTTTGGGCACCCTGACATCGCGAAACCTGTGAATTCATTTGGGTTTTTAGGATTCTGACCCCTGAGGGGCTCCTGAGCTGATTTTGCTGGAGGGCAAAAACAAAACATCCAAATGAAAGCATAGGGTTTCTGGGATTCTCATCCCAGAATTCCCAAACATCCCCATGACATCATAGGGTTTGGGGCACCCTGACACCGCGAAACCTGTGACATCATGTGGAGTTTTTGGATTCTGACCCCTGAGGGGCTCCTGAGCTGATTATTCTGGATGGCAGAACATCCAAAACATCCTAACCATCCAAATGACATCATCGGGTTCCTGGGATTCTCACCCCAGAAATCCCAAACATCCCCATGAAATATCAGGGCTTGGGGCCCCCAGGCGTCGCAAACACTGTGGTGTCACAGGGATCGCTGCTCCCTCGGAGTCTCCCCCTCTCTCTCTCTCTCTCTTTCGCTGTCCCCGCATCCATATGTGTCTCCCCCCTGATCCTCCTCCCCCTCCTCCTCCTGTGTGAGAGAAACCCATATTAAATCATAGGGTGTGGGGGCACTGGCGTGTCTGGGGAAGGTCCCTGCAAGCCTTGGTCTCCCTGTGTGGAGGATGGCGCCCCTTCAAGCGTTGGTCTCCCTTGCGCGGAGGCGACGAACAAGGCGCCCGCAGCCCCCATGGGGAGAAGTGGCAAGCGAGAGAGAGGACGGCAAGGAGGACGGAGGACAACGGGACAGAGAACAAAAAGGGGAGCGGAGGAAGGGATGCGAAAGACATTGTGGAACGACACAAGACGAAGAATGGGCTACGGAAGCGGGAGGATGAGAGAGCGGGGGGGGGGGAGAGGGAGAGAGAGAAAGAGAGAGAGAGAGAGAGAGAGAGAGAGCGGAGAGAGTGAGAGAGAGAGAGAGAGAAACGATGCGCAAGGGGATGCCATGGGGGGGGGGGTGGGAGGGAGAAGGGGGGAGGAAGGAAGGGGGAAGGAAAAGATGATGGGGATGGGGTGGGGAGATAGACTACGAGATCGACAATAAACATTAATGGGAAGAGTGGGAGCGAGCTGTGCGCAGGCCGAGGCCCGAGGGGGAATCAGCGGATGTTGTGGGTGCTGTGGGTGCCCCCAGGCTTCGCAAACATTGTAATTTCACAGGGATCGCTGCTCCCTCGAGTCTTCCCCCTTTCGCTCTCTCTCTGTCCCCCTCCGCCTCTGTCTCCCCCCTTCTCCTCTTCCTCCTCCTCCTCCTTCTATAAGCAGAGGCAAAGTGTGTGAGAGGGAGAGAGAGAGAGAGAGAGAGAGGGAGTGAACCGTTCAACGACCGATGCAAAATGAATGGGTGTTGGGGGGGGGGGGCTGCGCATATATACATATATATATATATAGATATGTCTGTGCATATGTACATGTATGTATGTATGTATATATATATATATATTGTTTTCTATTGGGGAGAGAACTCCAAGTATGCTAGGTGTGTTCTTGTAGGCCCTCCCATAGGGCTCGAATCCAGTGTGTTGCTATCCATGCTCCTATATGATGTCCCTCTCCTTGGGCTCGAATCCCGTGTGTGTGCGTGTTGTGCATGTTCCTATCGAGTGTGCCCGTCTTGGGTTTCGCATCCTAGGTCTTGAAGCACGCTCCTGTACATTGCCCCCCCTCCTGGGGCTCGAGTCGTGTATGTGTGTGTGTGTGTGTTCTCCACGTGGGGCCCGACCGCCCGTGAGTCGAACCGTGTGTTTTGACGTGCTTCCTCTCTTTTCTTTCCTCCCGCCTGCTCCGTCTCGGGGCGTGCAGTCCCAGACCCGCTCACGCCCAGGCTCGCACTCCGACCTTCTCGTACGCGGACCTTGTCTTTCAGATCTGCTGAGTCGCAGAGGCCCAGACTCACTCTCACGGTCAGCCCGCTCACACTCAGATGCAGCCAGGCCACTCAAACCCACAATCATACCCAGACCACTCACACTCGGACCATACACACATTCAGAACTAGTCTCGATTACTCAGACCACTCATACTTCGATACACCTACCCTAAGCTTCGCCATGTTCACATTCATACACATAGAACCACTTACACCCAGACTCGCTCACACGCAGACTCACCCACACTCAGAATCACCCGCGCCCAGTCTCTCTTACTCAGGCCCACTTGTACCCAGACCCTGTCGTACCCAGGCGCTCGCAGCTGAAAAGGCCCAGGCAAATAGATGCACCAATGGGGATCCCCGCGTCGAGTAATCGTTGGTTTGAGTAGTTGGACAGTTGGACTGGTCCTCCGAGAATGTTCCACGTGCCCGCCCGCCCGTGGGCGCATCGTGGGCGCCGCGTGCCCTGCGTGGGTTCCCCGAGTTTCCCTTCCTTGGTGCCCCCGTGGGCGCTCCTGCGCCGTGCCCGTGGCAGGCCTGCCGAGGCTTCGCCTCGCTGGCGCCCCCGTGCCCTGGGCGGGCCAGCCGAGACCTCGCCTGGTTCCTGCCGGCGGGCGCCTCGTGGGTGCCTCGTGGGCGCCGCGTGTGCCGGGTGGGTTCCCTGGCTTCCCGACGTTCGCCTCGCTGGCGCCCGCGCCCTCGTGCGGCCGCCCCTGGGCGCCGAGTGCGCTGGGTGGGTGCCCCGCGGCGTCGACGCGGCAGCGCCCGTGCCCGCTCGCTTCGTGGGCGCCCCGTGCGCGCGGCGGGTTTCTCCCCGAGGATTCGCCACGTTGGCGCCCGCGCCCGCTCGTGGGCGCTGGGTGGGTTTCCCCGGGGTGTTGGCTCGTTGGCGCCCGTGCTTGCTCGTGGGCGCCTCCTGTAGGGGGGTTAAGGGGCGCGTGCTTACACCACACTGCACCCGCAGCATTCGGGGGTGGACAGAACCCCCATTAGTGACACGTCGATTAGTGAATTGTCCGTTTTCGGTTCTCGAGAGGGCGCCGTGGCCGTTATTTTCCAGGCTTGCGCCCGCCAGGTTTGGGCCTCAGGTCGTTTTCACTAAACCACGTTTTACTAAAGGGCTTGGGGCCCCCAGGCGTCGCAAACACTGTGGTGTCACAGGGATCGCTGCTCCCTCGGAGTCTCCCCCTCTCTCTCTCTCTCTTTCGCTGTCCCCGCATCCATATGTGTCTCCCCCCTGATCCTCCTCCCCCTCCTCCTCCTGTGTGAGAGAAACCCATATTAAATCATAGGGTGTGGGGGCACTGGCGTGTCTGGGGAAGGTCCCTGTAAGCCTTGGTCTCCCTGTGTGGAGGATGGCGCCCCTTCAAGCGTTGGTCTCCCTTGCGCGGAGGCGACGAACAAGGCGCCCGCAGCCCCCATGGGGAGAAGTGGCAAGCGAGAGAGAGGACGGCAAGGAGGACGGAGGACAACGGGACAGAGAACAAAAAGGGGAGCGGAGGAAGGGATGCGAAAGACATTGTGGAACGACACAAGACGAAGAATGGGCTACGGAAGCGGGAGGATGAGAGAGCGGGGGGGGGGGAGAGGGAGAGAGAGAAAGAGAGAGAGAGAGAGAGAGCGAGAGAGAGGGAGAGTGAGAGAGAGAGAGAGAGAAACGATGCGCAAGGGGATGCCATGGGGGGGGGGTGGGAGGGAGAAGGGGGGAGGAAGGAAGGGGGAAGGAAAAGATGATGGGGATGGGGTGGGGAGATAGACTACGAGATCGACAATAAACATTAATGGGAAGAGTGGGAGCGAGCTGTGCGCAGGCCGAGGCCCGAGGGGGAATCAGCGGATGTTGTGGGTGCTGTGGGTGCCCCCAGGCTTCGCAAACATTGTAATTTCACAGGGATCGCTGCTCCCTCGAGTCTTCCCCCTTTCGCTCTCTCTCTGTCCCCCTCCGCCTCTGTCTCCCCCCTTCTCCTCTTCCTCCTCCTCCTCCTTCTATAAGCAGAGGCAAAGTGTGTGAGAGGGAGAGAGAGAGAGAGAGAGAGAGGGAGTGAACCGTTCAACGACCGATGCAAAATGAATGGGTGTTGGGGGGGGGGGGCTGCGCATATATACATATATATATATATAGATATGTCTGTGCATATGTACATGTATGTATGTATGTATATATATATATATATTGTTTTCTATTGGGGAGAGAACTCCAAGTATGCTAGGTGTGTTCTTGTAGGCCCTCCCATAGGGCTCGAATCCAGTGTGTTGCTATCCATGCTCCTATATGATGTCCCTCTCCTTGGGCTCGAATCCCGTGTGTGTGCGTGTTGTGCATGTTCCTATCGAGTGTGCCCGTCTTGGGTTTCGCATCCTAGGTCTTGAAGCACGCTCCTGTACATTGCCCCCCCTCCTGGGGCTCGAGTCGTGTATGTGTGTGTGTGTGTGTTCTCCACGTGGGGCCCGACCGCCCGTGAGTCGAACCGTGTGTTTTGACGTGCTTCCTCTCTTTTCTTTCCTCCCGCCTGCTCCGTCTCGGGGCGTGCAGTCCCAGACCCGCTCACGCCCAGGCTCGCACTCCGACCTTCTCGTACGCGGACCTTGTCTTTCAGATCTGCTGAGTCGCAGAGGCCCAGACTCACTCTCACGGTCAGCCCGCTCACACTCAGATGCAGCCAGGCCACTCAAACCCACAATCATACCCAGACCACTCACACTCGGACCATACACACATTCAGAACTAGTCTCGATTACTCAGACCACTCATACTTCGATACACCTACCCTAAGCTTCGCCATGTTCACATTCATACACATAGAACCACTTACACCCAGACTCGCTCACACGCAGACTCACCCACACTCAGAATCACCCGCGCCCAGTCTCTCTTACTCAGGCCCACTTGTACCCAGACCCTGTCGTACCCAGGCGCTCGCAGCTGAAAAGGCCCAGGCAAATAGATGCACCAATGGGGATCCCCGCGTCGAGTAATCGTTGGTTTGAGTAGTTGGACAGTTGGACTGGTCCTCCGAGAATGTTCCACGTGCCCGCCCGCCCGTGGGCGCATCGTGGGCGCCGCGTGCCCTGCGTGGGTTCCCCGAGTTTCCCTTCCTTGGTGCCCCCGTGGGCGCTCCTGCGCCGTGCCCGTGGCAGGCCTGCCGAGGCTTCGCCTCGCTGGCGCCCCCGTGCCCTGGGCGGGCCAGTCGAGACCTCGCCTGGTTCCTGCCGGCGGGCGCCTCGTGGGTGCCTCGTGGGCGCCGCGTGTGCCGGGTGGGTTCCCTGGCTTCCCGACGTTCGCCTCGCTGGCGCCCGCGCCCTCGTGCGGCCGCCCCTGGGCGCCGAGTGCGCTGGGTGGGTGCCCCGCGGCGTCGACGCGGCAGCGCCCGTGCCCGCTCGCTTCGTGGGCGCCCCGTGCGCGCGGCGGGTTTCTCCCCGAGGATTCGCCACGTTGGCGCCCGCGCCCGCTCGTGGGCGCTGGGTGGGTTTCCCCGGGGTGTTGGCTCGTTGGCGCCCGTGCTTGCTCGTGGGCGCCTCCTGTAGGGGGGTTAAGGGGCGCGTGCTTACACCACACTGCACCCGCAGCATTCGGGGGTGGACAGAACCCCCATTAGTGACACGTCGATTAGTGAATTGTCCGTTTTCGGTTCTCGAGAGGGCGCCGTGGCCGTTATTTTCCAGGCTTGCGCCCGCCAGGTTTGGGCCTCAGGTCGTTTTCACTAAACCACGTTTTACTAAAGGGGGGTCTGTCCATCCCCGAAGCATAGCTCACACAACAGAGCTTGCAACGCATAACCCAAACCACCCAGCTCACACCACATATAGCTTGCGCACTGTGTTCGTATGAACGCAGCCTGCTCCACCACGCATCTCGCACCACATCGCGTACATCACATAGCTCACGCCATATAGCTCACGCCACATTGCTTACACATTATAGGTTCACCACCACGCTTACACAAGATTGATGAGTATGGAGGTGGTGATCATGCTGCTACTGATGATGGTGATGATTGTGATGACGATGACGATGACGATGACGATGGTGATGATGGTGATGGTGAGGAGGATGGGGATGGTGATGATGATGCTGATAATGGTAATGCTAATGATGATGGTGATGATAATGATGATGCTGATTACGATGATGGTGCTTATGGCGATGACGGTGATATAGATGATGATGATGATGATGATGATGATGATGATGATGATGATGATGATGCTGATGCTGATGCTGATGCTGATGCTGATGCTGATGCTTATGTTGTTGTTGTTTATGATGATGGTGCTGACGATGGTGATGATGATTACGATGATGATGCTGGTGATGCTGGTGGTGGGGATGATGATGCTGATGATGATGGTGATGAGGAGGATGAGGACGAGGACGAGGATCGGGATCATGATCAGGATCATGATGATGCTGATGACGATGCTGATGATGACAATGCTGATGCTGATGCTGAGGACGATCACGATCATGATCACGATGCTGATGACGATGATGACGAGTCTGATGCTGATGATGAGGATTGTGATGATGATGGTGATGCCGATGATCATGATGATGAGTATGACGATGATGATGACACTGCTGATTATGATGATGATGATGGTGATTGCGATGATGATGGTGATGCTGATGATGAATATGATGATGAGGATGATGAAGGTAAGGACGGTGATGATGATGACGATGATTATTTGATCATCGTCGTTATCGTCACTGTCATCATCATCGTCATCGTCATCACCATCGTCATCATGATCATCGTCATCATCAGCATCAGTATGATCGCCATCATCCTGATCATCACCATCATCATCATCATCACCACCATCATCATCATCAACATCATCATTATCATCGTCATCTACATCGGCATCGTCATCGTCATCGCATCGTCATTGTCATCATCGGAGGGTGCCCCAATCTTCGTGTTTGTTGAGTGTTTTTGTGCATCCTGGGGGAAGGTACCGTCGGATGTTTTTCAGTTTGGCCGGCGGAGGGCTACCTGTTCTTGAAGGGATGCCCTTCTGAACCTTGTCTGGCCGTAGGAGGAAGGGGCAGGAAGAGACTCCCATCGTCGACCACACAGGGCATGGTTACGCTAGGGTGTGGTTCGCGATCGGTGCCGTTGCGGCAAAGGGAGCACGACGCTGTCCTCGTCGGGCCTCCTTGCGGCGCGGCGGCGAGCTCTGTCGAAGTCCTCGCCCGTCCCCACGGGTGCCCCCCAGGGTGCCAGTTGCAAACCACACCCTTTGAAAACCACACCTTTCGGAGTCGCCAATTCCAAGCTACGGTAGTTAGAAGGATCCTCACGTGGGGTCCTACCGTCGGGGTAATGTTGTTGTTTCTTCCTCTGTGAGTGCACGCGCTGTTTGGGCAACTCCGTGAATTTCTCGAGCTGGACACCGATCTGCGCGAGGGGCCGGAGGCTTCAAAAACCAGAGGAGAAGACGACCCGCGTGACAAATCATCTTGGCGAAGGGCCAAGCCGCATGCAGTTGTGAGCACCACAGTCGCCAGGGCTCTCTGCCCAGACCCCCGACGTCAGGATTTTTTCATGACCCAACCCCCAAAGGTCCGGACCGGGGGACCGGTTTTTCATCCTCGGTCGCTTTTTGACGGTCCCGAAACCCGGTAAGGGCCCCCAGGGGCAGAAAATATAGAAAAACGTCGCGTCGCAAAATGTTCTCAACGCGAGGGGGTCTGCGTGTGAAGTCCGCGAGATCGGTCCGGCGGGCCGGCCGCCCCGGCAGAGAGCCGAGGCGCGGCCAGCGAAGGGGAGGCCCCAGCGGCGCCCGCCTCGTAATGGCAGGCGGCAGCTGCGGCTACGCGCGCGTGGAGGCGGCGGCCGCAGGCCACGAGGCGCCCGAGCGGGAGGGACGAGGGAGGAGGAGGAGGAGGAGGAGGAGGAGGAGAAGGAGGAGGAAGAGGAGGAGGAGGAGGAGGAGGACGCCGCCACAGCGGACGATATGGACACGAATGCGCCAACCGACGCCGGGCCCCTCGAGGCAAGACGCGCTTGAAGGCTGGAGTTTCTTAGCCTAGTTGGGAGGTGTTTGTGGCTGGGCTGAAGTTACTTGTGTTCGGGCATATATTTCGCAAGTGGCTTAAGATTTTTGCATGTGTTGTAAGTATTTGTTGTGCGTTGTAAGTATACCCGGGGAACTTATAAGTATGTGTCAGCCTTTGAGCACCGAATTAAGTTACGTAGTAAGTGCAGCTAGTATCTCAGGTGTACTTAGCATTAAGTAGCTTAGGAGAACTTTGTGACACTTATACGGAACTTACAACTTTCCGACATCTCCTCCCCCCCCCCTCCTTGTTCCCCCGCGCGCGCCCCTCCGCGCGGCAGGCGCGCCTCGCCGCGCGACGTGCGCAGCGGCGCGCCAAGGGGGGGACGAGAAGGAGAGGGGATAGCGATGGCGATCGCTTGAGGGAGGTAGTGGGATGATGGAGGGTAGCGATTGCGATCGCTGGAAGGAGACAAGACCGATGGCGATGGAGATCGCTTGATCGAGCGATGACGATCGCTCCAGTGGAACAGTGGAGGGTAGCGATTGCGATCGCTTGAGAGAGGATGGGGGGGGGGAACGCCGAGGAGGGAGATAGCGGTGTCGACCGCTTGAGCGAGGTATTGGGGGAACGGTTTGGAAGCGATTGTGATCGCTTGTGTGCTTTAAGGGGAGATGCGTTGAGGATGGGATTAGCGATGGCGATCGCTTGGGGGATGAAGTGGGGATAGCGGGGGGGGGGGGGGGGGGCGATTGCGACCGCGGTTCGGGGGGGAAAGGGGTGAGAGTCCAACGAGGGATCGCTTGAGGGAGGAAGAGGAGAAAAGGAGGAGGGTGCCCATGAGGGAAATAGCGATGGCGATCGTTCCACGAAGGTAGTGGGATGATGCAGCGATTGCGATCGCTTGAGGGGGGAGGAGACGGACGGTGATGAGGGAGATAGTGATACCGATCGCTGGGGAGCCTTGGCGGGACGATGAAGGGTAGCAATTGCGATCGCTCGCAAGAAGAAGATGAGAGGATACTTTAGGAGGCAACCAGCGATGGTGATCGCTTCGGGAAGCTTGTGGGTTGATGGAGGGATGGCGGTAGCGACCGCTTGACGGCGCACGTAGCGATGGCGATCGCTTGGGCAGGTCGCGATATCCTTCGGGGGGAGGGGGTTGGTAGGGGGGGGGGGGGCATAGTGGGGGCGAGCGCGATGAGGGCGCAAAGTGAAGATAATGATGAAACTCTGATATCTAGGATGAGGAATGGGGGGGGGGGGGGGGTCGCTAAGAGGGGGGAACTGGCAGCGATTGTGATCGCTCGAGTGGTCGGAGGGGCCGACTGTGGGAGGGCTCGACGTGTTTGCCGAGCGATCTCGATTGCTGTGCGGCCACCGCCTTCTGCGTGCAATCAGGGCGGCAGCCGCTGTGGCTTCGCGCGCGACGCGACGCGCGCTTCGCGCCGCGTGCGAGGCGCCACCTGCCGCCGTGGGAGCGGCGCGCCGCGCGATGACGGACGCCCAGGAGTTGCTGGAGCAGCTGAGGTGCGCCACCACCTTCTTGTCCAAGCTGCAGCCTCGGAGCGAGCCATGGGAAGAGCTGCTCTACGCCCAGGCGACGCTGGCGACAACCATGCTGCAGCCATGGTCTTCCATTTCGTCCGAGGACTCGGCTGAGCTGATGCAAGCCATTTCGGAGCTGCCATTCGGCGCGAAGCAGCGTGGTGATGTCCTGCGGGCTGTCGCAACGCTCGCCGCTGCCTCGGCGCGCGCGCTGGTTGCCAACGCAGCTGCGCCCCAGAAGCTGCTGAGCAACTCTCGCGCCCCCCAGCAGGACTTCGCGGCCATCACTGCCTGCCTCACGGCGAGGCAGTGGGAGACAATACTGGACGAGGGCAACGACTTTCTGGGCCGCGCGGGGGTCGTGCTCCAGGCGCGCAAAACGATCGGATGGGGGGCCGTCCACGAACCTACAGTCCAGGCTGCCTGCTGCATCGCGCTGCAGGTAGATGGCGCCGACAAGGCGCTTCGACAATGTCCCGTGGCCCTTTGGGGCTACTACAAGCGTGCGAAAAAATGCGCAAAGAAGCTGCTCCCTTGGAAGCTTTGCAGGCAGATGGCGGAGTCCGAGGGCGCCTTCGTTTCGGCGCTGCCCGCTTCCCCTGTGGACTGCGCCGGGTTGCGCGGCGAGATGTGCGCGCGCGATTCCCAAGAAGGGCCCGACGGCTTTCCCGCTGGATTCCTCGCAGTTCATGGCCCTGACGGGCGGCGCCCCCACGCGCGAGAGCAAGGCGCGGATGAAGGCGCTGACTGCGTCGGGCTCGGCGCAGGGCATCGCGCTGGCGCTGGCGACGCCGGGGCAATGCGACGCCGGGGCAGCGCCGTACAGGCGGCGCCAACCGTCGCCGCCGTTGCCGCTCGAGGATGACGGCGTCGCTTCGAGCACTGCCGCGCCAGCGCGTCGGGCATCGGGCCTGTCAGCGCAGGGGGCCAGGGGCAAGATCCTCGAGGAGCTCAAAGGCCGCAAGCCGAAGATGCCCCAGGAGAGCGAGGGCGAGGGCGACGGCGGCAGCAGCAGCAAGGAGACAGATGCCGAGGCGGCGGGCGACGCGGCTGTCGGCGCCGCGAAGATGAAGGGCGCGGGATCATCCACCACACCACAGGGCCATTGGGGGGTCGCATGGTGCGCGGTAGATAGAGTGACACCCCCAGCGGGGGATGGCATGCCCATCCCATACCACAGGGGTGGGTGACGAAGGGGGGCAGTGGCGTAGATAGAACCAACCTTCCCAGAAGGCCAAGAAGAAGCCTATGAAGAAGGCGCCCATGAAGAAGGCGCCGAAGAAGGTGCCGAATAAGGCGCCGACGACTGCGCCGAAGAAGAAGAAGATGGCGCTGAAGGCACCGAAGGTGGGATCGCACGAGGCAGGGAAGTCGTCCCTCTCCGTGGAGTGGAACAGGGGCCAGGTCTTGCGCAGGACAGGCAAGCGCGGACCAGGCCAGTCGATGGCGCTCAAGTTCGCGAAGTTCGGTGGCGACAGCGATACGGCGATCGCGGCGGCCAAGAAGTGGGTGGCCAAAGCGATCGCGGGCGGCGCGTGAGTCGCGCCCGCGCTGCGCTCGCGCCGCAGGGGTGCCGGCGCGCCATCTGCGCGGCGCGGGGCCGCTGCCGCGCGTGGAGGCGCGGTGCCTCGGCGTGGCGCGCGCGGAAAATGCAGAAGGGATGCGGCCGATGTGAATCACGAAAGGTGGAAGGCGTGATTGAGTAGTGGTTTCGCTAGGAGGTGGAGGGCGAGGGAGCGAGAAGGAGGGGGCAGGAGGAGGAGGAGGAGGGCGAGGGGGTGAAGAGGAGGAGGAGGAGAAGGATGAGGGGGGGGCGGAGGAGGAGGGGGGGGGCGAGGGGGAGGAGGCGGATCGAGCGATGGTGATCGCTTGGGCGGAGCGGCGGCGACCGATTGAGGGAGGTTGAGAGGCAGATCGAGGTTCGTAGCGATTGCGATCGCTTGGGTTCAATGATGGACTGCAGCGGGCGCGATCGCATGGGGGAGGATTATGGGGCCAACGATCGGGAGGAGGGGTGGTCGGACGGGTAGCGACTTCGATCGCTTGGAGTTGCGTGAGAATGAGCGCGATCGTGGCAACGATCAGTTTGCCATAGCGAGCCGTTTTGGCTCTGCGCGGTGCCACCCGCGGCAGCTGCGCGCCGCCCGCGGCGCCCGCGGCTCTGCGCGGCGCCGACCGCGCTCGCGCGCGATGGCGGAGGAGTTCCTCTCCGCGGCGCAGGCGTTCGCGTCGAAGCTGGACGGCCCTGGCGCCGAGGCCGAGCGCGACGGCCGGCGCGACGGCAAGCGCGACGGCGCGGGCGGCGAGCGCGACGGCGCGGGCGGCGAAGCCGTTGCACCAGTCACGGAGGATGGCTACGCAGGGGAGGTGGCGTCGCCAGTGGACGTGCCACCGTCGCCGTCGCCGCCTCCGCCGCAGAGCTACAGCAGCTATGCGGCGGAGGGCGGCGGCAGCGTGCCGCTGCCGAAGAGCGCCAGCAGCGGCGAGCCGTTGCGCGTGCCCGTCGGCATCTACGCGCAGCCGCCCTTGCAGCCGCCGCCGAAGCGCCCGCGCCTACCGGCGGCCGCGGCTTCGGTGTCGGACGCCCTCGACGTGCTCGCGACCGCCATCGCGGCGCCGATGGCGCCGCGCTCGAAGGCGGCGCCAAGGGCGCACGCGCCGACGGCCGCGCCATGGCGGCAACGGTTGCAGCAGCAGATGCCGCGGCCACCAAAGGCATCGGCAGCAGCAACAGCAGCTGCGACGGCAGCACCAGCGCCGCCAGCAACACCACCGCCTCGGCGCGCACCAGCAGCAGCGCCACCAGCAGCAATAGCGAGAGCAGCAGCACGCCCTTGGCCGAAGGCCCTTCGCCTAGGCCCAGCACCACCAGCAACGCCACAGCCTGCAGCAGCAGTAGCGAGAGCAGCGGCAGACAAAGCAGCTCCAGCAGCAGCTGCAGCAGCCGCAACGATGGGTGCAGCAGCAGGCGCAGCAGCTCCAGCTCCAGCAGCAGCAATTGCAGACCTTGCTGCAGCGCTGCAGGTCGCAGCCGCAGCGTGGGCGAGCACGCGCGAGCAGCGGGTCAACAACTACACGCCCGAGCAAGTCATTGACCTTCAGGCGGAGTCGGCTGTGGCGAAGGCGGTGGGCCTGCGGTGGGATCAGCGCGGCCCTGCGGGCCCGCAGCAGGGCGGCCCCGACGCGTGGCGGGGGCAGCAGTACCGCGCCAACAGAGGTGTCTGGGCCAATCGGGGCGGTCGGACTCGCGAGTTCTTCAAAGCGACGCACGGCGGTGGCAGGAACAAGGGCAGGGACAAGGGCTGCGGCAAGGACAGCGGCAAGGGCAAGGGCTGCGACAACGCCACCGCCAGCAGGAGGGAGGAGGGAGGATGGAGGAGGGACAAGGAGGAGGGGGGGAGGAGGGGGAGGGGGAGGAGGAGGAGGAGGAGGAGGAGGAGGAGGAGGAGGAGGCGGAAGCGAGGAGGAGGAGGAGGAGGAGGAGGAGGAGGAGGATGCAGGAGGAGGAGGAGGAGGAGGAGGAGGAGGAGGAGGAGTATGAGTATGAGTATGAGTATGAACCAGTGGCGAAGCCAGTCGAAAATAAAATTGGCCTTAAACCTCAGGGCACAGAGGCACCTTCCGCTGCCGCCGTTCAAGGTCGGCCTTGCTTAGGGCTTTGGGCGCTAGCCCGTCTCTGATGCGATCAAGGTAGACCTTACCCGTGGGGGTAATATCCGCGCAGGCCTTCCCAAGGGACCGAAGCTGCTGGTCCGAGAACGCACCGCATCTACCACAGAACCAAATTCGGAGTGCCATGTGATAATTAAGGAGATGGGAAGAGTGTAGCCAGCCCCCCGCGACGTGAATCCGACTTCCTACAGCTGGAGACAAAAGCGTGCCGTCCACATTTACAAGCGGGGGGCGCGCTGGGTTCCAGAATTCGGCGGTCGTGGCTTTTGAAGCCGAGCCAAAACACTTCGTACACTTCTGTCTGCACTCCGAGAGCCTGTGAGCCGAGAGGAGCGGGGCGAGAGCAGCAGCAGCGGGAGGGCGGGGAAGGGGAGGAGGGGGAGGCGGGACCCCCTCTCTTTTCCTGTCCCGCGCTTCCAGGGCCGCGGATTTCTCAGCAACAAAACAATCGAGGGTGGCTTTGAGCAGCCTCGAACGAACCAAAAGGGCCCGCCTTTCATGACTCTGAATTTGCTGGCGAACGGGTTCGGGGATCCTGCGCGCCAATGCAGCGGCCCCCGCAATCTCATCAACAACAGTATTAGCTAGCACGAGACTGCTGGTTGCCCGCCCCGCACAAATGTCCTCCTCGTCTTGATGACTGGGAGTAAAGAGCACAGAAACGCAGTGGTGGGGGCGGTGTAGCATCAGCTGTCTAATGAGAGCCCACAGGTCGGCGTCAGGTCCCCTCGGCGCTCTGCGCGCACACTCGTACCAGCTGTTGGCCAGGGGCTCAAAATCAGTTATGTACACCAGGTGTTCGCGGGTCGTTTTAAGGGCGAGCATGAACGCACACAGCTCGCCCCTAGCGACGACCTGTCTTGGCCCCCAAAGTGGGCCAGAAATGGAAGATTCGACCACGAGCGGGTGGAGGGAGGCAAACTTAACAATAGCAACACCTACACGTCGGAGCCTGGGTGACTTCGAGTCGGGGCCTCCAGAGGCGTCACCCGCAACGATGACAGGCAGCTCACGGGACCCCACCCCCAGGCACCCGACTTCAACCTCGTTAACGCCCGTCGCAAACCAGGCAGGGGCAGAAACAGGAGGCGGGACAGTTGTCCAGTCCCTAGGGATGAGGCCTCTGGCCCAAAACTCTTCTTCACTATCGAACTGCGCTAAGGCCTGGGGCACTAAGTGTTCAGAGGAGGCGTAAGCCTGCGAATTTTTGTTCTCACTGCATTCCCAATATCGATGCTTCGCCGTCTCAGGAGCAGCACGGCATCTGTCACAGATGTTGTCTCCCGCATATGACCTGATGAGACTGGCTTTCCTGTCCTTGGTCCAGCAGCCCGCAGTGGATACCATCACCATGGTCTCCGCCAGCCTCTTGCCATTGTCGGCCTCGCTGAGCTGTCTGACCAACCTGCGGTACGAATCGTTATCCACACCATTCTGCAATCCAGATCCCAGATACTGCGTGCTTGCATGACGCCACGTATTGACATACAGGGACTCCTTGAGGTCGGACAGTAAAGCATCGTGTGTGTCAATATGCGGGTCACCTGTGTAGCACTCGTCGGGGAAGTTCCATTCTTCATATGAGTTCGGGCCAGTGGGGTAACTCCACGTGGTGGCTGTAGTTGGCGTCCATCCCGCCCGCAGAAGGTTAAGGATGACTGCCGACACTGGTCCTCGAACTTGTTGTGCCTGCTCGGCGTGGGTCTTCCCTTGTAGGTTGTTCAGGATAACTGGCCAAATGCGCCTAACGGAGGGTCGAATAGCTGGGTGGTCTCGCCAAGTACGCAGCCACATGTCGACAGCCTTGGCGGGCAGCGTGTGCGCGGGGTCCATGTCGGGAGTCTTGATGTCCAGCAGCGCAGTCAGGCACTTGCCTCGATTCCCCGCTGAGACCGACTGCCCGAGGCGACGGCGGACCGCGACCATCTGTTGGCCAAAAACCCCATGCATCTGGTGGCCATAAAGGCCTGCAGGGAGGCCTCCCTGCTTCTGTAGTTTCGCCGTAACGTGGTACTGCCTGGCGGCCATAGTGAACTTGCGGATCTTGGTGGAAATCTGCTTGTGCTTGGACTCCCGTGCCCGTCTGGTCATCCTGGCCATCCTGCCGCAGCCGAAGTCGACGCCTAGGTACGTGGCCTGTGAGACGCCCCTGATTTCAAATCCTCTGCTGCGAACATCCTTGACGATAGCACGTGTGTCATGCATGTTGGTGCACATGATGATGGACTTCGCGGCAACTTTCAGCTTCCTGAGCTTCAGCTGCTCGCACGTGAACACAATGCATTCCACCATCTGTCGTCTGAGTGCCTTCCTCGAACCTGCCATGCGTTGAGATAAGTCGTCGGTCCACAATCTGTGATCAAACTGCGGGTGCACGGTCGTTACTGATTCCATCACGAAGTGTGTGAGCGCCTTGGCAGAGCGCGTGCCCGAGCGTAGTCCTTGGACTACACTCTGGCTGGGTTCGAACGGGTCAGTCGCCGCACCCATTTGTTCTAGTGCCCTGGGTGCAACACATTGCACCAGCTCGAGGTAAAGCACAACAGGAGGAAATCTGAGACGAAGAGCTGCTGCTACTAGAGGCTGCCATGGTATTGAATCGTAGAAGGCTTCTATGTCAAGCATAGCGTGCCCGTGCTGCATTTTGAAATTATGAGCGACCTCTTCACTTATCGAACGTAAAAAAGCCTCTTGGATGCATGAATTGCCACGAATAGCAGCGTCCCAATGTGCTGATTGCTCTCTACTCCAAACCTGAATTTCATCTTCACGAATCATTGACCACACTCGGCCCAGCATCGAGACCAAGCCTATCGCTCGGTCTCCCGAACTCTTCTTGGGAGTGAGCCGTGCGAGGATCAGAAGCACCTGCACAGGCCACGTGAGGGCGGCCTCCACTGCCTCCAGCAGCAGGGCCATCTCAGCCAAACCTGCTGCTGGGAGGCGCTCGTAGTCGACGGGGGTGAAGCCGTCCACGCCAGTGCCTGCGTTCGCCTTCATCCTTCGGCACGCCTTGACGATGCTGGTGGGGCCGATGGGCTCGAGCGGGGCGTCGGTGGCCTCAGCTCGGATCTGCCTGAACAGCTCCCTGGTGTCGCTGAGGCTGACGGCAGTAGGTGCCCATAGCTTCTTATAATGCTTCATCTTCTCGTCCATGATATCTTTGGGGTGGTAGATAGTGCGTCCGTCCATGGCCAGCTCCACCGCTGGTAGGACCTTGGGCTTCAGGGACTTGTGGAGGATCCCGCACGCCTTCGGTTCCGTCACCCACTGGCGGAAGTCGTGCAGCGATGCCTGGACTGCTACCCGCTGGGCTCGGGCTGCCGCACGCTTGGCACACCGTTCCCACGATTCCAGTACAGGTAGGGCAGCCTGGCCTCCACTGCGCAGAAACTCGGTCCACTTCTCCCACGGCGGGTCCTTGTCGAGCCTTAGCAAACCATGGGCGTCGACAGGCACATCGCCAAGGAGCTTGTGGCATGCAGTGCGGTATCCATCCAGCTGTACGTGTCCGTTGTCACGCAACGTTTGCCGCAAGACTCCAGCCACGACAGTGCACGCTCTCGTCCACCATTGAGCACGGCCATCTCGTAGATGGAGCTGCCGACGGTGTGACGCCTCGTGGACCGAGCGTACTCGAAACTGTGGACCGTTCGCATGCGGCGTGCCAGCCATGGCTTGACCGTGATGCGCTAGGATGGTGCGCTCTGCCGTGGTCGCCCACGCAGCATATAGACCTGATATTGTGGCGGAGTGTTTTGGTTCGAGCCGAAACGCTACGGAGTGCAGCAAAGGAGGGGAGACATATTCTAAACAAGTGGCTCCTGACGCAAACCCAACATCTTCCCGAATCTGACACCACAAGTCCTGCGGTATCTTGAACGACGGTTCGGGGGTGGTCGCGCCAGGGCCAGTCTGCTCGGGCTCGGCTCCTCGGGTGTCTTCCATGGCATGGCCGTTTAAACCGTCAGGGGGGGGCTGGCTCGAATTGGGGGGTGGCTGAGACCGCACAAAGACGCGTCGATGCCAGCATTGGCACCAGTCTCCCGATGACTGTCACGTGCTGGCTGATTCGGAGTCCTGGGCGCGGGGAGGGGGGTCGAAGGATGGGCAGCAAGAGCAGGCGTGACGATATGCTGGCTGATCGTCACGTCGGGACAAAAATTGAGCTCGTTTTCCCAGGGGTCCGGCTCATCAGGCCAGACATCGAGATCGAGCTCCGGTTCAAAATCTTGAGTCGTAGGGTCCATCCCTGTAGGACCCTCAACTCTCCCTACTTCGTCGTGAGACTCAGACTGGACACAGTCCCCAAAAAGAGAATTTATAATCCCAACGCGCTTGGCAGCAGCCTCAACTTGGGCCGTCTGCCTCAGAGACTTCGCGCGGGAGCTCTTGGAGCCAAGAGTGGGCGCCGTCTGGGGCCTAGACACCTGGGGCAGCCTAAGGGGCATCTCGAGGACCCTGGTGACCAACTGGAGGCCCGAGCTCCTAAGAGTGAGATTCAGGCCTACATGTGGTTTCCAGCTCACATCACGAACGACGGTCAGATCCTTGACGAAGGGAAGGGCAGATTGCGAGCACACCATATAATCCAAGAGCGAATGAGGTGCATTTTTCCTCGCGCACGTGCCCACACCTCCTTGCGCCACGCGGATGATCCCGTCTACCTGCTGAATGAAGCTGGAGGCCTGCAGCACGGTGGGGTCCATGTTGAAATCGCCAATGACGAGCCACGGGATGCGCACCGACTTGAGCAATCCTCCCAGTCGTCCATACCGACGCTTGTTGTGGCCCGTCATCTGAATCGAGGAGTAGCCGTAGAGCAGGACGACCAGGAGGCTGTAGCCCGTCTGGTGGATCACCATTGGCAGGAAGCCGTCCAGCGCCGACGCCCCAACGTCGGATAACTGAGCAGCTGCTGCCCGAGCCTCAGGTAGAAGGTGTGCTTGAAGATGCTTCCGAGCTAGGAACATTGCTCCACCTTCGTTCGATCTATCCTGCTTGTCGGCTGAAACAGTCTTGCCCGACTCACGTGCTGGATTGTGGTACAATCTGAGCATCTGCAGGCGAGCCTTTTTATCCCATTCATGAAATTCGGCCGAGGAGTGAACATGGGTCTCCAGGAAGCCGAAGTAGTGGTATGTAGCCGAATTCTTGACCAGGTACTTCCATACTTTGTCAGAGAGCTCCGTCACGTTCGCTACAAACATGTGCGTGAACTCCTGACCCTCGGTTGTGTCTAGGGTCCGAGGTGAACCCTCCTGCATTTGTCAAGCCGTGGCCGCGGCAGCAGCTGCCCCTGCCCCCTGGCTAGGCGTTGCGCCCTCGCCAGTGGCGGCGACCGCTGGGTCGCCATGCCTGGGGGCAGCCGTGCTGTCGGAGCCCTTGCCCTTCGCCTTGGCCGTCTCGATCATCGCCTGGTAGCGCGCGTCGGACAGCTTCTTCGCCTCCGCCTTGAGCGTCTCGGAGCGCTTGGCGTGCTCGCCGTCGGCCTGGGGCTTCGGCAAGTCCCTCGAGCTCTCCGCCGCTGGCGTCTCCGCAGGTTGGGCCTCCGATGGGGGGGCCGCTTCACCTGCCTTGCCCTTGCGCTTCTTGGACATTCTGTCCGTGATGTCCTGCTGGTACTTCTTGGCCTGCTCGAGCCACTGTGCGATCTCCTTCTCTTTGCCTTCCAATAAGCCACGCGTATTGAGAAGGTCCTGCTGGAGTGTCTGCAGTGCGGCTCGCTCAGGCTCCGTGCAATCCATCTTGTCCAGGCCCGCGAAGAAGGTCTCGTCCCACTCAAGCTTGAACATGGGGCCCTTCTGCTGGCTCTGGCTCTGCATGTTCGTGTTGACGTCCTGGACGCCCTCTGCCATGGCCACCGCCCGTGCTGCTGCCGTCTTGGCCTCCTTGGCCTCGGCCAGGCGCAGGGCGGCCGCCTCTTCCTTGGCCTCCGCTGCCTTCAAGCTGGCGCGAAGGCGGAGGACGGAGGCCACGGTTTGCTCGTGCAAGTGATCCGCATTCTTGAAGGCCCCGTCCGCTCTCTTCATGGCATCGACGGGGTTGGCTGCGGGCGGCGGCGGGTCGTTCTGGATCCGTGTGATCTGCGCCTTGAGGGTGCTCTGCAGCTCCTTGTCGTTGGTCGCTGCCAGGGCCTTGCGCAGGTGCTGCGAGACCTCGGAGCCGCCGCCCTTGCCACTGCGTTTGACGCCTGACGGGGATGGGCTGCGGCTGCGCCGAGTCGACCTGCTGCCGCCGCCACCTCCCGAATCGCCGCTGGGCACCTCCTCACACTCGTAGAAGTCCTCGATGTCGTCGGACTCCGTGTCAAGGTCGAACCTGACAGTGCCTCTGACCGGTTTCTTGTAGAGCGTGAGAACAGTATGGCAGCCAGGGCACTTCCGCTGGTTCATGCTGAGAATCGAGTTCCACTCACAGCGCTTGCATTTGTCGCACCTCGTCCATGGAGGCGTCGACGCCGACATGCTGCTGACAAGTGTACTGGTTGGTACAAACCTCTTTCTTGGTCGTGGCCCCAGTGGTGTGGCGGACACCAGGGCCAAGTCCCTCAAGCACCACGTGGAGGTGCAGAGGACTTGGGAGCCGCAAAATGCTCGGGCCCAAGTTGCTTGAGAGGAGGAGGAGGAGGAGGAGGAGGAGGAGGAGGAGGAGGGGAGGAGGAGGAGGAGGAGGAGGCGGAGGAGGAGGAGGAGGAGGAGGGGGGAAGGATGAGGAGGAGGAGGAGGAGGCGGAGGAGGAGAAGGAGAAGGAGGATATTGAGGAGCAGGAGGAAGAGGAGGAGGAGGAGGAGGAAGAAGAGGAAGAGCAGTTCAAGGTGGGACGCTGGTCGCAGGTATAGTAGAAGCTCGACCAAAGGAAACCTTCCACGAGAAGCCCAACCCTGAGACCCCAGAACGTCCATTGATTTTTGGCGTGGAAGCGCCACGGCCTCCACGGCAAGACCCTCGAACCCCAACAAACCTAGGGCAGCCTGGAGGCAAGCAGGGTGTTTCTTGGCCTGGGTCAGAAGAACAAGAAACGGCAGAAACATAAACTTTCGGAGGTCCGCGCAGGTTTCTTGGATCGGCGCAAGATCGCAAGATACCCCTCCCCTGGCGCGCGGCGATAGAGGCGCCGCAGGGGGGTCTGGCGCCGATCCAAGAAATCCGCGAGGACCTCCGAAAGAACATGCTCATACGAGATGGCTATCTTCTTTTTTTCACAGCGCTGCGCCCAAGGACCTGCATCAGGGACGCCTGGTGGAGGACCGACTTAAGCCTACCCAGCGCAGGGCGTAATAAAACGCTGTGTTGAAAAGAACTGGGCCAAGGACGCCGAGACGCCGCTCTACTTCCGCCGGCCTTCCGCCAAGGGTGATGGTGCGACGAAGGCGAGGCCGGGGTGGGCCATCAGACCCCTTTCTACTATCGGCCATGAATGGGCGATTGGGGGTCGATGCATCTCCCCTGAACCTACAGTCGGAATTGATTGGACAGGACACCAGAGAGGACACAAGACTCTTTCGACGGCAACGTGACCCCAGAACACCAAAAGACATACGGATTGCATAGGTCGGGATAGAAAGGACATACGGGTACACTCAATCTGGCATGGTCGACCTACCAATCAGGGCAGACTGCATCCCCCCTGACGTTGCCCCTGTGGCCCGGTAGCGGTGTTGTCTGGATTCGGGTCAGTGCGACAGCCCATGTCCGACGCGGGCCCGGGCTGCCCAGCGAGACTCCTCCCGAGAAGGCGCAAGCATAGTCACGGACAAAACTCGCCAACAATGTCGAATCGTACCACACCGTCCCAGTCAAACCGCATACTACGGGTGCGCGGTAAGGATGCAAGGGCACTTGGAGGGCCATGTTAACGTCTTTCGAACGAGGGTGGCCAGCGAAAGCTGCTACGGGTGGGCCGAAGGGGCGAGGATGCAATGGTAGCCTTGGGAACTTGCTCGTCCTTATTGTGCGGCTTGACTGCGTTAGAGGAACGGAGAGCTGCATGAGCACGAACTCTCGGAACTCCGCGCGGGTTTCTTGGATCAGCGCCGGTCCCCCTGCCAGCGCCTCCAATGCCGCCCCTGGCTCGCTCAGCGCGCGGGGGGAGGGGATCCGGCGACGATCCGAGAAATACGCGCGGAGCTTCGAAAGCGTACGTTGAGACGAAACCCAGACGAGGACAAATTCGGGTGGGGATGAATCGAGAATCTCTAAGATCCGGCGGCTCTGCAGGATGCCTCGGGCGCCGCGGCCTTCTCAGAGCGTTTCGGAACGCTCTGAGAGCGTTCCAGAACGCTCTGGAACGGAGTTATTGAAGGGGCCCTGGGACACGTTAATAAATAGACACAACTAATAGGATTGCCCATCGTTTCCCATATTTTCTGGGTGCTCGTCTTCCCCCCCACTTCCCATATTCTCCTAGGAGTCGACGATTCATTGCGTCTGCGTGCTTTTTCTCCTCCTGAGTTATCCTCGTCCTGGCCCCGACCAGTATGTTTCTGCAGTGCTTCTTCGGCTCACGGGGAGCACCGATCGCCCGCCTGCGGAAGCCAGACGTGCGGACGCCTCGCTCTGCTTCCGCCAAGCTCCGCCCGCGGAGCCGCCGCCGTTGACATCCCCGCCGGCGCTCCGCTGGCGGCAAGGGTGCGCCGGAGGGGAGGGCCTTTCTGGAGCGCCCCGCGTGAGCTCGTGAGACTCGGCGGCGAGCGAGGGGGGGAAGCGAGGAGGAGAAGGCCTTCTCAGAAGGCGGCGGGACCTCTCAGAAGCCCTCGCGCCTTCTGAGAGGTTTCCTGTGTCTCCGGGGAAGGGCGAGAAACTTCTCAGAAGGCTGGGGGACTTGCCCTCTGAGAGGGCCACTTCTCACTTCCCCCCCCGGCTCGCCGCAGAGAGAAACTCCCACGGGTCACTCTATGCCTGCTCACGCCCACGCCTTTCGCCACTACAACCCCATATCTCCGGCAGTGTGGTGTGTTCCACCCTGGCCATTGCCCTGGGCATCGACCACTGGGGGCCGTCCTCGGGCCCCTGGGCCATCTAGCATCAAGAGTGGATCCCGGGGCAACCACCTACCCCCAGGGAACGGGTCGGGACCGCGAGGGCCACGCAGTGCAACACACACACACACACATCGTCGGATGTCTGGGAGGCTTGCCTACACGTCCTTCATTTCTAATCGGGCTCATGTCTACTTTTGCTCGTTTCTAATTGTTCCTGGCCCCCTAGCGGCCAGGAAGAGGCCCAAGATAAAACGATTAGAAGTGAAAGGATCTTGGCCGCCCCAAAACATCAAAGAACTTTCGAATCATTTAAAATGAACCATGTGCATGCAATGCAACGCTGGACAGGATTGATCCGTTTTCCCCGCCCAGTATCGAAACACAGCAGAGCTAGATGCATGCCAAGGCTCCACCTGGCCAGAGGCGTCAACAAGTGGCGTCTTCGTGCAGCGTGCAGCTGGACAGAGGCCGATGCAATACAAAGTTCGTAATCTGCACACGGTAGTAACTCTGGACTGCCCCTGTCCGCTTCCACTACAGAAGTGGTCCTGCGGCTCCTACCGGTCCTTCTCCTGCTCCCAATGTTCTCCGCCTCTTCTTCCGCTTGCACTCCGATGCTGACTGGCGTGTTCGCCTCCACCCCCTCTCATACTATTCCCCCTCCTGATCCTCTTCCTGCTCCTCTCACTCGTCCTCATCAAGGTCCTCCTCTACTCTCCTCCTCTTCCTCGTCCTAATCCCTTTCCGTCGTCATACAAGGAAGTGGCATGGGAGGATGATGAGTGTGTGGACGAGGAACAGGAGGGGAGGGAAAAGAGGGGGCGAAGGAGGACGAGGATGCGGACAAGGGCGAGGCGACCATCGGATATCACGACGAGGAGGGGGGAGGAATGGAGGTGGGGAAGTAGGTGAAGCACATCAGGAGGGAGAACGAAGGGAAAGATGATGGTGAAGAAGAGGACAATGATCTCGTTCCGTTCCCCGTACTCCTCTCCATCCCCCCTCCGAAGTAGATCGTGAAGACAGCTCCCGTCACAGACAAGATTGGAAAGGACCAGTTCTGTAGAGAGAACAACTGAACACAAACCACTTCCATGAGAGACGAGGGGTGCATACTGCGCATATGTTCCAACAAATGTCCTACGAACTCTGGATTGATCAACTACCGCTAGCTACGTCGTCATGCTATGACTGCGACACGCCAGCTTTACCACTACAAGCAGGTTTCGAGCCTGATGGAGACAACACCCATTTCGCTTGAGGTCCACCATCTTCTTTTATTTGCTCTGCTTCAAAAGCGAAAAGCGACTCCTTAACACGCTTAAGGCCATCTTCCAGCTTCTCCAACTGCGCCTTAGAGAAAGAGTTATAGTAGAACAGGCCACAATACAAGTCGAACGAATCTCCAGTAGTGTTGGAAACTAATTGGAGCAAGGATTCGTAGCCCTTCGTATTGATCGGAGTAGTCTCAGGAGCCAACTCAGCTAGCAACCGACCGGTGGTGTGTGTGATGAACTGCGTAGCCGCGGCGTGCCGGTCATGTTCCTCGCAAGTCATTTCAACCATTCTACATCCTGCGTCCGACCAAATGCGCAAGAACTCCGTGCAAATGACCGCGCCTCTCGGGCTCGATATGCGCACCTTCTCGTACACGAAGGGCAAGTTTTGCCAGCCGTCCTTTCCGGACTGGGGGCCAAACATCGGGTGCGTGCAGAGGATGTCGGCCGACGAAGGCATCTCCTCGAGCAGCAAGCTCTTGGGATACTCTTTGACGGAGAGAACGTCGACCACCAGCCTGCCTGCAAGCGCCTCCTTCGGGAACTTCTCAAGGACCTTCGCCGTGGACAAGACGGAGGTGCAGAATATGACGACGTGCGGGTCGTTCTCGAGCGCCACGTTGATGTCGCGCGTGTAGTAGGCGCCAATGGCAGCAGCCTCTGCGGCGTAGTCTCCACGAGACTGGCCGATCACGTGGTGCCCGAGCCGGATAATAGAGGAACAAACAACTCCATTGACATAAACTTTCGGAGGTCCGCGCGGATCCCTTGGATCGGTGCTGAACTCCCATGGCGGCGCCACCGGCGCCGCCCCGGGGCGCGCTCCGAACGCCAGAGAGGGGGGCCAGCGCAGGTCTCAGAGATCCACACGGACCTCAGAGAAATTATGTATTTGACCGTCTTTTGTTCTTCGAGATAAAGGTCTTCGCCATGAACTGGCCGAAGTTCCCAAAGCCGACAATGAGTATCTTCAGCCGTCGGGCGACGCCGACCGCCCGCTCTGCCGCCAGGATCCTCTGCTTAGCCCGCTCGAGCTCCGCCTCCGCGGCGCGCAGCTCCGCGTTCGCGGCCTCCACGTCGTCGTGCCAGCACTCCGTCGACGACGCCTGCCTCTCCATGGTGGAGGGCGCTGCTAGATGCTAGATGATCGAAGCACTCCACATCAAATCCGCTCAGGCCGAAACGGCTGCGGCAAGGATGACAATGACACAAACAGCGGCTGTGAATACAAGGCTCGTAAGATAACAAGTTGGGCGCGGTAATCCAACACTGGTCACATTGACAAAGCCGGCACGGGTCGAAGGTTCGCAATTGATACAGCATAATGAAGCAGGGCTCGTCGAAACGGCACCGAAACAATGATAAGACCGACCGAGTCCGCGCGGCCCTGCATCAGAGTTCGGATCCCAAGTGCCAGATCGCAACGAAGCCAGTCGCAACTGGCCCCTTCGCAGCTCCGATGCTCCAAAACTGTGGCGAAGCTTTACTCGAGGGAGGATGTCTTGGATCTGCGCCAGACCCCCCTTCCTGGCGCGCGGAGCGCGCCAAGGTCGGCGCCGGAGGCGCCGCCAGGGGGGCCCAGCGCGGATCCAAGAAATCCGCGCTGAGCGCTAAAAGTTTCTGTTTACGGCGCTTTTTCTTTTTCGAGGGTCGCATCTGGCCCCTTCGCAACTCCGATGCTCCAGAACGCTGCGCGTGCTGATTATCTCTGCTTGCTCACTCCATTTACTAGAGGCCTCCTAGATGGGGTCAGAGTAGATGGTTCGGAGGATCGCGCCGCATCGCTGACGCATCGGCGATGCCGGCGATGCATCGGCGATGCACCGGCGATGAATCGTAGACGTGCGCGATGCATCGGCGACGTCGGCGTGAAGCAAATCGGGCTTCACATCGAACCGCATCGAACAACATCCAAATCTAGGGGAACGGACAATGACATAAACATAAAAACTCGGAGGTCCGCGCAGACTTCTCGGATCGGCGCTGAACCCCCCTGGCGGCGCCTTCGGCGCCGCCCCTGGCGCGCTCCGCGCGCCAGGGAGAGAGGTTCAGCGCCGATCCGGGAAATCCGTGCGGACCTCAGAGTTTTTCTGTACATGTCATTGCTCGTTCCCCGAAAGAAATCTTGGCCCATGAATTGCTTAAACATGCCTTTCGCCAGCGCTACAAGTGCACCCAGGTCCAGAGCAGATCCAAGAATTTCGCGCGGACCTTTGAATATCTACGTTTACGCAGGCTTTCCTTAGTCGATCATCTTAAGCTTGCCTGATCCCCCTCCTTCCCCATCCTTCCGCAGCGGAGGCTGCCGCAAGGAAGATGCCGGCCCCTCTCGTGTTTGGCCTCAAGAAAACGGGGGCTGACGCTCGAGCGGCGCCCACTGTGCTCGGCAGACCGAAGCGCTACGCCCCCGGGAGCACCAGGCGCACAGCGGAGACCAAAGTACAGCTGCGGCCTCATAAACCTGGCGGTCAGAATCCGAGGCAAACTCTGCGCGGGCCCCAGACGTGCAGCCAGACGGATTGAAAAGGGGGTCAGAAACTTGACCACCGCTGTGGGATCTCCAGAAGGGGGGGGGGCCCGGTGCCGTGCCGGGCAGACGAGGGACGCATCTTGCGACCTGCGCAGCTGTGATACGTCTCACGCGTCCTTGCTTTTCTCTGGCCCCGCCCTCAAGACGGTTTTGGCCGTGATCATTGCGTTCTCGATGACGCACAGCTTGACGAGCAGCGTGCATGCCAGCTTGGCAATCAGCTTGAGCTGCATCGACACCTTTGCATTATACAACGTGATCGCGAGATGTACCCCCGAGACCAGTGTGAGCACTGCGGCATAGGCACTCGCCAAGAACGACAAGAACCCTTTGACGCCGCCTTTCTGGTCCCAATCCTTCCGTAACACCGCACGTACCGCCTCCTTGCCAAGAATGATGTCCATGGCGCCGGCCCCCACGGCGATGAGCAGCGAATCAAAGTGATCCTCCATCCACGTGCTCGGGAACTCGATGTTGAGCTCGTCGAGCATCTCATCGGTTGCGATTGGGACCCAGTGCTTCAGGTAGAAGTACTTGATGTAAACGCCGTACCAGGCGCAGGCGCAGGCGCAGCTCAGACAGAGTACGCGCTCGACGAGTGTGAAGGCGCTCCCGTGCGCGCAGTGCCAGAGGCAAAGGACGACGTGGTTCTCCTTCGGGCCTTCTGAACGGAGCGGTCCTCCTCCTCCTTTTTTGCTCCTCCCTCTCTGCGGGGGGCCGGGGGGGCACGAACATACAGTTCGACCTTGGCCAGAAGAACACCCTTCAAAAACATGAGACCCTCCGCCAGCCCAAACTGAAAAACATTCGAGGGTACCCTCACCCAGGATGCACAAAAACGTTCCACAAGCACGAAGATACCCTCCCTGAACCGACCTCGATCTTCTACCCTGGTCCGGCTTCACCGATGCCGCTGCTCCCGGGACCTATCCAGGGGTGCGTCCTGACCCAGGCTTCGAGGCGACTCAGGCCGTGGCGGGCGCGGGAAGAGCGGCGGCATCGGCGTCTCCTCCTCCTCCTCCTCCTCCGACTCTCAGCATCCAACTGCCCGCCTGTCTCTCCTTCCCTCCCCCCCTTCCTGCTGCTAAGCTGAGGAGGAGGAGGAGGAGGAGGAGGAGGAGGAGGAGGAGGAGGAGGAGGAGAGGGAGGAGAGGGAGGAGGAGAGGAAGGAGGAGGACACGAGCTCCCGCAGGTTCGCCGCGGCCGAGACCAGGGCGCCTGGAGGAGAATGGCGACGAGGGTCCCAGGTTGCCACAAAGTGTGCAGGCCGGGCAGGTTGCCGACGCCAGCCAGGGTCCAAGGCCAGCAGAGCCAGGGCCGAGCGAGCACGCAGGTCAGCCTCAGCCAAGGAACAAAAAGCATCGACGAGTCCACTGCGTTGCTCGTCGGCCTGTTCCAGGATCAAGATACCGCCGAGAATTTCACGCGACCTCCCGCTACAAACGTTCCACGGAAACTGGACCGTCAAAATCCAATACGTTACAGGAACCAAAAGGCGTAAACATAAACTTCTGGATGTCCGCTAGGACTGGTTCGGTCTGAGCTGAATCCCCCTCCCTGGTGCGTGCAGCGCGCCAAGGGCGGCGCCGCTAGGGGTTCCAGAGCAGATCAAAGAAATCCGCGTGGAGCTCCGACAGTTTATATTTATGCCGAGTTCTGTTCTTTGAATCAAAATCCAGCAGGTGCCTGTCCCAAAATTTCCCTGAGCCGATTGCTTCCCAAACGTTCGTTCTCGATGAGGGTGATAAGGAGGATCCGTGGGCCAACCTGCTTCAGGCTGGACGTTTTTGAAACATTCGGGGGTGGCCGAAACTTCTGGTGTAGGTAGCGATGGTCACAAGAGCCCACCGTTCGCATCACAAGTAGGTGTTGCAGTGTCAGTGTCCGCGGCCAGATCGACACTATCAGAGTGCGGAATTCGTTTCAGAGCCCCCCCCCCCCGGCTTGTGCAGCTCCCCCACTGATGTCAATGATAGTTGCCTCGTTGCGAATGAACATGGTAATCCACGTGAGGACCCCTCGGGATGCCTTCTTGTGCCCGTGCCGTCGATCCGTTGGGTTTCGGCTCAATCACATGTTAGTTTCATGCCACATCAGAAAGCAATCTAGGCTACACTAATTTGTCCGCATGATTCACTTGCTTTCCGAGTCGGAGGGGCGCACATTATCCAAGCTTCGGGGATGCAGGCTGGATGGGTCGCGTGCTTGGGGAATGCCACAGCAGCTCGTCACGGACAGCCTCTGGGACAGAATTCGCACCCAGCAGATCCGTATCTTCAAGAGCAGCGGATTCAGCATGCGGCGAATTTCGTGGAAACACCGCTACAAGATCGGGTCGCCAGATGATGGGCCGGAATCTTGCAGGTTCTGAGTTGGGTCCAACGGCATCGTGAATGGGATAACGGTAAGCGGCAGTTGACATACTTGCACGAACGTGGTTTGAGACTCAGTCTGGTCTGGCTGCAGGGGCTCACAACATGCGACCGCCCAACGATGCCGACGATTAGGAACAATGGTTCGTTTTTCTCCAGGAAATATTCGCGCAGAGTTTCGACATATTTCTGCCGTTAGCTCAGTGTGCGTCGAAGTGAGCTGCTGCCAAAGCTCCCAGAATGTCACTTCAAGAGTTCAAGGAATGACTTAAAGAGTTCAAGGAACGGAACACAACATTAACAATACCTGGAGTTACTCACAAGCTTAACGGGCCCCGGAAACGGCAGGGCCGTTTCTTCACCGTTTCCGAAAAAATGTCCCTTGTAAATGGAAACGGCAAAAAAACGGCGACCGGAAACGGCAACAAAAACGGCTCCAGGATTGGAACCAGAGCCTGAACCGGTCAAACAAAGGCGACGGATCTGGTAACAAAAACGGCGTCGGAACCGGCAACAAAAACGGCAAAACGGAACCGGTAAAAAAACGGCCCTGTCGTTTCCAGAGCCCATTGAGTTCACAACGGTATCGAAGACACGCCAGAGGTCCAGGAGGAGCTGACAGTAGACGGAGAACACTTATTCCACCCTCGGGATGCGATCGACGTCACAACTACCAGATGGCACGAACTATGGCGAGGTCGATAGTTTGACATCAACGATGTACTGTTCTCGGTTGCTGATATTCGTGAGTGGGCATGGGTGCAAGGCTTACCCCCCATACATGGAGCTGAAGTCAAGGAGGCAGCCTCACGTAAATATGAAGTGAAGGCTGGCATGGGTATTGACCAGTGGACCCCGCTAGATATTCAAATTCGCCGGCCCAACGGGCCAGAGGCGCGCCTGCTAAGATCTCGGCAACTGGTTAACACTATTTCTAGTTCGCGATTTCTAGTTCGCGCGCACGGGGCGGCCCCTGGGGGTCCCCCGGCGAATAGTACCCCGGGCTAATCCCGGGAGGAGACCCCGGACCGGGCAATTTTTCGACACCCCTCACGAGGATCGTGGCCTCCGAGGGGGGAGCCGCAATCGACTACCCCCCTCCCGCCCCAAGAGGCCCACAAGAGCCCCCCAAGAGGTCCTGGGGCCCCCCAAGACGCCGCCAAGGAGCCCCAAGAGATTCCCAAGAGGTCCCCAAGAGGCCCCCAAGAGGCCTAAAGAGGGCTCCAGGGCCGGCGGAATGAGCGAAGCGATTTTATAAAGATTGCCGCCAGAAGGTCATGATGCCGTAGCCGCCTTTTCCGGCGCAGTGGAGGAAGGCTAAACACGGCCCACTCAACTGTTAGTTATTCTAGACAGGTTGCTTCCGAAAGAAGAGGGTGGTGACAGGATTACAGGATTGCTACCGACTGGTCGCAATTTGCACACGGTCACTCGGGCGACATGTGCTGTTGTTGGTCGTCCGACACGCCCGCCGACTGGGATGCTGCCAGCGCAGGGAGCGCCGCTTTCCAAGAGGCCTCTTCAAAACAATCGACCAGGAAGTCGCTAAGATAGGAGTTTATCATGGGTGCGAGCTGTTGGACACCACACGTCCTTCTACGACATCATACGATGGTATAGGTCATCGAGCGCAGCAGCGCGACTGGGATTTCCAAGTTTTGTGCTGCTTTTAGAACTCGAGTTATGTGCAGCACCTCGGGTGCTAGCGCAGTTTGGGCGCACATGCTTCACCAGTCCAACCGACGCGCAACATAGTGCAGGGGCTGCGCAACGGAGATCGACTTGGTCGTAGGAGGATTTGCATAGACGTTGGTTCATGTGCGGCTGTGAGAATAACATTGGTCAGCGGCATGAAGGCCACGGACATCATTCAGCAGGAGGGGCTCAAGCTAGCCCCCAAGAGTGCGATCCAGTCTTGCGGAAGAGAGGCACTGATATTGGAGCAGTGTTACGAGTGGCTACCTCGGAGTTGATCTCGGGGGTGAGCGACGCATGGCACGATCATTCAGGCAGAAGCGGGTCAAGAAAGCGGCTGGCAGCAACCAGAAGCTTCGACAACACGTTTTCGCTCCAAGTGTTACACGGTCACCAAGAAGATCGGGCTCGCAGATCCACAAGCAGGGGCATCGTAAGTTCATCAAATTCACGGAGTGCATGGCAACCATCTCCATCACTTACGCAGGCAGCTCGGATCAATTCCAGGTGCTTTCCAAACAAGAAGGTGCAGACTTGAGCGCATCAGGAAACGACCCTGGCGTAAGGCTACCAC
>CAUYUJ010005847.1:117500-172500 GCA_963575745.1 Prorocentrum cordatum
AGGCCCGACTTGACTATCGGCACCCTGGGCTGGCGCGCGACGGGTGCGACGACCCTCTGCCCGCGGCCCCCCCTGTTTCGGGCTCCTCTCCGCGCTCCTGCCGACCCGCGCGTGTCCATGGCGATGGGCTCGGACACAACGCTGGCCGGCGCACCCTGCCCGCATGCTCCAGGGGCGCACGCCCCCGTCCCCGCTCCGCTGGACTCAAGCCCGCCCCCAGGCCCCTCCCTGCGCGCGGCATCTGCTTCTTTTCCTGCGGAGGGGGCCGCGTTTGCTTCGATGGTCTCCTCTGCGCGCGAGCGAGCGAGCGAGCCGGCGACGGGGGGGGGCGGGAGGCGGGAGGGTGAGGAGGGGGAGAAGAGGGGAGGGGAAGAGCGGGACGGGGACGAGAGGGCGAGACAGACCGAGTCGGACAATGCGAAGCGTGGAGGAGCCATTTTGGCTCAAGTGACACATCTTGGCTCATGTCTCAGCTCCGTGCCCCACCCGATGCAGCCGCCGAGTCTCCTGTGCGGCCTCGCGAACTTTCTGCTGAGAGGTTCTGACTGCCCAGTGACCGCTGGACGCCCCCAACATTTCAACATTCAGATGAATCCTGGTGTCTGGGTTATTTGCAAACTGCATGCGTCCTCTGGCACTTCATGCACAAACGTGCGCATGCGAGGTATACCGGGGCGACGGCCGCGCTCCACTTTTCAAGTGAAGTTGTTCTGATCTGTCCCCGTTGGTTTTGTGGCACTGCAGTGCATGGCGAGATCACGGCGGGCGTCGCTTGCATGGACGTGCGCCGATTCAGTCTTCCCTGTTCGCGCTCCTGCCCCAGACTGTGGCGGCTGTGCGTTGTCAGTCTTTCGCAGCGCTTGCGCCGCCACCCCATGAGCACGCCGCTTGACCCCGCGAGCCCATTCCGTCATCCGCGCCTCGGTTACCTTGTGTTGGGTCCACGCTCAATCATCCCGTGCGGTGCGTTGTGATACGTAATGAACGCGTAACCAAGCTTGACATGACCGGGAATAGTGCCATATGATCCAATTAGTGATTGCTGGTCCCGTCGATGCTCCGAGGGGGAGAGGAGAGACGGGGCTGGGCAAGGAGGAGAGGGGAGGAGGAACGCGAAGCAATCGACGAATGATGGAGAAGGGGGATGAGGAGGACTATAACGACGAGGGAGGAAGGACGGACAGAGGAGTGAGACGGAGGAAGGAGGTGGAGTGAGGGGGGGCAGGACGTGGAGTGACGTGGCTTGGGCGATGCATCTCGCCCGCTCGTTCGGGAAAGTCGTCGCCGCTGCCATTGTCAGAATCGCACTGAGCCTCCTCAGGGCTTCGTAAACCACTTTGAGCGCTTGTCGGGCGTACCCTGACGTTTCTGTTTGGGGCCTCTTAAAACTGATAGGGTCGTCTTCATCTACCGCGGGAGCCTTCAATTTTGCCGTCCAGGATGTTTCTGAAAGGTCTTCAGGCCAGCTCAGGGGCCTCTCGGGGGCTTCTGGGCTGCCCGAGGCCCAGGGCAGGCCGTTCTAGATGTTCGTCGGGCGTCTTTCGGGTTGTTTTGGTGGCCGCGGGGGTCGTCCTGACTACTTCTTGAAAACTCATCGGGGGGGAATGCTGGGCCGTCTAGGGGGTTCGGTGGGAAGGCGAAGAAGGCGGTGCCAGAATTCCCTGGCCCTTCGGGAGCAGCCTCAGAAACTACAAATGGCCAAACCTGCTGTGTAATAGGACTGTGGTTGCTCAATCGCGCCTCCGGTTTTAGGGACGAGCACTGAACGTCGTGAGCCGGTCTGAGGGCCGACTGGGTCGCGTTGGCAGCATCCTGGAAACCATTCACGCCTTCAGGGGAGCGTCTCTTGGAGGCGTCTTGGGCAGGCTACAGGTCGTCATCGGGCATCCTGGCTGTTTTTTGAGCGCCTCCTAGAATATTTGGTGGCCTCTTTGGCGGCCTCGCGGGTTAATTGGAAACGCGTTGGGGTATGTTTGGGCATTTGGGGAGCTCGTCGGGACAAACATCGAAGGGTAGTGCGGAAAGCCTTGGTCTCTGGGGGCCCTCTGGGAAAGAGCAAACGCCAACAACATACGCTGTGCTACGGCAGGGTTCACATGTCGGAGTTTCTGGCCTTGCAACTGATGATTACATGAAGCGTTTGAATCGTTTTTGATGTGGACCTCGCCTTGGGGGACGAATCGGCCGCCATCAAAGAAAGCCGTCACTGGGTGTATCGTGCAGTCGGGGCGGCAATAACCAGGGGCGCGCAGCGTTTCGGTTTCGCGTTCGTCAGGAGCAGGACATTCGGCAGGGCGACTTCCCTGGGCGCTGTTTGCTTGCGTGATGGTCGGGCTTTGTGGATGGCGCCGAAGGGCCTGGGGCGACGGCGCGGAGGATTTGCGTTAAGGCGGCGGTCCCCACATCTGAATTTCAGATTGGCCATCTCTGAAATTCAATTTAGGCCTGTCTGACTTTCAGATTGCCTCGCTTGGGGGGCAGCCCCGAGGTGTTTTGCTCGATACCTCCACGCTGAATTTATTCAGATTGGCCCTTGCTGAAATTCAGATTGGCCATTTCTGAAATTCAGTCTGAATTTCAGGTTGGGCCGTCCTGAAATTCGGATGTGGGGCCGCCACCTCGGCGCCGAATTCGGCCCAGCCCCGGTGCTGTTCCAAGGAAGCCCGGCGAGTTTGTGAGCGCTCAAAACCTGCCCGCGGAGATACGGAAGGAGGAGGACGACAGGCTCGCGCAGGGTACTTCCCAACCATCCTGTGATGTTGGGTCCTCGCTTTTGCAAGACAACGCCCCACGTCTCCTCCCTCCTTTCCCCCTCCTCCCCCCTCCCCCTCGCCCCCTCCCCCACGTCCAGTTCGTCACGCCGCTCGCGAAGATCGTGGCCCCATAGGGAGCTCCAGCGAAGGGGCCCAGGGGCACGGTCCGCACGTGGGCTCCGCACCAACTTCGGCACACCCCTCGAATGGATCGCGGCCCCATGCGGAGCTCCACCGAGGGCCCCACCGGCAAGCTCCGCACGCGGGCGCCGCATCCACTCGGGCACGCCCCTCACGAGGATCGCGGCCCCATAGGGAGCTCCACCGAAAGCCTCAGCGGCAAGGTCCGCACGTGTGCGCCGCCTCGGTTCCGACGCACCCCTCACGAGGATCGTGGCCCCATAGGGAGCTCGAACGAAGGCCGTCGTGGCAGAGTCCGCATGTGGGCTCCGCATCCATGTCGGCACGCCCCTCGCAAGGATCGCGGCTCCGTATGGGGGCCCCGCCGAAGGCCCCAGCGGCAGGGTCCGCACGTGGGCCCCGCACAAATTTTGGCACGCACCTCACGAGGATCGTGGCCCCATGGGGAAGTCCACCGGAAGCCCAAGGCGCGGGGTGCGCAAATGTGGGCGCCGCATCCATGTCGGCGAACCCCTCACGAGGATCGCGGCCCCATAGGACGCGCTCCACCGGGGGCCCCGGCGGCAAGGTCCGCACGTGGGCTCCGCACTCATTTTCTGAGCACCCCTCACGAGGATCGTGGCCCCATAGGGAGCTCCACCGAAATCCCCAGGTGCGGGGTCCACGCGTGGGCTCCGCACCCATTCCGGCACACCCCTCATGAGGATCGCGGCCCCGTGGGGAGCTTCACCGAAGGCCCCAGCGGCAGGGTCAGCACGTGGACTCCGCGCCCATTTTCCGCACACCCCTCACCAGGATCGTTGCCCCATAAGGAGCTCAACCGAAGGCAGGGTGCGCACGCGGGCTCAATGGTGGCGCAAAACCAGCGCGCGCGGCGGCGCCTTGCTGTTTCGTCCGCCGGGACGCTGAAACGTGAAGGCTTGGCACTTGGATATCAGCGGATGTCGCAGCCATGGAAACGACGTACGGGTGAGAAGTATGGTCGTCCTTCCCTGGCACGGGCTGCAAGAATTCAGCGCGGAGCTGATGGCTCAACTCTAGGCTATCTTCGACGCAGAGGGCCGCGGTGACATTCTTTGCGAGGCCGCGGCGACGGGTTCCCTCCGCTCCCAGTGCAACGCGAAACGCGCAGGAGCAGACCCCCTTTTTTGGCAGGGGGCGCGGGGGGACAAAGAGGGGGAGGAGGACGTCCCGCCCTGCCTCTTCATATCTTCATCCGTTGCCCTTCCTCCCGCGTCTCCCAATTGCCCCTCTTCGCACTGACCCCCGCGATCTGCCCGCGTTCCAATTTCGGCCCCAGCGTGGCCGACGCTTTACGGAAAAAGCGGCCCCCGATCGCATGTGTTGCGATCGCGCTGAAACGTCGCGGCAAGGCGAGTGAACGCGCAATTGCCCCTCAAGGTCGCCGTGGCGCGAGGTCGCGACGCGTTGCCCGCGTGCCTGCAATTAGTCACCCACGATCTAATGAAGGGCTGCTTAGTTGCAAGATGTGGCCCTTCTTGCCTTCGTGCTCAATCGGCGCCCGCGCGATGTCGCAAACAAGAGCTCGTTGGGAGCGGTTTGTTTTTACGTTTGGGGGGTTATGCGATCAAGACGTTGTGAGGTTTTCTATAAACGCATACGGCGGAGGGAAGTCGCCTCTCAAGCTGACCTGCTCCCAGAAGCGACGCCGAAGGTTGCAGATTTTGGCAGCGAGCCGTGAGTTAACTGAAGCCACGAAGAATCGTGCACATGTTTGTGGAGGCCCCGGGGCGACCAGTACATCAAGTGGTTGTGAACAAGGCGGCAAGTTTGAGCATAACGTTTGTTCCTTCTGAGAAGTATCGACGCCAGGCTGTCGCATGTGGAAGTTGCAGGGAGCTGGCCGGCGCAGCTATGGGATCAACGTGGTGGATATGATCATGTAGTTTTCGATGACGATTTCGCCGACGATAGAAGCATACTCCATGCAGACGATGTGTTTGCAGGCTTGCGCGTCACAGCGACATCAGCTCTGAGGGCGACGGCCCCGGATTTTGTGCCACAGGCTTGTGATGCCAGAAGAATTGCCGACCCCTGTTCGCCAAATCCGTCTGCGGATGCGTGCGACCCGTTTGTGGAAGCCTGCTTCGGTGTTCGCATGTTGTTATCCGTCCGGTCTGTATCACGAGTTGCGCAACGAGGCGGCTCTGATGATCCAAGGGTGGTGGCGACACCGCAACATTTACGAGGACGAACAGGCTGAACACAGCAGCAACAACGACACCACTAACTCCGAAAGCGATCCTGGGGCAAGTTCTGCGGAGAACTTGGCAATGCGGCGCGCTTTCATGGCGAATGTAACAACAACCGCGCCGCCACCGCGACCAGCCTCGGATCGTACGCTGGACACAGAGTGGACGATCGAGGACGTTAGGCTGTGGCTCGACAGCGGTATGTCAACTGTTTTGGGGATTGGTAGCCGTGTCGTTGGCGCGAGTGTTTTCTGGCTGGAATGGGGTCGAATCGAACAATTTGTCCCGATCGTCTGATGGAAAAGGCACGGTGCAATTCAGTTTGGCCCCCCACGGCAGCGCCTGGCCGTGGCCAAGCACGACCGAATCGCTTCAAAGACGCTTGCCGTCGGCAAAACTCCACCGCTCTGTCATGCGCGCGCTAGCTGGGCGCGCACAAAACCAACGGAGCGCGCTATCGTTCACATGCGATGATGGATGCACTTCCAAATATTCATGGAGAGGGGCGGCGAGGGGATGGGACGGGACTCGTTCTGACCGCAGATGGGAGAAACTTCGCAGATATTGAGACCGTGAGAGGGGGGAGAGGGAGGGGGGCTTTCTACCAGACCCCTGACCGCAGGGGGAAACCCCGTCCCCTCCCAACATACACACGTACATCTATATATATATACACATACATATACATATTCATATACATATGCATATACATACATAGATACAGATATGCATACATCCATATATACATATATGCATAGATACATGTATACATAAATACATACATACATACATACATACATACATACATACATACATACATACATACATACATACATACATACATACACACACATACATACATACATACATACATACATACATACATACATACATACATGCATACACACACATACATACACACATGCATACATGCATACATGCATACATGCATACATGCATACATGCATACATGCATACATGCATACATGCATGCATGCATGCATGCATGCATGCATACATACATACATACATACATACATACATATATACATACATACATGCACACATGCATACATACATACATACATACATACATAATACACACAACACTCACACACACTCGTTTGGCGTCGCGGCCCCGCGCGCAGCGACAGGGCGTCGAACGGTCAGAGAAGAGGGCGCGCGAGCGCGCGCGTCCAAAGGCCGAGCCCCCAAGCCGCTCAGAGCGAACAGCGGCGCGGCCAGCCATGAGTCATTCGGGCATGGATGCCAGCGGGTCGAACGATGTAAACAAATAGCCGATCGGCATGGAAACGACGTGCCGGGAGGACAAAAGGGGGCGCAGTGGAAACTAACAGTGATGCCATGGCCAGACGGCTGGCAGAAGGGCAGTACAAAGTACAAGGAGGCCGAAGGCCAACAATGGCGGCGCGGGCACCGCAAAGGCTGCCCCAAGGAGGTAGCAGCGCCGGCAAGCCCGTCAGGGCGCTAGAGTCGGCCGTGAACCAGCCAAAAACCGGGGGGGACGCACGCACACATGCACACACACATTGTTTGTCGTCGCGGCCCTGCGCGCAGCGACAGGGCGGAGAAAGTCTGGAAATGTGATCGCGCGCGCCCGCGACAAGAAGCGCCCGAACCCTCAGACACCGTCGAACACACACACACACGCACGCACACACACACACACACGCACACACACAACGATAGCGCCCAAACGGCAAAAGCGCGGCGCGTGGAATACATCGGCGCTGCGTCGAATGTGGGGGTAGCGCTCAACTGGGTGGGTGCGCGAGGCAGGCGGCCTGCTCCAGAATGTGCCGGGTTGCCCGATGGCGAGCAAGGGTGCGCTCGCAAATCAATCAGGTCGCCGGCGCAGTCAAAGTAAGGACCGCAACGTGCGTTCCAAAGCTCTTCCCAGAGTGCAGCCGAAGACAAGCCGAACGCTGAAACGCATCGCGACGCGTACCCAGTCCTGCCGGAGGAGGAGGAGGATCGAACGTACCCTGGCGGGGACGTCTGTTCGCGCCTAGCCACGTGGCGGCGCCGCCGCGCGTCCTGCGCCTCCGCTCAGGTCGGAGGGCAGGCGGAGGGCGTGTAGGGCGGCCTGCGTGGCGTCGTAATTCTTCTTGGGCTCGTACTTTATGTTCTCCTTCATGCTGTGGTTGACTTCCGTGGCGACCGCCAGGCGCATCGCGGAGCTCTTGATGCCGTTCTCGCCGTCGTACCCGACGTGCAAGGGACGGGGGCCAATCCTGGCCATGACGTCGGAGTTGAGGCCGCCGCGAGGAAATGCCAGGTGGTGAAGGAGACGGGGGCACTGGAGGTAGTGGCTGATCGCGTCGGGCTTGTTGCAGCCGAGAATGCACTGGTGCGTCTGGGGGATGACGCGCATGCGGTCGGTGGTCGTCCAGGCACCAGCCAACGCCTTGAGAACGGCCCAGACCCGCGCGGGCGGCTGGGTCGCCAACAAGTTGCGAAAACGAATCCGGCGCGCTTGAAGGTCATCTGGTATGGCGGTGAGCTGGACCAGGTCGGGTGTGTTCTCATCCCACTCGGCGTCAGGGTCGTGATAACAGCCGTCGCCTGGAGTGTCAGGCTCTTCCTCAGCAGGAAAGATGGGACGCTGGCTGCGTGCCCAGCGGCGACGTGCACGATGTTCGGCAGATGCAAAGCGGCGGAGAGCAGCCTGGCGGCGGGCACGAGCGGGGTCACTGCCCGTGTCGTCAAGGATGGCAAACTCCAGCCTGCTGCCAGCCAGGAACGCGGTGCCCCAGGCGTTGATGCAGATATCCTTGGCGATGTTGCGGCGCCTGTGGCGCGTGCGGTAGAGGGGCTGGAACATGTCAGAGCCGAGGGCGGGGTGCGCGTACTCCTCGCACCAGTTGATCCAGTCGTCTTTGTTGGAGATGTCACGACTGTTCAGAAGAATGTCGGGGAACTGCGATCCAGCCCAGTGAGCAGCGCGGTTCACGAGGCGCGCCTTCGCAAGAAGAACACGTTGAACTTCTGGATCCTCTTCGCGGACAAGAACATGCGGGCGAATGAAGCATGCGGAGGCGCGCTTCTTGATGGTCATGTGGAATGTATATGGGTGGAGTCGCTCATGACGTGCCAGCAGGTATGCCTTTTGCGGAGAGCGCCTTGGGACAGCTTCGTTCGTTCAGGCCCTGGGCGAGGAAATCATCGGAGCCACAGCGCGCTGCGTGACGATGAGCAGCCCTCAGGGCACCGATGGCGCGCGGGATGGCGCCGAGGGTGCGGGCCAAGCGCATGTAGTGCGAGCCCGCGGTCTTGACTAAGAACGCGGAAATGGAGATGTCCGCGAAGCGCTGCGCAACGGATGTCGGGATGGCCCAGCAGTCCGCGCACTGGCGACCGCTCTCTGCGGTGATGATGCTATGGTGGTCGTAGGCGGCGTCGCGCAGTGCGCTGTGCCAGGCGCTCCAATCTTCGACGGTTCTGACTGCAGTTCTCTAGAGCGTCGCCGAGAGGAGCAGCTCGATATCATTCGGAATCTCGACACGCGTCCAGGAGGACATGCCGAAGACGTCAAACTTGGAAAAGCTGTTTGGGGCAGCGCGGAGAAGCTTATGAACGTCCAGGTGCTCCTTCGCGAGGAGGTGGTCAGGAGGGCCGTGCAGCTGCCCAACGCACGAGAGGCATGCGACGGCACCAATGCTGCACAGCTTGATGCTCAGCTGGGGTGGCGCGTGTGAGCCCGAAAGCTTGGGGGCGCGGTCCCGCCATTTGGCTGCGGGAGCACGCCGCTGGTCATCCACCGTAGCTCCAGGACCGACATGACATCCAACGTAACGCGCTTTCTCAGCAATCGAAAAGTTGCGCCACGGGCGGTGGATGTGGCCGAGGATGGTCTGCATGCTGGCGATCAATTCCGAGGTCGGGAGCGTCCAGGTCGGTGCGATGATGCACTTCTTGGCGCGAAGCTGGAAACCTGCAAGTTGGTCTGCGGCGAGTAGGTGAGGAAGTGGAGGATGCATGTCTTTCAGCCTGTGGAGAAGAATGCCCAGGCCGTCAGCGCATGCACTAACCAGCCCGCGCTTGATAGCGTTCAGCCCGCCGGCAATGGCTCGAATCACAGGGTCGAAGATGAGCGCCCAGATGGCGCCACTGAGCGGGCAGCCTTGAGCAACGCCAGAGTCTGCATATAGCAGCGGGCGCGTTACGCCGCCGAGTATCAGGAAGGAGAGCGGGTCGGAGTAGAACGCGCGGAGCAGTCGCCACATGTCGCCGCTGACGCCCCAGCGAGAGGGCGGGCCACATCCACTGACGGTTGAACGAAGGGAATGCTGCGGCGATGTCCATGGAGGCGAAGATCGGCCTGAGTTGTTCGCGTCCTCGGACGTGCTGAACTTGCGAGCCTCGGCGTCCACAAGGACAACGTTGTGCAGGAACTGGCCGTCAGCGACGAACCCTTTGGGCTCGATGACTGCGTTGGCAGCGAGTTTGGCTAAATTAGCGTTGACCGCGGAGGCGAGGGTCTTGACGTCGCTGTTCTTCATGCTGGGCGGGCGCATTCTGGCCAGGGTTCCCGCGCACTCGACGTCGCCCATCGGCTCGTCACCTTTGGGAAGCATGGCCATCAACGCGTAGTTGAGGTCGAGAGGGGCGCCGTGGTGGACCATGTGGTCTGAGAGATTGGCGAGTATTGAGATGGCTCCAGGGGTGCGGATCCAGGCGCGATAAGGTAGTCCGCCGGGCCCAGGTGCGGAGTCGCCAGCACGGCGCGCAGCTCGAAGGAGTTCTTCTTCACCAAAGAAGGTAGATCGAAAAGAGGGCGCCGCGGGAATACGCTGTCGAGGTACTCGGAGAAGGCAGAGTTAGAGACCGTCTTAGCCGCGAAAACAAGGCCCCAGTGGTTGAGCATGGCGGAGTGCATCTTGCTGGGCTCGTAGACCCTCGAGGTGGCGTTGCCAGTGCCGATCTTGATCCCAAACAACGTCAGGCGACGCGAGAAAGGTTTCCAGAGTTCTCCTTTTCGGGCCTCATGTCGCGCGCGTTGTCGCCATCGGTCACCAAGGGCAATGGTGTGGAGCTCATCATCAGCACGGGACTTCTGCGCTGCACGTGCGCGGCGTTCTTCACTAAGGCTGGCGCGAATCTCGTTGGTCTCCTGTGCGAAGGCAGCGCGGTCGTTCAGAGACATATTGTCGCTGTCGATCTTCGGGCGCTTGCGGCCGATGTTCGTGTTCTCGATGAGCTTTAACGCTAGGGCGGAGTCTTGATGCCAGATTGATCTTGCTATGCTCCGAAGGGTCATGCCGCGCATTTCTTTGCGGACGTCAGCCGTCTGGGCGTTGAGCTCGTCGGTGGGATGGCGGTGAGGGCGTCGCGGGCACGGCCCACAGTTTCATGCGTCGGCGACTTCTGAAACCGCCACTGGTGGACTGCAGAGCACTGGGGGAGGTCGCATTTCTCAGGGGTGGCCTTGTAGTGATGCGCGTAGTGGGGCGAGTCGAAGATGAGAGCAGGGACCGCGCGCTCGTCAGGGGGTCGGCTGCGGATCGGGCGGGCGCGTAGCTGCATGATCTTGCGGTCGTTTGCCATGCCAGTTTCAGTATCCAGGGGGGCGTCGTCAGCGGGCAACGCAATTTCCACGGAGGGGATGTCGTGGGGCGGCAGTGCGATGAAGCAGCGGTCGGTGGTGCCCTCGGAGAGGTCGGCGATGGCGCGGCGCGTGGAGGAGAGGGGCCAAATCTCCAGCAGTTCCTGAAACGGCTGCTTCCAGAATGTCGGCTGGCGCTGGTAGCGAGGGGCTTCATTGACGTGCGAATCGATCGGGAAGTTGATGCTCTCGGGGGCTTGGTCTGACATGTTGAAACCACCCAGCATGATGAGGGTGCGCCTCAAAGGGTATCCGGCAGCGCGTTGCATGAGGAGTCGCCACTGTCTTCTGGGATCCTCTCTGTCGATGGGCTTCAGGTCATTGTTATGGATGTTGAGCACGGTAACGTCATATGAGCGGGCCGCGCCTGCGACTCTGAGTCATGCTGCTCGCCCTGGAACGACTTCGGCGAAAAAGCGCCGAGGGCGCTCTTCGGGTGGACGGCTTAGCTCTACCTTGTCGAAGGGTGGCGAGGAAGCCAGCGCCGTTGGCTGTGGTGGAGTCCGGGTTGCTGCACTGGAAGGCCATGTGCTTGTGCGGCGAGGAGCGCGCTCAGATCTCCATGTCGATGGCGGAGCCGTGCGTTTCCTGGGGAGCAATCAGTGCTCGCTGGCGTAGGAGCGGCTTGAGGAAGCGACGTTTAACTTGACGACGATGGTCAGGTCTTCCATGTAGTGCTTGCGTGTTCCAGAATGCGATGTTCATGCCGTGATCGTTGTGATTGGTGAGCCACGGCGTCCAGCGAGGGCTAAGGCCACTGCGCTGTTGCCAGTGCGTCAGAGAAGGAGTTCTCGAAGGCGGTGCGGACGTTGGTCTGCTGCTCGTCAGTGATGCCCAGTCGGACCGCGGCTGCTGTCCATCGTAACTTGGTGGGTTCGTCGGGCGTAGCTCCCGCGATGATACGGACGATGACCTCGTTCTCGTATGCGATGTAACCTTGGCTGCGTTGGGGGCGGAGGGGGCGTCGGTCGAATCGCTGATTGATGAGGGCCCCGAGCCGTTTGAGTTGCACTTCCCGTCGAACCGCCCGAGGACTTTCGTTGGCCGAGACGCACGGGAGAATGGGGGGGTGAGCTGCCGATGGACATGCCGAACGTTCGCCAGCTTCTGCCAGCGTGTAGTGCTTCATGAAGACGACGCGCACGGGGCTCAGCAACGACCGCGCCTCCTGCGAGGGTGAAGCTGCGGCGCCTGATGGCGCCAGTGGCGTTGAATGCGACCTGGTCGAGCGCGGCTCTGGCGTCGGCGAGCCAGGGCCCCAGCGGCTTCTCGAGGTCCTCGATGTCGAAAGGAGTAGCTTCTCCAAACCAGAATGTGCATGGATCTGCTGGCCGATCCCACGCGCCGAGGTTGGCCGCGGCGATGCTGGGGTTGCGGGGCTCGGCATGGGGAACGATCTCCTGGAGCTTGTCGACGGTGTCGCGGAGCTCTTTGGTGACCACTTCTGTAGCAGGAACCCGTCGCTTTCTCTGCGAGGTCACGTTCAGCTCTTTCGTGCGTCGCGTTGAAGCCGGTGGCGATCGCAGTGATGTCCTCGAGAAACTGTTTTCTGGTGGCGTTGGCGACAGACTTGGCGGTGGCTTCGAACTCTTTGGCAGCATGTTGCACGCGTGCAGGAAGTGCTTCTTCCAGCTGGTGACGCAAGTGCGCAGGGGGCTCATTGGCGGCCGGCTTGAGGGCTCCATCGTACCATGGATCTTTCCCGCCCTTGCCTCTCTTGTCCTCGGCGCAGGCGTCGGCGGCGGCGGCGGGCATGGGGGCGCCCGCCCTGGGGGAGGCGGTCATGGCGCGCATGGGATGTTCGTCGACCAGCAGCTCGGTGAAGGCGGCGGTGCGAGGAGATGCTGTCCAGCGCAGAATATGGAGGCCACAGCGCGCACCAGTGCGAGGGATGTAATTACATGGAAGCGGGCACCTGCAAGCCCGCGGTTGTGGCAGGGACTAAAAGATGACCGAGGCTGGCCGCGGCTCAGCGGCATCCATTTGGACACCGCGGGGCGTGAACATCTTGAGCCAAAATGGCTACGGAGGAGGAGGAGGACACACGAAGATTCATCCGAGCGCACCAGGGTGCGTTTTGCGAGCGAGGCCAAGTGCCGTCGAACTCTCCTGCTGCGTGGCGCTTGCGGACACAGCGGCAAGCGCGGCGGCGGCAGTGCAGCCCTCCACGGCCATGCCGTGGGTAGCCGCCCGCACGAATTGGGTCAGTCCGTCGCGCCCAGCGCGGGCGCGGGTGAAAAGTCCACTGTCTACCTTGGCGAGGTTCTCTCGTCCTTTCCTCGTGATTCCCATGCAGGGCGCGGCAAGATGGCGTGGGTCCTGCGTAGCCGTCTAGCCGCATTCGCAACATAAGTACAGACAGTACTTCTGCATGTAGTGCAGCTTGTGACAGGCGTGCAGCTCGCGCCCGCAAGTGGTAGCGGCGCCCTGCACTGGCACCACTTGCTCGCTGGCCGTTGGCAGCGGCGGCTTGTGGTGGCAGGGCGTCGCACACGCCTGCCGCACTTGACACAAGTCGGTAGTGAGCTCGCAACGCGTGCACAGGTACTTGCTTACGCGGAGCTCGAAGGAATGCTGGCTTGACTGCGTGGCTAGCTGCAGCTTGGTGGGACGTGGGTCTTCGGCCTGCGAGTGTCGCTCCGCGACCCAATGGTCAACTGCAAGCGTACCAGCATGCGCCCTGCGCGCCCTCCTGCGGATGAGGGCACACTGGGTGTCATGCAGGTCATTGGGGGGAGCCTGGCCCACGAGAGCTGCCTCGTAGGAGACTTGGGCGGCTACACCTGCCCACGCGTCAGCTGCTGCATTGCCTACCGTGTGGAAGTAGAAGACAAGGTCGGAAGCGAAGCCAGGGACTCCCTCGCTGCGTGAGGACACCCAGGTCACCTGTAGCTTGCTGGAGCCACGGGTGCGCATTACTTTGGCACTGCGTGCCCACAAATCTAGGTTCGCGCCTTCCCTGGGACGCAAGTGCCGGTTCGTCCTCCACCCGTCATAGAACGGCATGTGGTCAGTAATGAAGCAGAGGTGGCCAGGCCAGCTTCCGAGAGCGAGCGCAAAGGCCCAGAGCTCAGCACGGGGCGCCGCCTGGAAGGGCCCTCCAGGCCCGAGAGAATGCCTTCCCAGGGGACCCACTCCCCAAAGAGGCTCTTCATAGCGATGCGGCTCCCACCCTTCGGCGACGGGGGTCGTCACTGAACTTGCCACCCGACCCGTCGCCGAAGAGGGTGAGAGTTCCATCGCCGTTGGCACAGTGTTCCCAATCCCGCCCAACCCAGCTCCACCCACCGCCCCCTCCCAACGAAGAGAAGACAGGGTACGTGTCTGCGCGCACAGGCAGGCCGCGGAGCCAGTAGGCAGGAAAAGCCTCAGCCCCAGCAAGGGCTGCGGGAAGGAGGGCGTCAGAATCGGTGTAGTCCTTGTGGTCGCGGTTGCTCGGGCAGAGCCAGATCCTGGGCATGAGCGTCTCGTCGGAAGCTCCGCAACGCGGGCATGTCTTGCATGCCTGGTACCCCGTCTCCACGAGAGGAGGGAGGAGAAGGAGGGGGAGGAGGGCCCCTTCGAAGGGAGAGGAGCAAGAAGGGAAGGAAGAGGAGGAGGAGGAGGAGGAGAAGGAGGAGGAGGAGGAGGAGGACGACGGGGAGGAGGGGGAAGGACGGGGCAGGAGGGAGGAAGTAGGCAGGAAGAGGAGGAGGGTGTTTGCGGCGGCGGCGAGCGAAGCCGGGGCCACCTCCGCGGGGCGCCGCGGGTCGGTCATGGCCATCGCGGAGAGGCCGCCCCTCGCCGCGGGGCCCGCGGGGGGCGCGCGCCCGGGCAGAGCGCGGGGCTGCGCGCGGCGGGGCCACACCGCGCGGAGCCCAACGGTGTCCCCGCCGCGGTCGCCGTCGGCATCGTCGTCGTCGGCGTCGCCGCGTCCGTCGCCGTCCTCGCCGTCGTTGGCGCCGTGGCCGTCGGCGTGGACGGCGTGCCAGTTGCCCGCGTCGTCGGGGGGGCACGAGGGGTGGCGGCCGCGGAGCCCCCCGCGAGGCCGACGAGAAAGGAGCATGCGGAGACGCTTGGGGCGGCCCCTTCAGAGAAAGGAGGAGGAGGAGGAGGAGGAGGAGGAGGAGGAGGAGGAAGAGGAGAAGGATGAGGAGGATGATGATGATGAGGAGGAGGAGGAGGGGGAGGAGGAAGGAGCACATCGTTGAGCGGTGCCGCAGCCCCCCGTCCCCGCCCGCCGCAACACAGGCGGCCCATCCCCCCGCAGCAGCCTCCGGACAAGTCTGGGGGTGCGACTTGGTGCCAGAACAGCGGTGGGGGGAGTTCGAGTGCCCTCGTTGTGTGACTCCCCGCTCATCCTCTTCATCGTCCTCCTCCTGCTCCTCCTCCTCGTCATCGTCTTGCTCTCCCTCTGCCATCTAGCTCCCAGGCGATTTACACCTGAGCTCAAGGAGGCACGATGTAAAAATTGCTTGCTTACTCGCACACGCGTGTGGGTCGCTTTTGGGAATGCAGAGGACATCGGGAACATTGGGAGAAGACTCCCCCACACCTGGGCCCTCCCCCTTCTCGCCATGGCCGGGCACGCCTCGACACTTGGCCAGGGTGTGCTCGACGACAGTCCTGGGGGTCCATCCATCCACCCCAGGTCACCACCTCCCCTCGGCGGTGGACAAGACTCCCTGTAGTCAACCACCCTCTAGTGAAAACGGCCTGGGACCGAAACCGACGGACCTGGACCCGCAGAAATGACGGCCGCGACGCCCTCTCGCGAACCGAAAACGGCCAATTCGCTGATCGACGTGTCAGGGCAAGAGGTCCATCAACCTTCGATCCCCTTGGACGCCCCCGACTCCTCCCGCCTCCGTCGCCCTGCGCGGGACTGACCCACCCGCGACCCGACAAGCCGCCTGCGCCCTCCGGTCCCATCGTTTGCGTCCACGGCCCACGGGCGGAGCAAGAGAGCGTGGGGACTGGCACGTGGGCCCCTCCCGCCTCCCTAAGCCTTAACCCCTACACGCACCCCCCCCCCCCCGGGTCGGACGGAAGGGGAATTAGCAATGCGGCGTGCGGCCCTGACCAGGCGGCTGGACCTCGATACTGCTCTGGCCAGAAAGCTGATGGGCCTCTTTTCCACCACCACCACCACCACCGTAAGATGGAGGGGGGAGGAGGTGGAAGATGAGGAGGAATCGGGGCCGCGCAAACACGGATTAGCGATCCTTGGATGTGGCGCGCGGTCGCCAAATCCATGGATCGGGGGAGGTGCCCGCCTCCCCAAAATGCGGCCTGTGCCGCTTCTTTCGGCGGCGGAAGTCCGCGATTTCCCCTGGAAGCGGGGCCCGTCGCTGATCCACGCCCCCTGGATCCATGTCTGCGATCGCCTGAAGGAAGAAGGGGATGAGAAGGAGGAGGAGGAGGAGGAGGAGGAGGAGGAGGAGGACCCCCTCCCCCTCCGACTTATGGTGGTGGCGGCGGAAGGCAGGCCCAGCAAGAGTGGGAGCGCCACGCAGACGATGCAGAGCTCAGGCGACGTAGGGACTCGAGCGGGATGCCGGCAGTGCCTGCGCGGCCGAGAGAGGGCACCCGCGAGGGCACGCAGAGGGGCGGATGGCATGCTGCGTCTTTGCGCAAGGGAGAAGCGGTGCCTTTTTCCCCTGGCCCCAGATTGACCAGCCTACGCGTGACCTGCATTAACAGCCCCCCTCTCTCTCTCTCTCCTTCCCTCTCGTTCTATCTCTCACTCTCTCGTGCATTATCTTTCTCTCTCTTTCTCTGTTTTTGTTTGTTACTCTCTCTCTCTCTCGGAATGACTCTCCCGCTCTCTGAATCTCCGTCTCTCGCCCTCTCTGATTCCGTACGTAAGCTGTGGATGTGCACATGTTTCCTCTGCGCATTTCTTCATCTCTCTCGCTATCTCCATGTCCGTCTCCCCAAAGATCGATATTTCCCGTCCCCCTCGCCTTCGCGCAGGCCCCTCCAATTCAGGCAGAGAAGAGAGATAGAGAGAGAGAGAGATGGAGAAAAGAGAGAGGGAGAGAGAGAGAGAGAGAGAAATAAATAATGAACAGAACTATTGAGAGAGAGAGAGAAAGAGAGAGAGAGAGAGAGAGAGAGAAACACGAGAACGGAGGGACAGAGTTAGTAAGGGGGGAGAGAGAGAGAGAGAGAGAGGGAGAGCGAGAGAGAGAGAGAGAGAGACAGAGGGAAAGAGAGAGAGAAGGGGAGATCTAGAGTTGAAGAGAGAGATAGAGAGAGCCAAGAAAGAGAGACAGAGAGAGAAAGAGGGATATATACATATATATATATATATATATATATATATATATATATATATATATAATGAACGAGGGGTAGAGAGAGCGCACCAATTCGGACGATGGGTTCGTCACGGCCCGCAGGATACAAATTCACGCTGGGCCAGCCTCTCACTGCCGGGAGGCGCCGCATGAGAAACAGGAGTAGGAAAATCTTCCCCCCTGCGGCCGGAGAAAAAAATGGAAGGGCGTGGCGATGAGGGCGTGGAGCGCCCCCTCTGTGCGCCCGTGCTGCAGGGAGGCACCAGCTTTTAGCGCGCTTTGGCACGCACACCTGTGCCCTAGGGATGAAGGCGCCGCGTTGGGGCATCCCCCACGGCGGCCCAATTCCAGGGCTGCGGTTGCCAGGTCCTCTCCCAGCGCACGGAAAAGCAGAGAGAAGCTCGGGCTGGTGCGCTGGCGGTGAGCAGCCAGTCGCGCCTGGAGATTTTCCTGAAGGGTAGCCCCAGGGAAAGCAGGCGTGCAGAAGGCCGGTTGGAGTTCGTTCCAGGCGGACTGTGCTCGCTGGAACCTGTCAAGAAGGGCTCCGGACTGCTGCTGGATGCTACGCAGCGAATGTGCGAGGCTGGAGGCGCGCTGCTGCAGCGCCGTGATGCTTGTTGTCATCGCGGGTTCCCGGTCCTGGGCCAGCTGCTGTCTGGCCGCGGCGAGGCGCTGCGTCCGGGCAGGTCACCGATCGGTGCGCTGCGCCAGTGGGTGGCCCTCCTGCGCCCCTCAGACTCGCAGGAGAGCCAGTCAAGGAGGAGGAGGCGGAGGAGGAGGAGGAGGAGGAGGAGGAGGGCGAGGAGGGCGAGGAGGAGGGGGATTTGCTTGATGATAGGATCTGCTGCGATGGGGGGCTGGGCGTGCGTCAGTACTGGCCAGCCTGGCGGGCTGGGGCAACGGAGCTAGCGCGAAGGGCTCAGTCAGCGACCCCCCTCGCCTGCCATGCGCAGAACTTCTCCAAGGCGACTTGCTTTACCGCCGCAATTATTATCTGGGGTGTGCCTCGCTGTGTCGGGGGAGGGCGGTCGGGTCCGCACTGCCTCCCGCATGGTCCGACCCCGAGATATGTCCTGCGCAGTTCGCGGCGTAGCGCCTGAGGTGGGGCCCTGGTGGACCTTCACCCATCACCTCCCCAGTCGCCATTGTCCTGTGCCCTCTTGGACGAGGAGGCGCACGCGCGTCGTCCACGTCGTGACCGTCGCTATCGTGGCTTCCTGGTGCGGAAGGAGCGTGGTCATCGTCGTGATCGAGGGCCCCCCGGAGGCTTCGTTTCCTTCGCAGATGTCGAGAGGGATCCCCCGCGAGTCGTCGAGGTCGTCGTAAGAACCTCCGGCCCTGGCGCGGTGGGTCGCCGGGTGAGCCCGGCGGCTCGTCCCCGCCGCCCCAAGCGGCACCGTCGGGGCGTTGGCCCATGGCACCCAAAATAAGAAAGGATGTTTAGATTGCTCGCGTCGTACTTAAGGGCCACATCCCAGAACTAAGTTCGAGCACCCAGAACAGTATCCAAACAGTGTCGAACGAGTATCGCCTCCCAGGGCCCGACAGGTGAAAATCCTCAAGTTTCGGTACTGCCTTGGTGCTCGGAATTCTGTCTGGTGGTCAAGACTAGACAGTAGGTTGGAAGAACATAAAACGAGGCCCCCTCTTTCCATCAGTTAAACTTCGATTTCACATGGGGAACCTCAGGACCCCCCTGAGGCAAGCTGCAGAACAATCAAGGAAAACACCGAGACCCTCCCCCACGAAAAGGGTTCCTTCTTCGGCAACCCGACTGTGAGAGGCTTGGGGTTCGCCCCGTGAACTTCTGTCCTGGAGCACAAGGAGTAGGAGGAGGAAGAGGAGGAGGAGGAGGAGGAGGAGGAGGAGGAGGAGGAGGAGAGAAGGAGGAGAGGAGAGGAGGAGGGAGGAGGGATGGAGGAGGAGGAAGAGGGAGAGGAGACGGAGAGAGGAGGAGGAGAGGAGGAGAGGAGGAGAGGGAGGCGGAGGAGGAGGAGGAGGCGGTGAAGTTCTGACCTGGAGTAGCCAGCTCGCCTGTCTGGGAAAGGCAATATTCAGTGGCGTTGGCCGTAGATCGCGACAGCGCTGTGCCGTGGAGGACGGCCGCGGATTCATGATGCCATTTGGCCGCGCCAAGGGAGGTCCCCCTCCCCCTCCCCCCTCCCCCTCCACCGCTCACCCTCCCCGTCCCCCTCCCCCTCCTCCTCCTCCTCCTCCTCCTCCCTCCTCCTCCTCCTCCCCTCCTCCTCCTCCTCCTCCTCCTCCTCCCCTCCTCCTCCTCCTCCTCCTCTCCTCCTCCTCCTCCTCCTCTCCTCCTCCTCCTCCTCCTCCTCCTCCTCCTCCTCCTCCTCCTCCTCCTCCTCCTCCTCCTCCTCCTCCTCCTCCTCCTCCTCCTCCTCCTTCTCCTCCCCCTCCCCTCCTCCTCCTCCCCCTCCCCTCCCCCTCCCCCTCCCCCCTCCCCCTGACCCCCCCCTCCGCCTCCCCTCCCCCTCCCCCTCCCCCCACCCCCTCCTCCTCCTCCTCCTCCTCCTCCTCCCTCCTCCTCCTCCTCCTCCTCCTCCTCCCTTTATCCTCCTCCTCCTCCTCCTCCTCCTCCTGCTCCTCCTCCCCCTCCCCCTCCCCCTCCTCCTTCTCCTCCTCCCTCCTCCTCCTCCTCCTCCTCCTCCTCCTCCTCCTCCTCCTTTCCCTCCTTACCGCCCGCATGCCGGCTCGTCAGCGTGGCGATTGAAGGCCCCGGCGGTTGGCGAGAGGAGGCCGCCGCGAGGAGCTCGGCGGTCCTCCGCGCGGCGCGGGACCGCCAGGTCGCGGACATCCCCTGTGTGGGGGGTGGCCCAACTGGTGGGCTTGTTCTCCACCGCCACCGCCAGAAGTAGGAGAGGGAGGGGGTCATCCTCCTCCTCCTCCTGCTCCTCCTCCTCCTCTTGCGCTCGTACCCATCGGACAAGTTCGAGTTACTCGCCTACACTTTGACTGCTGCTACTGCTACTACTACTACTGCTGCAACTTCCACTCCCGCTGCTACTGTGAGAGCGGGGCGGCCTGGCTGGAGCCGCAGTTCTGCGGACGCCCGTAGCCGACGCATGCGGGCGCAAAACACCATGAATAGAATATCGGAGATGAGGGATCAGAGCACGGGCAGCCTCGGACGAGAGCGGATGAGGACAAGGATGGGCGAGAGTGAAAAGGTAAAAGGCGGCAACAGTGATGGACAGCGAATTGGGAGAGGGGTCGCAAGACCTAATATTTCAATGGGGTCGTCGGGTAAAGGGTGGCCCTGAAACTCAACCAAGATACCCCAAAATCTAGGACATATGAGATAATGGACTTGCGAGTCAACACAATTCGGACAGTTAAACATACACTGGCGATTCTGTTGGAACCGACTGTCCGTTGCCCAGGCACCTGCAAGTGTTTTTACGATAGCCTGCCGCCACGCTGGCGGGCACTGTAAAGAAGCGTTCTGCACAGCAGTCCAGTCGATGCCTCTGATGCGGACGGGGGGCACATGAGGGAGAAGTGGAGCAGGCGGGCCACGAAGGAGGGGGCGAGGGAGGGAGGAAACACAAAGGAAACAATCACATTATAGGCAGCTCGCTGGAGCTTCTTCGAACCTGAAGCTTGGCAATCAAGAGCGGCCTGTACTGCGCGGGCCCCGATCGGAGCTAGCTTCGGGTCTGAAACAAAACCACGGTACGCGTCTGCGAGAGTGTCTGCGATCGGAGGCTCGGCCCAAAAGGATGGGTTCCTTCTGTGGCGCCCGACATCTTCCAGGGAGAGGTGCACTCCAGCCTCCGACAGGACCTCAACGCAACTGCGCCAGGCAGAGAACGTGCTGATTGACGATCGAATTAGAGACGCGAGACCGAGAGCATAAATACTTCGAAGCTTGGGGCCGCCCCAGCTTTCAAGAGAAAAGAACGCTTGTCGCGAAAGAGAGCAGTGTGGCATTTTAAAGAGAGCCGCAAAGATGGCGTGTTCACGAGGAAGAACAGACTTTGGGGTCCGAAAGAACTGGGCGACATATCCCAAACAGGACACAGCACGGTTGTCGTACATCGCCGCGGCAATCGAGGAAGGCGTGCCAGCTCGGGAGATTTGGCCGGCCCGCAGGGACCATTTCGCGACGGGGGCGTCCCAGGAGGACGGCACGGCCGAGGGGCCCAGAAAAATCCCGAGGTACAAAAGCTTGGGCACCACCTGAAATTCGCTCCATTCTGGAAGATTGACCTGAATACAGGTCTTGTAAGCTGCAATAACTTCGGGGGTGCATTCGCTTATTAGGGGTACTAGTTTACACTTTGGGAGCTTCAGAACTAGATTGGCCACCCGTTTCGACGCCCGAAAGACAGTATGTAAGTATCTAAGGCGTTTGATCTGCTTAATTACACTACCTACATCGTCAGCACATAGTCGAGCTAGTCCGTGTCCGCGTTTTTCTATCAACCATTCGAAGTGAGCGGCGAAGGCGTGCGAAGCGACAGCGTAGAGAGCGCCACTAGCGGGACAGCCCTGGATAATACCTGACTCGATCATGAACATAAAGATAACGGTGGACCCGATCTGACCCCAACACGAGACTTCGGAGTAAATCGTTTCCAGGAACGCGTACAGGGGCGGCGGCAGGATGAGCGTGCGCAGCATCAGGAAGATCCAGTGCTGTGAGACCGAAGGGAAAGCCTGCCCGTAGTCGAACGCCAGTAGAGCAGGCATACGTGTCCGTACTTCTGGCATCATGGATGTGACCCGAGCATGTGTATCGAGCTCAATAATGTTGTCCCCGAAGTTGCGGGAAGGGATGAAGCCCCGTTGGGACCCATGAATAAAAGATGGCAGTTGGAAAGTGAGCGGCCTGATACACACCGACGTCAAAATCTTGCAGTCCGCGCTTTTCAAGCCCAGGGGTCTGGTTCCGGCCGGGTCACGGATCACAACCTCTGAGTCCTCGGGCTCGTCGCCCTTGACCAAGAAGGCCCCCTTCAAGATGTTAAAGCCGAAGAGAGGGGGATTGCCTGCCAACGTCCAATCCAGAAGCTCCGAGAGGACCTTGGAGCCCGAGGGGTGGTGCTTCCAGGCTCCACAGGGAAGCTCGTCGGGGCCAGGGGCACTAGGGGTGACTCTGGCGAGGAAGCGGGAAATGTCTCTTTCCGTTGGCGCTGGCAGTCCACTTAGGTCAACCTCTGGCTTAAACCTCTCGGCGCATGCGAACGCTGCGGTCTGCCCGTGAAGAATACTGGAGGAATCAGAAGCAATATGATTGGGACCAAGCTTTAGCCCACGGAGCTGCAACTCGCGGTCGAACGGAGACCAAAGTTTGCATCGAACATGGAGACTACGCATCCGACGGGCCATTTTGGCCCTGACTTTTTCAGGTAGGTCCTCGTCCAGAAGTTTTTTGCGGGCCTCTGCTCTGGCGGCGTTGAACATAGCGTGGTGCGCCTCGTCGGAAGCGGCCTTGAAACCCACGGGGTCGACCGCCGTGACCATGTGCGCGTGCGCATCGACCGACAAAAACTGCTTGCCGAAGGGGTGGGAGTACAATATCTTCTCGGCCAAAACGATATCTTGATTCCATACGGCTCGAGCGATAGAACGACATGCTAGGTATCGTGCGAGAGGGTCAAGATGTTTCCTCTTAGAATAGCGTTTCGGGCAAATCTGGCGGCCTCGTGCATCAGATTTTTATGAAATTCAACTCGAAGAGGGGGCGGTAAATCAGAATCGTCGACTTCTTGGAACACCTTAGCGATGAACCTGGAGTACTCTGGCCTTTTGAAGATATCCTGATGCATCTTCTGCTCGTGCGGCTTGGCCGCCACTCGGGCAGAAAACGTTGCACTGATGGCGGCGTGGTCGGAGATGCGCGTCCTAGCAAGCACCTCAGGGTCGCAGTGGACGCGGGCACCTGTACACACCCGGGTAATGCACCATCCAGGTGCTGACGCAAAAATCCGATCCAGCTTCCCAAGAGTCCCCTGTGCTGCACAGAAGTGGGTAGGGTCGGGAACGTCGATCTCAACGAGCTGTCCCAAGACGGTTCTCCAGGGCCCTCCAGAACGATAGGGAGTACGGCTGGGGGCCGAAGGGGAACACGGAGAGAGGTCATGCAGCACTCTGGGGGCCTCATCTGAGAAGTTGAAGTCGCCACCTACGAACACGAAGCCTTTGGTGGGGTCCTTGGGCGCCGCTAGGATGTCCTGGGAGATAGCCTCCAGGATCTTCTGCCTCTGAGAAGTACTGAGCCCATGGTTGTGAATGTTGAAATGGGGAATCCAGACACCTCCTGGAAACAAAACTCGAACATTCAGAGCACGAGCGGGGACTAGCTCGATCGGCACTATCGTCGGCTGTCGCTGGCAGCCGTGCGTCTTTTCAAAGTCGGGGGGGAAGGTGATCACCCCGCCAGCAGGATGCGGGGGCGGAGGGTGGAGCGAGAAGAAAGCCTGGACAGGACGATGTAGATGGTACAGCAGATCTCTGATTTCAGCCTCGGTACCGTGGGGCTCCTGGATCCCCAAAATCGAGCCCGACCCCAACAGGGATCTGATGTATTTGATCTTCCTGGTTCTAACCTGCGGCCTGTAGTGAAACAGCGATTGTGCATTCCAGGCCCCCACCACCAGAGAAGTAGGGCCCGAGGAGGAGCTGCTCCACGTCGCGAAGATCGGGTTAAACCTGCCACGCAACGGGCTCAGGCGGCCTGAGGATCTCGGCCAGGGCCTCTTCGATGTCCGCCTTGACGAGCTGGAAGGCTGCCAGGTTCTCGGCAGCATACTCGATCTGCGGGAGCTCATCGCCAGCACGCGGAACACCACGAACGAGAGGTTTCCATTGGAGCGATACCTCGCCCTTGGCCTTGTTGATGTGGAAATGGTGCTGTGGATACAGCGAGGAAAGTACACGTTTGATCTGCTTGGCGAGGATCTCTCGCTTGACTTGGGCGGGGCTCTTGTCGGCGGACACGTAGCACTCGCACTGCACTCCCATGGCGTCGGTGGTCGAGAATGCCTGCCACTGCTGCGCGCTGATCTTGAAACTGCCGATGATCTGGTTGGTCTTGCGCGCGGCGAAGTTCCTCTGGCCTTGAACTCGGAGCGTGAAGCGTTTGCCAGCGGGCTCGCCCTCCAGCGCAGCGCCCGTCTCCGACGTGTTGTTCTTCGCCAGGATTGGGGCCGCGACAGACTGCTGCACGGCAGACTTGGTCGCGTAGTTCTTCGACCAAATGACCAGGATGGTGGGGTCGGGGGCTCGGTCGAACGAAGATGATGCCACTTCTTCCACAACTTCAGGGCGTTCTGTCTGCATGAGGCCGAGCATGACTTCCAAGTGCTTGACTTTTGCGGCCAACAGATCGACCTTGGCGTTGGTGACCTTCTGCTCTCTTTCCACACCAGAGAGAGCCGAACTTCAACTTGCTTAGATAATTTGCCACATGTGTCCTTGACCGTGTTCGCCAAGGAGCCGATGGAGGTCTGGATGGAGTTGATGGACGCCAGCAGCTCGTCACGGGTCGTGTCGACGTAGGCTTTGAGGTCCATGTCTGGGTCTTGGAACTCTGAGCTGCGGGACCTGCTTCGACCATCCTCAGGGCGCTGGGGATCGCGCCACCTGCCACGGGCGCCGCGTTCAGCCTGAGGAGAAGCTGGACCACCAGTACCAGCACGAGGTTGCGACGGGAAAGTAGGAGCTGCCTCCAGCATGGCGGCCAACGCCTGGCGTTCTGCTTCGGAAACAGGGACGCCGCCATCTGCATGCATTGCTTCGCTAATACAAGGTATGAGCACCCACAGCAAGGGAACGCGGAAGCAGGAATGGAGCGCGCTTTGGCGCACGTCTGTTGCGTGCGAGGACTGACCTCGGGAAGGTTCGGGCCTCCCCGTCGGCTTCGACCAAAAATCTAACCCCGCGGGTCTCGTAGAAATCAGGTTTTTGTCTAGAACTCTAACCAAGGTTAGTATGTGGATTTCTGTACTCATATTCAGTGCTCGAACTTTCTGTGCGCGGTTTCCATATCGAACTGTTTTGTTTGACGTGGCTCGTGAACGAGCCCCAGGCACCTTGCCCAGAGGAAAGAGACACTCTTCCCATTTTACACAGTTGAAGTTGATTGTTGCTATCATCTTATTCTCTCGTTATCTCTCTTCGAGTGAACCTCGACGAGGCGACAAATCATTGGTAGTGCGGAGCTTGGTTGAAGTGTTGTCTTGACTCAACGCTATTGAGATGGCGTCATCGAGCACGGGCCAAGGCGTCGAGATTCAGAGGATACCGACGTGGGACGGCAAAGCGGAGACCCTGGACGAGTACCAAGCTGAGGTGGAGCTGCTCACCCTGGCGACGAAGGAAGACGACAGGAAGCTGCTGGGACCTAGGCCGGTGCAGGCTCTCCCGAAGAATACCGCGCACAGGAAGCTGGCCCTGCGACTTCCGCGGACGGAGGACACGCCTGACACGATCGTAGGGGAAAAGGGCCCAGAGAACTTGTTGAGGGCCTTTCAGAAGAGCTTGGGGAAGCAAGCATCGAGTGACGTGGTGGACAAAGTGTTCGCTTATTACTACGATCGGAAGACGTCAGGCCCAAGAGTGAGGAAGCTTGGACAGACGATTGGCCTCTACGCGGAGCAGGAGGAAGATGCTTACCAGGAGATGGAGAAGAGTGTCCGGGCCATCTGCCCGGGCATCGACGCGATCGACTTGATCCCCGACGAGCTGCGTGGGATCATCTTCCTTGTGAATGCTGGCCTCGACCCGAGCGAGCGCGCCACGGTGGTGGCGGGCCTCAACGACTGGTCCATCGAATCAGTGATCGACAAGCTGAAGAACGCATGGTCGGACAAGGATCTGGCTGCGAGGGACAACATCGTGGCGAGGCGATGGGACATGAGGATCCAGAGCACCCGCGACGGCCGTCGCGATCGCTCGAAGGTCAATTACCAGGACGACGAGGAAGAGGACGAGGCCTTCTTCGAGGGCAGTCACGAGCTCGACGAGGAGGACATCTACTACGAAGAGGAGGCCGCCACCGAAGAGCAGATTGAAGAGCTGGAGGCATTCGCGGAGGATGCAGAGGTGTACGCGCAGGACGCCCATCGGACCTTCACGGAGGCCAAGAAGATGCTGGCGGAGGCGGCCAAGAACAGGAGTGGCTACTTCCCAGTGGTTGGGATCGGGCAGCTCCCTGAGAAGCAGCAGCAGCGCGACACGCACAAAGGAGCTGTGACGGCGAAGTCGGCGCTGCGGCCCTCCAAGCCTCCAGGCCCACAGGGAGGGGAGCGTCGCGCTCCCCCCCCACCACAACCCGTGGGCCGCCGTCCGACGGGCAAGGGCAAGGGCCGCGGGATCAAGTGCTTGATCTGCCAGGGTCCGCATCGTGCAGTGGACTGCCCGAAGCGGCTCAGCACCGGAGCAGACGGCAACAACATGCAGATGGCCTCAGGGCAGGTTGGCTTCGTGGACGTCGAGACCGACGAGACGAACTACAGCAACGAGGGTATCCCGCCAGAGGATGGCCAAGCGGGCTGGGTACACGAGGAGATGGTCGGCTACGCGATCATCGACACCGGGGCCTCCAAGAGCATGATCGGCCTGGACCTCGCCGTTGCGATTCAGGACACGATCGTGGAGGAGACGGGCATCGACCAGGTCACAATGGACTACAGCAAGACGACGAAGTTCACCTACGCGGGCGGTGAGAAGGGCCAGTCCATCGGAAAGTTCGGGTGCGAGCATCCGGTGGCGCTCGTGGAAGACGACAACAAGCTGTGGTTCGACCTCGTGGAGACCAAGTCCCCGATGCTGCTCGGCCTCGACTATCTCGAGAAGTCTGGAGCTGACCTAGTCAAGGACAGGCTGGCGCTCGTCTACCCCGACGGCCACGAGGAGCCAGTGGTGAAGCTGTCCAGCTCTCACTACGCACTGCCCGTCCTTTGAGGGTGCCCAGCCGGAGGCCGAGACAACGCCGAAGGATTGGGAAAAGATAGAAGTTGTCAAGTTTGTTCTCCCATCGATCGTCGATCGCCCCGAGTCCCCTGGAAAGACCAGAGTCAGGATAACATGAAGATCACGCTCATCAATTCAAAAACCACTGCAATTCTCCAATACAAAGAAGCAAACAGCGTGCAGAAAATGAAAAGCCTCAGTATGGGGACCTCCAGGGAGCCCAAGGTGAGGACCCAGGCCATACACGCACGAGACACTGCACTTCATGAAGTACGGCTACCACACTTACGAGATAGGCCATGTCATGGAGTACGGCTACCACATGTACGAGATAGGTCATGTCCTGCAGTACGGCTCCCAAAGGCACGAGATAGGGCATGTCAACATGTACGGTTACAGCATGCACGAGATGGATCATGTCACAGAGTACGGCCACAGCATGCACAAGACAGGTTATGTCACGCACACGTATTTGCAGCACGCCATGAGAACACGGAGCAGCACATGCCAAACATATGTCCACCGCCTCCGAAGCCATGTTCGTCAAGCAGTTGCTCCGGGAGGAGCTTTCGTGATTTCAGCAAGGAAGATATTCATGTGCAGTCCGCAGGGGCCATGGGTATCATCAGAGGTCGAGATCTCGGACGAAGAGTTCGAGTGGGACATGGTGGGACCGCCCAACGTAGAGGAGGGCTCTCCCTCCTCAGTGCCGCCCTCGCCGTCGGCTGCGCCTGCGACGGAGGCAGGCCCGATCCAGTTCTACGAGGACCTGAAGGGGCAGGCGATGGAGCTGTTCGCCGTGACCGACCCGGACACGAAGGTGGAACTGAGGGATCAGGCAGCCAGACAGGCGGCCAAGGACGGCCTGCTCGCGGAGACGGCTCGTCGAGCAAGGGCAGGAACGCTACCCGCGTCCTGGAAGTACCTCCTCGCCGAGGCGGAGACCGCCTGGGCCAAGGATCAGGGTCGCAGCCTGCAGGTGGACGCCGAGGTCAGGGAGTTGCCGACGGTACCGAGAACCAAGCCGCGCGGATCAGGACAGTCGGATTCGAAGCCCTCGGAGGTCCATCCAGTGGGACCCCCAGAGAGCAAGGGGACACCCGCTCCACGTCCAGAGCCAACGACTCCTTTCCTCAAGAAGCTCCCCTCGGGCAAGAATCGGAATACCAAGACGACAGCCAGCAAGCCGGAGGAGCCAGACCGGTCGTCGGAGACCATGGAGCAGGCTGGACGCAATCGGTGGCAGAGGCTCGTGCTGAGGATCCAGTCCCGCAAGCGCTGGTCCCAGCAGGCCCAGCTGCTGAAGTACGCAAAGAACGGGTGCCCCAAGAAGTTCACGGAGGCGAAGGGCTTTGGAGCTCACCTCGGCAGGTGGAGCTGGCGGGAGATAAGCTGCGAGTGGTAGGTCAGCTACCTCAGCGAGTGAGACACAAAGCGCTGCAAGCGGCCGCGAAGCTCGACCACCAAGGGATCCGGAAGTTGTCTGCCATGGCCCGAGAGGGCCGAACCGACCTGCTGGAGATCTGCGTCCCACCGGACAGCTCTCTGGGCAGCCAGGTGGAGAAGATGGGAGGAGTGGTCACGAGGATGGGCCTGTTCAACCTCTTCGACTTCTCCAAGAAGTCCTCTGTGCTCAAGGCGAAAGGACTCATCAGGAGGGAGCGACCTCGCTGGGCCCACGCCTCCCCTCCGTGCTCGCCGTTCTCAGCACTACAAAACGGTAGGCCCAACACCGTCGAGTCCCAGGAGAAGCTGATGAAGGTCAGGAAGTGGGGACGCAGGGTCATGAGGAACACCCTGGAGGTGCTGATCTATGCGTGGCAGGAGGTCGGCACCGAGATTTCAGTGGAGCATCCGCTCACTGCGAGCTCCTGGAGAAGTATTCCGGAGCTGTACGACGTGTGGCAGCAGCTGTACGAGACCATCAGCTACGGATGCGGCTGGGGTATGAGGAGTGACGTGACCGGAGAGTTGGTTCGCAAAGGCTGGAGGATCGCCACCACTCACCAGACGCTTGCCGACCGACTTCGGAGGAGGTGTACGCGTGACCACGAGCACACCGTGATCGAGACAGGCCTCGTCGATGTCGGGAAGACGGCCCGATATCCGACAGCTATGTGCCGCATGTGGGCTGCGACCATCATGGAGGAGGATGCCCAGGACTACTTCGAGGTGCAGAAAGTATTCGCGACCGACGAGGAGGAGATGAACCAGACGACTGCCAACAAGGACGACCTCACGAAGATAGATCCGAAGGTGGTTGACCTGGTCAAGAAGGAGCTTATGAGCATCCACGTCGACATGAACCACATGGGCCTCAATGCCATGCGCGCCTACCTCACTCGGAAGGGAGCTCAGCCCTGGGTTATCGCGCTGGCAGGCCAGCTGAAGTGCAGCATCTGTGAAGCAACGGCCCGTCGGGAGCCGATGCCCGTGGCATCGGGTCGCGAGGCGGAACCATTGGACGTGCTCCAGATGGACGGCTTCGACTGGATCCACCCCGTCACCGAGACCAGAGCTCGAGGTACGATGATGGTCGACGAGGGCTCAGCCAAGGCCGTGCCAGTGATCCACACCACCGTGCCAAACAAAGGGAACACGGGCGAGACCTCGTCTGCGACGGTGTGGGACACTTTCGTGAACTGCTGGGCGCGGTACTTCGGTCGTCCTCTGCAAGTCAGGACTGACCCAGCCGGAGCCTACAGAGCCAAGAAGCTTAACGAGACGGCCTCAGAGCATGGGATTCACTGGGAGGTCGGACCCGCTGAGGCACACTGGAAGCACGGGCGAGTGGAAGTGACCATCAACCTGCTCAAGGTGGCAGCAACGAGGATGGCCATCATGGACCCGGAGTGCCCGATCCAAGAGCTGTTCAGCTGGGCGGCAGCAGCCCACGCGGAGATGTTCCGTGTATCCGGGGCCTCGCCCGACCAGGTGATTTTCGGCAGGCAGCTGCGTCCACTAGACTCCCAGCTGACGGGCACAGTCGTGCAGCTCCAAGCCGAGGCGGAGAAAGGCACCAGCGCGGAGCTGATGATGAAGAGGCGCATGCAGGCCCGTAAGGCTTTTGCCGAGGCCCTCGCAGACCGACAGGCTCGACTGGCTGCGCTGTCCAAGACGAGGAGGTTCAGGACGTGGGAGACGGGAGAGCTCGTCTTCTACTGGGTGGAGCCGGGCAGCAGGAAGGACAAGCTGAAAAAGTCCAAGGGTGAATTCATCGGACCTGCCCTCGTGGTCAACCAGTTCTTCCGTCACGAGAAGGGCGAGGCAACCCCCCGCAACCTGGTGCTGGTGTACCATCACAACCAGCTGATACTGACCACGCCTCAGCAGCTTCGTCCCGCGTCGGAGCACGAGAAGGCACTACGCGAGATCCTTCAGAAAGCGAAGCCCATCGAGAGACAGCCCCTGACGGAGGCCATGGACATCGGTGCGAGGTACTGGGATCTAAGCCATCAGAGACCACCCGAGGGAGCAGATCATGATCGATCCGAGCGTCAGGTTTCGGCTGACGAGCCTGAAGGAGACCCAGAACCAGAGAGAGCCGACGAGAACGAGGCGCCCGCAGATCCTGCAGAGGACGAGGCCATGCCCGAGGTCGATGAGGCCATGCCCGAGGTCGAGGAGGCCGCGCCCGAGGTCGATGAGATCTCGAGCGAGGACTTCGAAGGACCTGGAGGAGATCAGCAGCCCCCCGAGGATGAGGACATGAGCGCAGAAGAAGCACTTCGCCGTATCGCGGAGGCCCCCGACTCAGAGCCCGATCAGGAGGAGACTCCAGAATCTCGAGCATCATCATCGACACCACCGCCAGCAGCAGCCGCAGCACCAGACAGGCCGGCCTCCACCGAGTATCGAGTGAAGAAGAACCCTCTCCTGGATGATGTACCGATATCGATCCAGCGCAGCGTGGCCAGCAGGACAGCACCGATTACACCACCAGAGGCACCCCCCGAGAAGAAGGCACGGACGACCGAGGAGCTCGGAGTGGCTGAGATCTTCTCCAATATGACAGAGGATAGGGACGTCTACCTGGCCGAGCTCGTCATGGAGGGCGACGCGCTGGCTGCATTCACCGAGAAGCCGAAGCAGACGCTGAAGAAAGCAGTCAAGAAGGGCCAGGTCGAGATCAACCTGCGGAAAGCGACTCCGGAGGTGAAGGCCTTGGTGGGCAACGCCAAACTCGTGGAGGTGAACAACTGGATGCACAACGAGGTGTGTCAGGCGGCTCTCCGAAAGGCGGGGGTGAAACCTATGAAAATGAGGTGGCACCTGATTCTGAAGGACGACGGCAAGGTGAAAGCGAGGCTGATCCTGCTGGGGTTCCAGGACCCGCGTCTGGCCGTGATCGACAAGTCGAGCCCCACCGTGTCGTCTCGAGGCCGGAACTTGGCGCTGCAGATGATGGCCAACATGCGGCTCAAGCTCTACAAGGGCGACGTCAAGGCAGCCTTCCTTCAGGGAGATCCAACTCAAGCCAAGCACGACCTGCTGGTGGAGCCGGTTCCCGAGCTACGCGAGGCCATGCAGTTGTCAGACGAGGAGTGCGTAAAGATGTTAAAGGCTGCATATGGACTCGTGAATGCCCCAAAGGAGTGGTACCACAAGGTGGACAGCGACCTGAAGAAGCTGGGATATGTGGCTATGACCTTGGAGCCATGTCTGTGGATCAAGTACGACAGCGACGGTCAGGTGGAGACGGTCATCTTCGTACACGTGGACGACTTTGTGATAGGAATACCGAGCTCACCCATAGGCCAGAAGAACTTGCACCAGGTGCAAGAGCTGTACAGTTGGGGATCCTGGGAGACCGGATTCATCACGCAGTGCGGCTCAGAGTACGTGCAGCTGGCGGACTATACCATCATCCAGAGCCTGGCCAAGGCCGTGCAGAAGGTCGAGTACATCGAGCTGACCAAGGAGGAGTCGAAGCTGAGGGACGAGGTACCACTGTCCGACCGCCTCAAGTCCAAGTGCCGAGCCGCGCTGGGGAGTACCATGTTCCTGGCGTCTCAGGGAATGACATGGCTCGCAGGAGAGACGAGTATCTTGGGCGGTGCAGTGCCAACTGGAACGATGGCGACCGTCAAGAAGATCAATAAGCTAGTGCACACAGCTCATGAGACATCGTGGATCACAATCGTGTTCAAGCCCATGGATGACCCGGTCTTCGTCACGTGGCATGATGGCATGATGCAGCATGGAAGGTACGCAAATCAGGAGGCTCTCAGGGTGGAATGATTTTGGCGATGGCGGAACGCAAGATCCTGGACGGGCATCTTACCAGTGTCTCGGTGATCCAAGGAGCCTCTCGTAAGTTACCTCGGGTAGCCCGCAGTTCTCTGAGCGCCGAAATTCAAATGGGGACCATGGCCAACGAAGCTCAAGAGTATGCTCGACTAGCCTGGTATGAGATGCTACACGGACGACAGATACCTGTCCACGAGATCGACGAGTGCATCAGGACGGTGTCCGGTACGCTAGTGACCGACTGCAAGGCCATGTATGACAGCGTGGTGAGAGCATGCTCGTCCGGATACGGCTGTAACGACCAGAGGTCCGCGATCGAGGCGCTGGCCCTCCGTCAGAGCATGAGTGCAGCTACAACCGTGCTACGCTGGGTCCACTCAGAAGCGATGATAGCCGACGGACTCACGAAGTTGGAGGCTCCCGCTCTGCAAGTTACCTTGGACTTCTACGTCAAGCAGCAGTGGGCCTTGGTGCAAGACCCGAGCTTCACGTCATCCAAGCGTCGCAAGATCATGAAAAAGGACACCTTGGACACCATCGACGATGAGGATCGACCTCCTGTGGTGCCCAGCTACAGCGACGCAGACCCAGAGAGTGACTTCGAGGATGAGCAGCTACAGACCCGCTCGAGCATGGCCGCCGCTGTACAGGCCTGCCCCTCCTCTTTCTCTGCTCTGTCTCATTTTTCCAAGCCTCATCAGAAGCTCATTTCAGGTCTTGAGATATTTCACCTACAGTAAGGGGAGCACTGAACCCCCCGTCTCGTAGAAATCAGGTTTTTGTCTAGAACTCTAACCAAGGTTAGTATGTGGATTTCTGTACTCATATTCAGTGCTCGAGCTTTCTGTGCGCGGTTTCCATATCGAACTGTTTTGTTTGACTTGGCTCGTGAACGAGCCCCAGGCACCTTGCCCAGAGGAAAGAGACACTCTTCCCATTTTACACAGTTGAAGTTGATTGTTGATCTCATCTTATTCTCTCGTTATCTCTCTTCGAGTGAACCTCGACGAGGCGACAAATCAACGGGGCAGGTTAGAGCCTTGAGCCAAAATGGCTACGGAGCTCCTCCTCCTCCTCCTCCTCCTCCTTCTCCTCCTCCTCCTCCTCCTCCTCCTCTTCGTCGTCGTCCTCCTCGTCCTCCTCATCCTCCACCTCCTTCCCCCCTCCAACTTATGGTGGTGGTGGTGGAAAACAGGCCCATCACCAACCCCCTCTCGCCCTGGCAGGGGCTCCGCTGGGGGCGCTGGGCGGCTGGCGGCCTCCCAGCGGCCGCCTGGACGAGTCTGGGGGACCGCTGCCAGGTGTGGCGGGGCCGGCGTGGTCACGGTGCCGCGGGATGTGCCACTGCGCCGACCTTGCAGACGTTCTGCAGCGGATGTTTGCGTGGATGTCTGCCAATGCAAAACCCCGAAACGGCGGGCGAAAAACAAAGTGAATGTTACGTGGATGTTTGTTTCAGCCTTCATTCCTGGCTTCAAAAAATCCGCACGAAAGTCACATCGAAATCCGGAACGAAACTCTCCAGGACAATCTGGGCCCATCCCGTTGTTTTTTCAAAACGAAATCCGCTCTGCGATGTTGTCGCCAGGAGTCGTGCTCTTCCGCTCCGTCGCAACGAATGGCCGTCGTAGTGAACACCGTCGTGCGGAGCGTGGTGCGCGAGTGCGTCGCGGTGTATGCCGTGATGCCGCCCGTGCATCCTGGGAGGTCGCGTTGCCGTGCTGGCCCCACCTCCACTCCTCCGTCGAGCCCTGGGGGGCCGCCGCGAGGAGCCCAGCTGTCCTCCGCACGGCGCGGGACCGTAAGGTCGCGGACATCGCCTGTGGAGGGGGGGTGATCCAACGGGTCGCGGTGCCCTGGGGGGCTCCAATACCCTCTCGTCCTGGCAGGGATTCCGCTGGAGGCCCGCGCGGCCGCCTGGGCGAGCCTGAGAGACCTCTCCAAGGCGTAGCGTAACCATAACAGCCAAGGAGGGAACGACAGCCGGACATGCTGGTCAGATGTGTGGTGCACGTAGCACTGTCCGTCTCTCTCTCTCTCTTTTTCTCTATCTCTCTCTTTTTGTTTGTTCTCTCTCTCTCTTGCTCTCTCCTTCTCGCTGCTGTGAGGCAGCTGAAACTGGATCCCTTCGTCAAACTCAGCGTTGTAGTGCTCGCTTCCATCGTGCTGGGTGCTGCTCGAAGGCGAGTTGCTCGTCTCACTCGTAGATGTGAGGCTGCTGGTGATGGGACCCGTATTGGTGCGCAAGGTCACGATCCATGATGCTTGGTCTCGCCGTGTTGTTCCCTGTCGAGGTGCGGGTCCCTGAGGCACTGCTGACAGACGTGGAAGTCGCTGTACCGGTCGTCTCCCTAATAGAGGTGAGGCTGTTGGTGCAGGATCCCGTGGTGCTGTGCAGCGTCGTGGTGCTAAGCTCCGTCGCGTTTCTCGGTTTCGAGGCGCTGGTGGCAGATGTATTGTTGGCGAGCGAGGTGTTCCATGTACTGCCCGCCCCAATCGGTGTGGGGCTGCTGATGAGGGGTGCTGTAGCACTGCACCTCGTGGTGGTACTCCACTCCGTCGTGCTGCACGGTGTCCCAGTGCTGGTCGCGTGGGTGCTGCAGGACGTGCTGCTCGCAGCACTGCTCGTCGCAGTCGTGAGTGTGAGGCTGCTGGTGCCCATGTGCGTGAGCCCTGGTGGGCTGGCCATGGACCTCATCACGCTGCCCTTTGCACTCGTGAGCGTGAGGGTGCTTGTGCTGGCTCCCGTCGCACTGTTCGGCGCCGTGCTGCTCCACCCCCTTGCGCCGCTCAATGTGGAAGTGCTGGTGGCAGGCGTGCTGTTGCAAAACGGGGCGATGCTGGGACACGTCATGCTGACCAACATCGTGGCACTTAAGTCCGTTGAGTATCTCAGTCGAGGTACTGGTCGCACACATGTTGCTGAACAACGTGGTGTTCGATGCACCGCTCGTTTCGCTCGAAGGGGCGAAACTGCTGGAGGTGCATCCCGTCGAACTCGACGTCGCGCTGCTCAAATTCATCATGCTATGCTGTGTCACGATGGTCCCGGGATGGATGCTCAAATCCATGATGCTCGTTGCACTGCTCGTCTCACTCGTAGATGTCAGGTTGCTGGTGCTCGGTCTCGAGTTGATGCGCATCGATTTGAGGCGTGATGCCGTCGCACTGCACAAAATCGAGGCGGTGGTCCCGAACGTGCTACTCGAAGACGTGATGCTTGTCGCACTGCTCGCCTCACTCGTAAACGTGAGGTTGTTGGTGCTCAACTCCGTCACGTTCCCCGGTGTCCAGGTGCTGGTCACAGCGGCGCATCTGGAGGACGCGCTGTCAGAAGCACTGTTCGTCTCACTCGTGAGTGTGAGTCTGCTGGGGCTGGAGCTCGTCGTGCCGCTCGACGTCGGAGAAATCGATTTCGCCGTGCTGCACGGTGTCACGGTGGTTCCAGATGCGCCGCTCGAAGACGTGGTGATCATTGCACTGCTCGTCTCATTTTGGGATGTGCGTCTGCTGGTACTGGATCCTTTTTTTTTTCCAGCCCGCGGGAACTTGTAACAACGCGTGCTTTCTGTCTTCGCTTTCAGTGAGGGCGGAGGGGGAATGAGGGAGAAGGGGAGGAAGACGAGGCCGATGGGGAAGCAACGACGAGCCCAAAGCGCAGAAACGACAAAGCGGGAGGACAGGAAACGAGAGAGGAGGCGACAGAACGACGAGACAAGACGACACGAGGCAAAGCGACAAGAAAAGAGCGGGTCCGCGGCCTGACCTCATGCTAAGATTCCGATGGCTTCCTCGACCAGGGAGACGAAAGCCAGAATGAAGAAAGACCTCGGTCAACATCGAATCCACCACAGAGCCACCACGCAGCCACACTTCGAAGGACCACACGATGTAAAGTTCCCGAGCGCCCGTGAGCACGACCTCGGAGCCTGGATCCTGTTTTGGGTGAGCGACTCGTGGTGCTTGATCCCGCCGAACTGTACAGTGCCGAGTGCTGATCAATCAAATGCTGCTCGAAGACGTGGTGGTCGTTGCACTGCTCATTTCACTTGTAAAAATGAGGCCGTTGGTGCTCGACAACGTCGTGCTGGGCAGTGTCAGATAGCCACGACCATGAGGGCAAGGAGGATCAGTGATCAGCCGTATGCTCGCCCTGATCAATTTGTTTCAACTGGCGCGCTGGAGTGATGCTCCGCGAAGACTGGTGGGAAGAGAGAGGGAGACAGAAAGAAGAAAAAAGAGAGAGAGAGAGAGAGAGAAAGCGAGGGAGAGGCCTCTCCCCCTCTCCCCCCCCTCCCTCGCCCCCGCCCCCTCTCCTAAGATCCGACATCGAGAAAAATCGGCACCGTGAGGAGTCACAGCCAGAACCCTAGATCCCATCTTTCTGCGCCACTCATCGAGCGGGAACAACTTGTGAGGGTCTGCGTGCCCGAGCCCTGGCGAAGACGCCCAGCTCGAGGAAATTGAGAACCAGATCCGATGCCTTGTTTTTTGTTCAATACGCGGTTCCTGGAAATCTCGACCCACCCCAGAAAGGACCGGCTTTTCACCCTGAGTCGTTGTTTGACGGTCCCGGAGCCCAGCGAGGCCAGCAGGCGCCGAAAACCACAAAAAACATTGGTCTTGACAATTTCAATTGAATCGCTGGGCATCTCAAGGCTCGCCCCCGCTCGACTCCCCCCATCACCAGCGCCATCAGCGGACCTCTCCTTGGGTGCGTTCTGGCCAAAATTCCAAGGCAAACCCAACCGTGGCGACGAGGAGGCCAAGAGAAGGCCAAAAGCGTTCCAAAACCTAGGCCCTCGAACCTCGACCCTCCAAACTCGATCTGTCTGCGCAATTGTTCGAGCAAGATCGATCTGTGAGGGCCCCGGGGCCCGAAGCCGGGCGAACACGCCCGACCCGAAGAGGCTGGGACGCCAGGATCTCGGGGCTCGCCCCCGCCCGACCCCGCCCTTTCTGCAGGGCCGGCCTTCGCCTGGGTCGGTCGAGGCATCCTCACACTGAGCATGTTCTTAGAGCGGAGAGCTCAGGGTGAAATCCATATGGGCGCTTGCACCTCGAAAATCAGTCCGTCGTGTGATTCACCTTTCGCAGGTTCAAGCCTCGCAAATCAATCGAAACGGCATTTCAGACTTCACCCATTGCCCTCCACCCAAAGAAAATGCTCGGTCACAATCTGTCCTGCATCGCCGAGAAGCCCAAGCCACCAAAAACAGGCAAGCCGCGAGACACGCCCTCGCAGTCTGTGGCCGCGAGCGGGCCGCCGACTGCCGCCCCCCACCTGAGGTCCTGGAACGAGCGCCCCGCTGGAGACATCCTCAACGTCTGCTCGGAAAGCAGAGGAGCCTCGGCAACCATGCGCGCATGCCCCTTTCCCAGTGTTCCCCTGTCCTTCCCCCCCCCTCCTCCCCCCCCCTCCCCCTCCTCCCCCTCCTCCTCTCCTCCTCCCCCTCCTCCTCCTCCTCCTCCTCCTCCTCCTCCTCCTCCTCCTCTCTCCTCCTCCACCCCAACCTCCCTCCTCCTCCTCCTCCTCCTCCTCCTCCTCCTCCTCTTCCCCAACCTCCTCCTCCCCCTCCCCGTCTGCTCTGACATGAGGGGCAACGATAGGGGGAAACTGGCATAGGGAGGGATGCATCGACCTGGAATCGACGATACATCGCCGATACATCGGCGATCGGCCTCCGGTCGTGAATCCGCACCTTCCTGGGCGGGGTGGGGGCTATCGGGCCCCTATCGGCGATCAATGGGCGACTGGGGGTCGATGCGTCCCCCCCTATGCCCATCCCCCCCTATTGTTGCCCCTGATGACAGCAGAAGAGCCTCGGCGCATGCCCCTTTCCCATTGTTCCCCTGTCCTCGGCTCACGGGCGCGTGTCCCGCCCGCCTCAGGGGCAGGTGGATGAGAGGAGGTCTGAAGCAATCTAAGTCCCAACAGCCCTTGGGGGAGTGGGTGGTCTAGAGCGTTTCCTCTTTCAGCCCCCATTCTTCTTCGGCCTGCGCCTGGAGGGGGTGTGGCGGCGAGGTCTCAAGGAGGGTGGTTCTGGGGCGCAAGATGGCTCCACGAGGGCATCCGAGAGCCCAAGATGACCTCAAACATGGCACACGATAGTGCAAGATCGCTCAAGATGGTTTCTAACGTGCTCCAAGCAACTTCAAGACCAGTCCAAGACGGGTCCAAGTGGTCTCGGACCAAGAGGCCAAAATCTGGCAAACCTGAAACATGAAATAATTGTTGCCTCCTCGCATTCTGACTCCCGATGGGCTCCCGAGGCTTCAAGATGGCTCCAAGAGGACCCCAACGACAGGCCCAACACATGCATATATGTGTACATATGGACCTAAAACGACCCCAACAGGGCCCAAGAGCGCCTCAAGAGCCCTCCAAGAGGGCTCCAAGAGGCGACTTTGGGGGATCCAGATGGGCGGCGCTACTTGAGTACACCCCCTCTTTGATCAACAAGAACGTTGGAAAACGCCTGGGGTTTCAAAGAGTTTGGCTTTTAGGTGGTATCCTTCGGAGGCTATTAGCCCATGGGGGGTCCAAGGTGGCCAAGATGCCGCGATGTGGTCCAAATTGGCCCACGATGGCTTCCAAGATACCTCCAAGGCCAAATTATGGCCCCACAGTGGCGCCAAGTGGCCACGGAGACTCCCACGTAGGCCCCCCAGAGGCCAACGCCTGTCCAAAACTTTGCGGAAATCCGTGATTTTGGCCCTCTCGTACTTTCGCTTCCGATGTGTTCCCAAGGCCTTAAGATGGCTAAGATGGTTCCTAGAGGGCCCAAGAGGACACCCCAAGACAGGCCCAGAATGGCCGTAAGGTCCTTCAGAGGTACCCAAGACGCCCGAACAGGCCCTTAGGACCGCCACGAGATCCTCAAGATGCCCCAAGAGGCTTCTGGCCCTTCTGCTCGCCCTCCTCCTCCTCCTTCTTCTTCTCCTCCGCTGCCCATTCCTCCTCCTTCCTCCATCCTCCCTACTGGTGCGACGGCTCCCCCAGCCCTGCAGTCCACTGCGTGCTCCTCCACATCCCTGATCAGGGCAGCTCGCCTGGGCATCGTTTCCGGATGTGCTGGTGGGGCTATTTCCCCACCTAGGCTCTGCCTAGAAAGGTTCTTACTGTGTATGCTTAAAGGGCCGGGCAGTGGAACACGCCCCGGGCGGTTCCCCCGGCATCCGCCCGCGGTTCCCCCAGCTGCGTCCCCTTAGCTTACCGATGCTTATCCTAGGCTAAGCTTAGCGTAGCTTAGCTTAGCTTAGCTTAGCCTGGCCTAGCCTAGCTCAGCTTAGCGCATCATTCGCATAGCATAGCATAGCAAATCATAACACAGCATAGCATAGCACAGCATAGCATAGCATGGCATAGCATATCATATCATAGCGCAGTATACCATAGCATAGCACTGCATAACATAACATAGCATAGCGCCGCATATCATAGCATAGCATATCATATCATAGTTTAGCATCGCACATCGCAGCATAGAACATCACATCGCAACACAGCTCATCATATCATCGCATAGCACAGCATAGTGCAGCAAAACATAGCATAGCATATTATAGTGCCGCATATCATAGCATAGCATAGCATAGCGCAGCATATCATATCATAGCATATCCTAGCATAACATCGCGCAGCATAGCATAGCATAGCATAGCATAGCATAGCAACGCGCAGCATAGCGTAGCATAGCATAGCGCAGCATAGCATCACAGCATAACGGCGTTTACCATTACTACTGATATTGCTCTCCTCGGGGCTCCAACGCCTAGGTAGGGTCGCTCTGGGATATTTTTGTTGGTACGCGGGCGCGCGAAGCAGGTCGAAAGCCGGGCAAAGCTAGGGCGGACCGCACCGAAGCAACAAGGAAACAACATAACGAAGCAACGCCCAGCTCAGACGCGGGCTCAGCGTCCACCAGGACGTAAGAACTAGCAGACCTGCACGATGACCATGACGAGGAGGGAGTCCGAGTGCGCCGCACTTACCCAGAACGGCGGTGACCAGGAGCCAACAATCATAACCAGAACCCCATCTCAGGGTCTGGGGCAAACGAGAAACCTCTGGATCTCAGGGCTTGGCCCCGCCCCTCCCCCTCAGGAGGTAACCACTAGGAGGTCTTCGCCGGGAGGAGTAGGGAGGATTAATTAAGCCCCATTGGGGGGCTAATACGCCGGATTGGGCCGCGGATTAAGCGGGATTGAACCAGACTCAGCGGGATTAGGCTGGATAAACGGGACCATGCCAGATGAAGCCGGATTTCGGACCAGGGCAAGTTCTGAATCTGACCTCCCAAGAGCTGCATCCGAATCCCCCTATCACCAGCGCCATCAGCCGGCGCCGGACGCCACGACCGACGGCCGGGCCGCGGCGGGGACCGAGACCACCCCCGGCGGGTTCATTGGCACGAGCGCCCGCGGCGTCTGCGGGGCCCAGGCAGCTCCCCCGGGCAGCGCTCCCGGCGGCAGGCGCGCCAGGCTGCCGGGCAGCGCTGGGGCCGCCACGGCCCTCGTGGTGGGTGGGGAGGGGGCCAGCTTTCGAGGGGCATCGCTAATGCGTCTTAAGTTTACACTGGTGCTCCTCCTTCTGCTCCTCCTCCTCCTCCTCCTTCTGCTCCTCCTCCTCCTCCTTCTGCTTCTCTCCTCCTCCTCGTCCTTCTCCGCCTCCTTCTGCTGCTCCTCCTCTTCCTCCTCCTCCTCCTCCTCGTCCTCCTCCTCCTCCTCCACCGCCCACTTGCGGGAAAAGGAGAGGAAAAGGCAGAAATCCAGCCGCAGCCGCGGCCACAGATTGCTCTGCACGCGGGGGAGAGCATGCTGCTTTGCATGACGTTGACGCCAATGAGGGAAATAATGGATTGGATCCGTAAGTGGATCAGTCTGGTTCTTTTATGGTGGAAGCTATCATGCTTCTTTGAGTTGTGGGCCGGCTCATGATGCCAGTCCCTGCCCACCCCGTCCCGTCTCCAGGGACTTCGCATCCCCCTGTGATGGTGGGATGGGCAGACAGTCCGCCGCCCCCTGCGCTGCACGTACCGCGCAGAGTTGGTTGGGATTTGGATTGACTTCAATGAGGCCCCCCCCCCGTCCCTCTCTCTGCCCCCCTTCCTTCCTTCCTTCCTTCCTTCCTTCCTGTTCCTGGTCCTGTCGGGAGGTACCAGGTCCTGCAGGGGTGCCAGAGGGGTCCTGGGGCAACCAAGCACTCGAACTCGCGCCGGGCCCGAACCACCAAGGATGGGGAAGAGCACCATTCGCGGGTCAGGGAGCGTGGTTTTGGCATCCAGGAGCAGTTTCAGCTCTGAGAACTTGAATATGCTAACCATCGCAACCACGAAATTCGTGACATGTTCGTTGCGTCTTGCATTGGGGTGCGATTTATCATTTTCTCCGTGCACGCCAACGATGCACGACGGGTTTCCGCAACTGCTTAGGAGAACAAAAATATGTCTGTCGCCGCGGACGTCGGTCGACTCTAAGAGGTCCCTTGCGACACCTGTGCGGGGAGTCCCTCCGGGTCAATGCCAAGACCGCGAGTCAAACCGACTGCGAGTCAAGAAGGGGAAGTCGACCTCGCCTCGTCGGAGCAACGGGTCCAACGGGGGCTGACTTGAGTGAGGCAGAACGTTGAGGGAGGACCGGCTCAGGGGGGGAGGAGGAGGAGGAGGAGGAGGAGGAGGAGGAGGAGGAGGAGGAGGAGGAGGAGGAGGAGGAGGAGCAGGTGGAGGAGGAGAAGGACGAGGAGGAGGACTGGAACCGGCGATGCTTCCATGGCCGATCGATCGGCGATAGGCCCCCGGTAGTGAATCCGCACATCCCTTGGCGGGGTGGGCATATCAGGCCCCCGTCGGCGATGCACGGGCGATTCAGGATCGATGCGGCCCCCCCTGAGCCTATCCCCCCCTAACGATATCCTTAGGTCGAGCCTGTCCCCCTACAGGCCGATTTTGGACGACAAAGTATAATCAAAAAATGCCCCCCCAATATTCAAAAATGGTCAAAAAAGATCGATCCCAGATTCTTTTGGACCATTTTTGAATTTTCCTCCTGGACAGGGACACGCCCGACTTAACGTTATCCATGACGTGAGCAGTGCGCCAAGTACGCAGATCTCCGACGATGCGATCTGTTCCTGGGCCGACCTTAGCTGCCCCGATGCGCAACACGCAACACGTATCGTATTGATACGGAGCTCAACACGTAGGCTGAAAAAGTAGGTCCGACGCGATACATTCACCAAAACGCGGTCCAGTACGTGGAGCCAACACGCAACGTATTGACATGGACGTCTTGAACACGGGACGTGTTACGTTTCAAAACGGGCGTATCGAGGCAACTAAGGCCCAGACCGTTTCTGTGAATCCCCAGAGGTTTCCCAGACTCGGGATGCTTTTTGTCGACCGCGCCTTGTCGAAAGCGTTCTGGGGGTGCCCGACTCGTCCCGAGTGGAGGCCGGAGGTCCGAGCTGTGGCAAGACAGCACCACCACGAGCAGATCTTCAGGCGATGCGATGCTGCTTATTGCTGGGCGGCTTTCCTGCTGCGGTGAGGGCGCTCTTGGTCAGGACCGCATCCTCTGCGGTCTCCTCCTGCTCTGCTGCCGCCGCCTCCTCCTCCTCCTCCTTCTCCTCCTCCTCCTCTTCCTCCTCCTCCTCCTCCCCCTCCATCTCCTCCTCGTCCTCCTCCTCCTCCTCCTCCTCCTCTTTCTCCCGCTCCAACTCCTCCTCCTCCTCCTCCTCATCCTCCTCCTCCTCCTCCTCCTCGACGCTCGTCTTGCGCTGCCTCCGACGATGCGCTGTAGTCTACTGCTGGGCGGTTCTCCTGGACTTCGGCCTCCGGGGCTGCAGGGCCCGGGAGCCAGCAGACCGGGGTCCGGGACGGGAAGCTGCCCCCGGGAAGGGGGTCAGGACGCATTGAAAAACCACATCGCCGAGAGACTGGGAGCCCAGACCTCAAACGATCCTGAGAGCCTGGCATCGCATTCCTTTCGCGCCGAGCGAACCCGCCCTGTTTCGGACGACCCTCGCGGGTCGGTCCGGCTTGAGAACTGCGGCAGAAGGATAGGGTCTATTTAGGGCTCCAACTGCAGTGTCTCACGATGTTGCAATCTTTCGCGACATCAGATATGAGGAGAGCGCTTTGAAGCGACCCGCGACGACGCCCATTATCGGCCTCACCCCCCTCCCCCCGACAATGTCGCCGTCTGGAAATGCTCCGGAAAAACTCAGAACACCTTGGATTAACATGTAGGTTGGGATCTGGCAGGGATAGCTAGGCACAGCGTATTGCTGAGAGTAGCCACGAGCAGCGGTCGTAGCGCCCGTGCGCGCCACAGTACGCCCGCTGAGGATCACTGGGAGAAATCACAACGCCTGCGTGCACCACAGCGCCTGTGAACATCACATCGCTTGCCTGCACAAGCGGACTGGTTTGAACAGCAATGCCTGCGCACACCGCCGTGCCTGCGTGCATCACAGTGCGTGTTTACACAATCTTACCTGCGTGCACCCTGATGCTGCAACAGCAACAACAACAACAAGCGTATGCACAAGCGTGATTATGCACGGCACCGCCTGTGTACACAACAATGCCCGTGTACACCACATCTGCCGTGTGCACCACAACGCCTGGGTACACCAGAGTGCCCGTGTACACCACAGCAGCCGTGTGCACCGCAGCGCATGGGTACACCAGAATGCCCATGTACACCACAGCAGCCGTGTGCACCACAGCGCCTGTGTACACCACAGTGCCTGCGCACACGCCATCGTCGGAGCACACAACAGCTGCTGCGTCAGCACCATGTGTGCACCACAGCGACTGCAGACCATAGTGCCGGCATGCACCACAAAGCCTGTGTGCACCTCCAGGGTCAAATTCAAAATGACAAATGTTTGCGCCTATTGATTTTCTGGCCCAAGGTACGGTTTGGGCCCACATCGCCTGTGTATACCAGACTGCTTATCTGCACCTCAGCGCCTGTGTGCACAGTATTGCTTGTGTGCACCAAAGATGCTGCTGCAACAACATATGTGCTCCACAGCGCCTGTGTACAAAACAGTGACTGTGTATACCACCACCATGCCATCCAATGTACACCACCGATGCTGCTCTGGCAACACATGTGCAAACCACACAACGCCTGTGTACACAGCAAGCGTGTGCACCCCAGCGCTCATGTTCACTACAATGCTTGGGTACACCACAACGCCTGCATACACCGCAACTGCTGCTGCAGCAGGTGTGCACCACAGCGCCTCAATGCCTGTGTACACCACAGCGCTCGTGCACACTGCCGACGTCGCCTGGAGGCCTCTGGAAGCCTCCAGGCGACGTCGGTAACCGTTGTCGTCGTCGTCGTCCCAGCTCCCAGCCCGACGGTTACCGGGCCCCCCCTCCCACCCCGAGCGGGTGCAACTCGTGATGTTACCAGGCCCCTCCTCCACACGGTAACGGCCGATACCCTGAGTACCTCAATAGTTTTGGGCCCCAGGACTACAAGGGCCCCCCCGAATACAAAGGCCTCTCTCACGGACTACAAGGGCCCCCCCCCGGACTACAGGGACCCCCCCCCGTGGACTACAAGGACCCCCCCGGATTACAAGGGCCCCCCTCCCGCACTACATGGACCCAACCCCTGGACTACAAGGACCCCCCCTGGACTACAGTCACCCCCGTCCAATGCAGGAGGGACAGCGGGTTGCGAGTGACAGAGGTCGGGGCCGTTGTCTCGGAGAAGGGCTCCTCGCACGCGCGCGCACACGCGCGCGCGTTGTAGCAGCGGAATCGCCACGTTGCTTGCCGACGGGATTGCTCGCGCGCTTGTGCAAAGCGCATTGTCTGCGTTGCGCGCGGCGTCGCTGCGCCCCCTGGGTGTCCAGCGGGCCAGCGCTCCGCGACGAACGACGCGATTTCCTTGCCTTGCGCGGGTCGGCTCGGCCAGGAGCGCAACCCCGCCGCGAATCAGCTGCGCCCCTGATGTGCCCATGGTGTCCCGCGCAGATGGTCGTGTTTCGTGGCCTTCCCAATGGAACACTTACTGCCACGCACTCAACTGTGGCCACTTTGCCCGGCCCTGTGCACCGCCAGGCGCGCATATCCGCGGTCGACGAGCGGGACGTCGCCCCGCGAAGATCACAGTGACCCCCCCTGGACTACAGGACCCCCCCCCCTGGACTTCAAGGGCACCCCTCGGACTACAAGGGTCCCCCCCGGACTACAAGGCCCCCCCAGAACCGCACCCCGGACAACACGGCCCCCCCCCCCTGGACTACAGGGCCCACCCCTCGGACTATTGGTCACCCCATCGCCAGAGGATACAAAACACAGGGGAATCGTTGGTCCTCAGCCGCTCCTGGGTTAGCCACGCACTTCAACCAGAGGCCCATCCTGGGCATATATGGTCCCGGGCTCCGGGCCCACGGGCCCCCTTCCCCCCCTTCCCCCCAGATGGGATGGTCCCAGGATTCCTCCGGCCCCCCCCCCCAGATGGTATGGTCTCAGAGACGACGACGACGACGACGACGACGACGACGACGACGACGACGACGACGACGACGATGACGATGGCGACGACGACGACAACGACGACGACCACGACGACGACGACGACGACGAGGACGACGAGGACGACGAGGACGACGAGGACGACGAGGACGACGAGGACGACGACGAGGACGACGACGAGGACGACGACGACGACGACGACGACGACGACGACCTCTGAACCACCACAGCACCACACCACATCCACAGGGGGGGGGGAGGGGGGCACCGCAGCGCAGCACCACGCCACGCCCACCTCTGAACCACCACGGCACCACCACACCACATCCACAGGGGGGGGGGGGGGGGCACCGCAGCGCAGCACCACGCCACGCCCACAGGGGGGGGCGAGGGGACCATCGCGCGGGGGGGGGCCCAATGGCATCAGCATTGGGGGGGGGGGGGGGGGGCAAGCCCTGCGCGATGCCATTGGGCCCCCCCCCCCCGCGCGATGGTCCCCCCCGCCCCCCCCTGTGGGCGTGGCGTGGTGCTGCGCTGCGGTGCCCCCCCCCCCCCCTGTGGATGTGGTGTGGTGCTGTGGTGGTTCAGAGGTGGGCGTGGCGTGGTGCTGCGCTGCGGTGCCCCCCTCCCCCCCCCTGTGGATGTGGTGTGGTGCTGTGGTGGTTCAGAGGTCGTCGTCGTCGTCGTCGTCGTCGTCCTCGTCGTCGTCCTCGTCGTCGTCGTCGTCGTCGTCGTCGTCGTCGTCGTCGTCGTCGTCATCGTCGTCGTCGTCGTCATCGTCGTCGTCGCCGTCGTCATCGTCGTCATCGTCGTCGTCGCCGCCGCCGCCGGCGTCGTCGCCGCCGCAGCCGTCGTCGTCGTCGTCGTGGTCGTCGTCGTCGTCGTCGTCGTCGTCGTCGTCAGCGTCGCCGTCGTCGTCGTCGTCGTCGTCGTCGTCGTCGTCGTCGTCGTCGTCGTCGTCGTCGTCGTCGTCGTCTCAAGGACCATACCATCTGGGGGGGGGGGCCCGAGGAATCCTGGGACCATACCATTTTTTGGGGGGGGCCCGTGAACCCACGACCCTGGATCATATATAGGGTCAGTGCCTTTAAGCCGCCCTGGCTCGGCCAGCCACGGGCTCGTGTCGTGTAGACCCCAACGTTGGTTCCTGACACCGCGGGGATCCTTCGACCTTGAACGATCGGCACCAGAGCCTGATGAGCACATGTAGTCATCCATCGGCGTGAGGCTCGAACCCACTAAGGAAGCGAGGGTACAGGCAGTGTTACCCAAAGTGCTGCCCGAGCTAACGAAAAACCATTGCTGCGCGTGAGTGTTGCTACATTCCCGACCTTGAACGATCGGCAGCTTCCGACTCGTCAGCTCCTTCAACATCGACCGATTATGGGTCACTGGCGGTGTTCAACGTTGCACGCCGGCGTCGGGGGCGCCGCCGATCGACGCGACACGCACCTACCGCATAGACCGATCCTCTGCCCAGCACCGGCCGCCAGCCACGCCCCCAAGACATCCGACACGGGACTCTTTCCATCCGCCGCCCCATGAGGTCCCGACCGACATCTTCCCTGGGGATAGATGGGTTTTCCTCCCGGGTCTGTTCCGATGGCCCTGGGGCCGGAAACGGACCCCAGAGGCCCAAATCGATATTTACTCCCGCACAGGAACTCGCCTGAAGGTTCGCTCGCTTTGCCAATATCGACCTGCGTGCCACGGAAGCGACGCGCCGACCGGCTCATTTCCTTGGGACTTTGCCCATGTGTTTGCTGATTCTCCTGGCGCTCCTGCTCGGGCAAGCGGCTGCACATCTTCAGGCTCGCGAGGAGGAGCATACTTGAAGGACAAAATCAACAGAACACGAGTCCCTCTGTGCATCGCGTCGGAAAGTCCGAGTTCGGGCGCACCCGAATCCTACGTTTCCCCGACTACCATCGGCCTGTATCATTTTCTCTCCCAACAGCCAGGAGGACGCCGACCCACTCAGCAGACCAATGGCAACCTCACCGTGCCCGTGAGGTGGACCCCGAGGTCCGGCCAGAACAACCCACCGGACAGCACATCGTGTCGGCCATGCTCGACACTGGGTGAAACGTTGTTTCCCGCGCAGCGGATGGCCGGAAAATGTTGAATGCCTGAAGTGATCCACGCTCCAGCTGCCAAGAGAATCTGGTAAATGAGTTCTCTGGTGTGGTATGCGGGCCGAAGGCTCAAGAGGATGCGCGACAAGGATGCAAAAGGGCCCTGGCCCTGGCCGCCTATCTCGGAGCTTTCTTCGAGGGGGCGGCGCGCCCAACCAAAGTGACCGAGTCTGGGCCGCGGAGGCAAGGATGCAAGGGCACCCTTGGGAATGTCTCTCGTCCTTACGGTGAAAGCATTTGCTGTATCACTTCGAGCTCGAACGCGTGCATGCACACATTCAACGCTGACTTAACAGCGCTTGCACTGCGCACGAAGAGTTCCCCGAGGCCACGCGGCCTTGGGTCGACCCCACGGTGAGGGGCATTGGATAAGTACCTTGGATAAGGAATCAGGGGTCTGGAAGACTGTAGAGCTCCAATCGTGGAGCTGCCGTGGACATTACCGCCGCACTCCTCAGATAAGGAACCCTTCAGGGTCTGAAGCCTCCTTGGGGGCACCAAAAGGTACCGATCTCGCTACTCCTCAGACCTCTCCTGGGGTGCGTTCTGACCAGGATTCCGAAGCGAATCCAGCGGTGGCGACGAAGGAGGCCAAGGAGGCCCAAAAGGGGAACCCTAGGGGAGGGTAGATTTATGGGTACCTTTTCCTCCTCTGACTCCTGGGCACACTCCTTAACGAACGCCCCCACCGCACTATGCAGGGTGGACTGTATGCTTGGCGCCCCTCCCAGGCCCCCGACGTCGTGATCTGCTGGCGGTGGGCCCTCGGTGGTCCTGGACCCTCCCCAGGGGGCCCTCCTTTGAAAGGGCCCTGGGACACACAAGTAAATAGACACAAATCACGGGATTCCCCATCTCTTCCCTTGTTTTATGGGTTTTCGTCTTCCCCCCCACTGTCCATATTTTCCCCTACTTTCCCGGGAGTCGACGATTCATTATGTCTGTGCGTTTTTTCCCACCCTGATCCTTTCACCCCGAGTCGTGGCGAGGAGCCCTGGGGCACTGAGAGGAGGGCCCCCCCTCATATGAGGCAGGAGGTCGCAGACAACAGCGCATCCTCCGGCGTGCTCTGTCGCGACACGAGGGGGTCTGGGCGACGGAGACCCTCCTCCTCCTCAAATCCTCCACATCCACGTCTACGCAGGCTGGCGGCGAGGCCGCCGCCGGTCGACGTGACGCGAACCTGCCGCACCGAGCGTGCTCGGGCGCCCCTCCGAGGCCTCGGCGCCCCCGGCGGCAGGCGCGCGTAGCCGCCCGCGCCCGCCCAGAGGCCGCCGCCGGGCGCCCCCGCGGGCACCGCCGCAGGGCCGGCGCCGGGCAGCGGCGGCCGCGCGGGCGCCTCGCCGTCGTCGTCGTCGACGTCGTCGTCGTCGTCGTCTTGGTGGTGGTGGTGGTGGTGGTGGTGGTGGTGGTGGTGGTGGTGGTGGTGGTGGTGGTGGTGGTCGTCGTCGTCTTCCCTTTCGTCGTCTCTCTCGTCGTCGTCCCTTTCGTCATCGTCGTTGTCGTCGTCGTCGTCGTCATCGGCCACAGCCTGATCAGCCACAGCCGTGTCCCCAGACCACGGCCAACAAGAACCATCCTGAGACCACTTCGACCCTGTCCAGGCAGCCCGGAAGATTTCGGCTGCGTGCAGAAGTAGCCCCAGGCAGTAGTGACCTCTGGTGCGCGGCATCAGGGGGCCGCGGAGGGCCAGATCCAAGCGCGCAGACCAGTGGTGGGGGGGACTCCCCTGCGGGCCCGCACCAGACGTCGGGGGCGACGGCGGGGGCGACGGCGGGTGCGGGCCTGCGGGACAAGGAAGTCCCTCAGAGGCTCATTAGTCAAGCTCATCAGTCAAGCTGCTCGCTTCAGAGCTGCTGAGCGAGATCCTGCTCTCATCGATGCGGAGACTCTGCTCACGAGTTTCGAGAGCTCCGACGATTGCTGCATTCCATGGCGCCTTCATCCCACCTGGACAGCAGTATTACTTGCAGCTTGATCGAGAGCTACCGTTCCTTGTGTGCTATTCCCACTGTGTCTCACGTGAGGTCCCAAAGGTTCAGGCTGCTGTCATGAAGTATCTCCAGGATATGTCCCTGAAGAACTCAAGGGGCATGCTGAAAGCTCGTTTTATGAGGTATGATGCTGAAGTGACGCCCGTAGATATAGAAAACACTTCAATCAGCTTTCAGAGGCTCTCGGAGAAGGTCCCAGCCTGTACCCTTTCCATCTTTCTCAAGACCTTGTGTAATAGTTGGACCTGCAGTGGTCATTTTCGAGGGCCCACGCTCTCGTGTATCGGGTGCGGGTCCCCTGAAGATGGCAATATGCGTCACATGCTTGATTGTCAGAGGTTTTCTGATGTTTGTCTCCCCCTCCCGCCCCTTCCGAATGGCTTCCTGTATTCTAGTGCTGCCGATCAACTCTCCGTTCGTAAATTATACCCTATCCCCCCGGAGGTCGTGTAGTGTTGCGCTTTATTTTGATCTCGTTTTCAGCTCTTACCATCACTTGAAACATAGATCAAGTGTAGTATCGTTTCCAGTGCTGCATGCCCGTGCTCGCGCCCGTGTTTTGCAGCCAGTGCGTCGCCAGCCTGACGCGGCAGGTCTGCTCGGTCAGGTTCAGGTGGGGCCCGACCCTGGCCGACTGCCGCGTCAGGTTCATGTCGAACTTCATCGTCTCGATGAGGAGGAGGAGGAGGAGCAGGAGGAGGAGGAGGAGGAGGAGGAGGGCTCTGGTCGTGATTTCTCGCGATGTTGCACTTTTCGCCTCGCCGGACCTCGGGGCCGGCGGCGCGCCAGGCGGCCGGCCACGACCGCCGGCGGCGCGCAGAGAGGGCCAGCTTCCCCGGGATCGGGTCGAGGTCTGCATCGGATCTTGGCGACGAGCGGGGCGTTGACGACGCTTTTCGACGACGCCTTTTGACGAGCGCGTCCTGGACTTTTGGCTCGGCGGCGCGCGAGGGGGAAACGGGAGAAGGAGAAGGCCTTCTCAGAAGGCGGCGGGACGCCTGAAAGCCCTCGCGCCCTCTGAGAGGCTTTTGTTATGTCTTCGGGGAAGGCTTCGACAACTTCTCACAAGGCTGGGGGACTTTCGATCCTTCTGAGAAGGCCCGCTCTTTCTCACTTCCCACCCTCGCTCGCCGCCGAGGATCGGGCCGCATCGGCATGGAGCCGAGGTCGAATCGGATCGGCTGCGCCAAGGCGCACAACAGCGTCGTGCAATCATCGGGCCGTATCGGATCGTCGGAACGTCGGAACCGAATCGGAGCGGGCCGGCCAGAACCGATCTCGAATCGGATCCATCGGATCGAGATCCCGGCAGATCCAGAAATCCAACGAACTGAAAAAGTCTAGACGGAATTGTTTCGCCATTTTCGGCCTTGGAGGCCCTCGCTGGGTCAAGGGACTGTCAAACACGACTCGGGATGAAAAGGTGGCCCCTGGGAGTGGGTCGGTCGGGACGTCTGGGGACCCCGCAATTTACAAAAAGCGAAGGCATCGGATTTCTGGGTTTGGGAGTTGCGGGCTCGAGGCTGGAGGTTTTCGGGCGGTCTCACCGGTTTCCCGCAGGTTTTCCAGCCTCGGGGCGTTTCTTCCAGCAGCTGCCCCTCGCCGAGAGCGTTCTGCGAGCGCCCGGATCGGCGAAGCCGGTGGGTCTCCCCCAAGGGGGAGAACGACCACAGCTCCCCCAGTTGTACGGTGCGGGGGCATTGGACAAGGAAGCATTGGACAAGGAATCCAGGGTCTGGAAGACAGTGGAACTCCAATTGCGGAGTGGCAGCGGATATTACCGCCGCCCCCAACAGATAAGGAACCCTCCAGGGTCTGGGGCCTCCGGTGCTCATTCCTGAACCAACGCCCCCACCGCATAGCAAATCGATGTCTCGCTGGCTGCCCCAAACACCTCCTCGCGCCACGGAAACATCACGACGGGAGCCCGGCCCAGGGGTCCTGCAGAAACTGCTCGGAGTGAGAAACTGGCCCCTGGGCAGGGGTCGACCCTGAGATCTGGCGTTGCGAACAAATTTCAGCGGGCGAAGAAGGGTTACTAAAATAAGATGTTCCGACGTCGGGGACGCCTGCCCCCTGGGCGGCTGCGAAATTTCTACCCCTACGGTGCCACGTAAGGGTATAAGCTATCCAGCCGCCCGGGGGGCAGGCGTCCCCGACGGCGGAACAGCTGATCTTGTACCGCTCTTCGCCCACTAAAGGCTGCCACATCGCGAAGAGTCTCGACCGGAGCCCTGGACCCCCCCCATCTGGGCCGTTCTTCAATCTGCCGGGGCCCCAGGCCCCGCAACCAGGCGAAAACGACCGGCTCGAAACAATCGCGCCGCCAGGATGGCAGGGGAGACCTCTGGGAGTCGGCGTCGCGTCGGGGCCCGGGGCGCGCAGGGGCGGCCGTGGGCGAGGGGGGAGAGCCTCGGGCACGCGGCCTGCCGGTGGCCGCGTGCGCAGGCGGCAGCCCGCAGACCCAGAGACCTGATGTCTTTTGGGCGCCGCTCAACCGGGGGGGGCGAGGAATGAGAGGGGCAAGAGCAAGGTGCACTCTTCGGGCCCGAGAGACCCCCTTTGGGGCCCTGCAGGGGCCCCTTTCGGGCCCCTCTTTCTGCAGCCCTCACTGCCGCCCCCTCATCTGTCGCCACCCCATTACGCGACGCCCAAGTCCTGATGCTTCCGATGCGGGGTCCCAGGAAGTCTCGACCCACCGGCCTTTCACAAAAAAATAGACCCTGGACGTCTCTGGTGCGTTCTGGCCAGAAGTTCCAGGCGAATCCAGCCGTGGCGGCGAGGAGGCCGAAGGAAGGCCAAAAACGCTCAATAGCCTGGGTCTTCAAACCTCCATCCTCCGAGCTCGATCTATCCCCCCGCGATCCCCAGACAGCCCGCGCGCCAAAGGCCGCTCCAGTGTAGAGCGTCCCTCATTCGCCTGCGAATAGCGCTCATGTTTCTGGGAGACAGAATAGGTCACAGGAATCTCAGGGAACTGCAAAAGAGTATGTAACAGGGCATGACAACATTAGAACAAATGCACCCCCAGGCCAAAAATGCTAAGGCATTCGAAGGAAGGCCAAAAACGCTCAAAAGCCTGGGTCTTCAAACCTCCATCCTCCGAGCTCGATCTTCCCCCCGCGATCCCCAGACAGCCCGCGCGCCAAAGGCCGCTCCAGTGTAGAGCGTCCCTCATTCGCCTGCGAATAGCGCTCAAGTTTCTGGAGACAAAATAGGTCACAGGATCTCAGAACTGCTGGCATGTCAAATTCAAACCTCCATCCTCCGAGCTCGATCTATCCCCCCGCGATCCCCAGACAGCCCGCGCGCCAAAGGCCGCTCCAGTGTAGAGCGTCCCTCATTCGCCTGCGAATAGCGCTCATGTTCTGGGAGACAAAATAGGTCACAGGAGTCTCAGGGAACTGCAAAAGTATATGTAACAGGGCATGACAACATTAGAACAATGCCACCCCAGGCCAAAAATGCTAAGGCATTCGAAGGAAGGCCAAAAACGCTCAAAGCCTGGGTCTTCAAACCTCCATCCTCCGAGCTCGATCTATCCCCCCGCGATCCCCAGACAGCCCGCGCGCCAAAGGCCGCTGCAGTGTAGAGCGTCCCTCATTCGCCTGCGAATAGCGCTCATGTTCTGGGAGACAAAATAGGTCACAGGAATCTCAGGGAACTGCAAAAGAGTATGTAACAGGGCATGACAACATTAGAACAAATGCACCCCCAGGCCAAAAATGCTAAGGCATTCGAAGGAAGGCCAAAAACGCTCAAAAAGCCTGGGTCTTCAAACCTCCATCCTCCGAGCTCGATCTATCCCCCCGCGATCCCCAGACAGCCCGCGCGCCAAAGGCCGCTCCAGTGTAGAGCGTCCCTCATTCGCCTGCGAATAGCGCTCATGTTTCTGGGAGACAAAATAGGTCACAGGAATCTCAGGGAACTGCAAAAGAGTATGTAACAGGGCATGACAACATTAGAACAAATGCACCCCCAGGCCAAAAATGCTAAGGCATTCGAAGGAAGGCCAAAAACGCTCAAAAGCCTGGGTCTTCAAACCTCCATCCTCCGAGCTCGATCTATCCCCCCGCGATCCCCAGACAGCCCGCGCGCCAAAGGCCGCTGCAGTGTAGAGCGTCCCTCATTCGCCTGCGAATAGCGCTCATGTTTCTGGGAGACAAAATAGGTCACAGGAATCTCAGGGAACTGCAAAAGAGTATGTAACAGGGCATGACAACATTAGAACAAATGCACCCCCAGGGCTCACAGGAATCAAACCTCCATCCTCCGAGCTCGATCTATCCCCCCGCGATCAAGAGTCCAGTGTAGAGCGTCCTCATTGCGAATAGCGCTCATGTTCTGGAGACAAAATAGGTCACAGAATCTCAGGGAACTGCAAAAGAGTATGTAACAGGGCATGACAACATTAGAACAAATGCACCCCCAGGCCAAAAATGCTAAGGCATTCGAAGGAAGGCCAAAAACGCTCAAACAGCCTGGGTCTTCAAACCTCCATCCTCCGAGCTCGATCTATCCCCCCGCGATCCCCAGACAGCCCGCGCGCCAAAGGCCGCTGCAGTGTAGAGCGTCCCTCATTCGCCTGCGAATAGCGCTCATGTTTCTGGGAGACAAAATAGGTCACAGGAATCTCAGGGAACTGCAAAAGAGTATGTGACAGGGCATGACAACATTAGAACAAATGCACCCCCAGGCCAAAAATGCTAAGGCATTCGAAGGAAGGCCAAAAACGCTCAATAGCCTGGGTCTTCAAACCTCCATCCTCCGAGCTCGATCTACCCCCCCGCGATCCCCAGACAGCCCGCGCGCCAAAGGCCGCTCCAGTGTAGAGCGTCCCTCATTCGCCTGCGAATAGCGCTCATGTTTCTGGGAGACAAAATAGGTCACAGGAATCTCAGGGAACTGCAAAAGAGTATGTAACAGGGCATGACAACATTAGAACAAATGCACCCCCAGGCCAAAAATGCTAAGGCATTCGAAGGAAGGCCAAAAACGCTCAAAAGCCTGGGTCTTCAAACCTCCATCCTCCGAGCTCGATCTATCCCCCCGCGATCCCCAGACAGCCCGCGCGCCAAAGGCCGCTCCAGTGTAGAGCGTCCCTCATTCGCCTGCGAATAGCGCTCATGTTTCTGGGAGACAAAATAGGTCACAGGAATCTCAGGG
>CAUYUJ010005847.1:175000-217767 GCA_963575745.1 Prorocentrum cordatum
GTAGTTTTTGTCCCCCCAGATCGTCTCCCCTCCACTGGTCTGCGCGCATGGACATCAAATCGCTCATTGAAGTAGATCTCCAGCAAGACAACGTGTCGCAGCAGGGATAACACTGACGCGCGCGTATGCCACGCATTGCCAATGGCCACGTCCACTACCAAGGGCCCAGGTGGCCCAGCGGAGACAAAGGATCGACAGCGCCCAGGACACACTTCGCACCGAAAGGGCCAGCATCGCATGCTGTAGGCAGATTGCGCAACAAGCTTAAAAGAATCGTAGCCCATGGCGGCCAAAAGCTCAACGATAGCTGTCGACTGAGACAGATTCTTCCAGGGTATCTCCATTGATACAAACTGCGGAGATAAGGCACTGTGCTTAAGATCGCGCAGACAAATCACATCACTGTTCTCGATGTCCATCTTGAGGTACGTTGTCTGAGGATTCCTGTGCAGAAGGTCACTGCAAGATGTGCTCAGTACTTCAATCCGCTCGTAGGCTCTGGCTGGTGCTTGGTTATCACTCGCATCTGGAAACATTGTGCTCCAATCGTTGCGATCGCTCCTTTGGTAAAACAATGCATGCCTGTTCTCGTTGGCGTGTTCCCGTGAGACAAGCGCAGCATTTATTACCACAGCGTTGGAGACGCCGCTGAGCAATGACTCCGTATCGTTGGCCTGTTGCGGGTTCGCGTCAACAGCAACAACAAAGTCGAACATCCGGGTGTAGAGCAAAGCGTCTAAGCCTCCACCAGAGCCCAAGTCAATGGCGCCTCCCTGATTGCGATATCGGGGCAGCAAGCTAGTTTGCAACCCATTGGGCAGGTCAGAAAATGAATGAGCTCCGGCTAAGATGAAACGAATCTGGTCGAAAGTCATAGATGCGATTGAGAAGAAGAGGGCCTCCGACAGTTCTGCCTCCAATCGATTGATGCGTTCATGCAGATTGTGAAAGACACCATTGAGTGAGGCATGCTCTGTCGTGCCGTCTCTACTTTGAATCAGGAGGATGAATATAAACAAGGCCTGCCCAAGAAGGCACTGCTGGGACTCCTGGTTCAATCGTACAGCTTCCAAGATTCTGAGGTATGCGGAATCGGAAGACCGGTGCTCCATCCCGCCTCCATGCAGGTGGAAGCCTGCCAGGAACGCGTCCCAAAGCCTGTCTCGGCAGCCTCGGAGGCTTGCGAGCTTGCGGAGAGGGCGGTAGTCCAGGTAGAAGCCGTCCGACCGGATGCAGCAGGATTCGAAACGACCCCCTGGGATCAGCCCCGCCCTGAAGCAGTCATGCTTCAATTCAGGATGAATGCTAGTACCATCCAGGACCTCGTGCTGACAGCAGAAGCGATACAGATTGAAGCGAGGCTGGGAAAGCGCGGCTTGCGCGGTCCAGCAAGATGCATTGCCCCAGCGCGCTACTGGAGATTGAACGGGCAAGGCTGCATCAGATAGCCAAACAACGAATGCCCACACCGCTGCGCCTGCAGTCACCATCGACCTCCTCCTGATCCCGAGTAGCTTGAACCAAAAGGCTACGGACGCGCCCAAGGGGGAAGGTGAGGCAACTCCTGGAAGGGCTGCGCAAAAACGGCTAGGGCGATTCAGCCCCATCAGGGGGCCATTCTGTCAGAGCAGGCCGCATTAAGCCCAGGAGCAAGACAGACTCAACGGGATTTAGGGCTGATTAAACGGGATTAAACGGTACTATGCCCTGTTAGGTCGGTATTCGACCACGGATACGCCAGCTCCGATGCTGACTTCGAACAGTAGACAGTACGGAAACACACTCGATAAGCAATCTTGCTGTCAGGAACATGGGGACCTATTCTTTCTCGATCCTTGTGGGGTCCCGAATGGCGACGATCTTGGACGAAAGACTATTTCCCAGGGAAGGGGGAAGGGCCCGAGTGCTCTGAGGCACAGGGATCGGGAAAAAATAGCGACGTCGAAGGTGTGGGACTGAACCTGCCTCGCTATGCGCCAGGCGGGCGGGCACTGTGCACCCTGCAGAAGATACAGACTGTCAGCAAGGTTGCCTCCGCTGCGCGCCTCGCTGCGCGCTTCCGACCTTCTGAGAAGCTTTGTAAGCCTTCTCCGACGGCACAGGCAGCTTCTTCGAAGGCCACAGGGCTTCTGAGAAGTCCCGTCGCCTTCCGAGAAGGCCTGCCCCCTCATTTTGATGGGCCGATTTCCCACCACCACCACTACCATAGGTAGGACGGGGGAGAGGGGAGCATGGGGAGGCCCTCCTCTTCCTCCTCTTCCTCCTCCCCCTCCCCCTCCTCCTCCCCCTCCTCCTCCTCCTCCTCCTCCTCCTCCTCCTCCTTCTCCTCCTCCTCCACCACCTCCTCCTCCTCGTCCTCCCTCTCCTGCCTATGGTAGCCGTGGTGGAACATTGGCCCATCACGCTTCCACCCTGGGAGCGACGCCGAATAGGTGCAGGAAGCCGCCTGCAGTGACGAGCTCTTCCTTTGGCGTGTCGCGGCGGCGGTCCCCCGCGGCGCGCCATGCCCTGCAAACCGATAGCGTGCCGCTCTGCGTTTCGCGGGGCGGGGGTCTGATAACAGATCGGGACGTTGGTGCTCGGGGACTGTCGGCTACGACCTTTGGTGCGCAGCTGAACGGGGGACGCGGGGTGGCCAAACCTGGGCGCGCAAGCCGCTGCTACCGCTTCGCACTCAGCGGCCGGGGAACCCCTTTGGGCCCGCATCAAAGGTAACTCCAGCGAAAGGTCACTCTTACGTCTAGTCGAGACTGGGACGTTGTTGGCGTGTTGCGTCGAAGCATGGTGGGCCAGAACCGGCGGCGCGACACGCTAAGCAAACGTAAGAAGTCCGAGGTTCCAAAAAAATGGCGGGGCCGTTTTGGCTGTGCTTGTCAAGGACTGCTGGCATCCAGGAACTCCATCTGGGCTCCAGGCCGTCAACCAACAGTCTGGGATGAAAGCCAGCCCTGGGAAACAGTTCGAGACATCCGGGAGGGTATGCATCGACCACTGTGGCATCCCAGATATCCTCGCATCGTGGAAAAACACGACGGGACGTTCTTAGCGACTTTATACCTCCAGGGGCCCTCACCGAACCACGGGGCCACCAAACTATGTTTTGTCACACGCAAGGGGCCGTCAAAAAACTACTCAGGATGAAGCACCGGTGCATGGGAAGATGTCCTGACCTCTGTGGAGCTACCCTGTGAAGAAAACACGACGTCGGATGTCTGGGGCAGTGTAAGGAGTGTAGGAGAGCACGGGGGGAACGATCAATCTAAGCTCTGTGCCGCTCTTCGGTGAGGGCGATCAAACAATCGCAATAATTGCGACGACGACGCCAACGAGCAGGGCCAGATTCAATGGATTCATCATCGCTCGGAGCGCTGCGGCGTGATAGCACGCCTGGACATGTCCTCGTCGTTGTGCCACACTTCGCCAAGTTCGTGTCGCGACGCCTTTCCCAGACCTCCGACAACGTGTGTTCTTCATTCCTGGCGCTTTTCCTCGATTTCGGCATCTGGGGCCCGTTATCAGGCCCTGGGGCCACCAAACGAGGGTACATAACGAACACCTGTCCCTGGGGCGAAGGGTCCTGGAACATACCAATGGACACAACTCCCAGGATCCTCCATATTTTTCCACATGTTCTGGGATTTCGTCTTCCCCTCCACTTCTCCTATATTTCTAGATCTCCCTTGGAATAGACGATCATTCCCTACCTAGGCTCTGCCTAGAGGGTTCTTACCCTATATCTCAAAGGGGCCAGGCAGTGGATATCGCACCAGACGGTTCCCCCAGGATCCGCCCCGCGGTTCCCCCAGTCCGCTGGGAGCTTTAGCTTTAGCTTAGCTTTAGCTTTAGCTTTAGCTTTAGCTTAGCTTTAGCTTTAGCTTAGCCTTAGCTTCGCTTAGCTTCAGCTTAGCTTTACCTTAGCTTTACCTTAGCTTTAGCTTAGATTTAGCTTGTCTTTAGCTTAGCTTTAGCTTAGCTTTAGCTTAGTTTTAGCGTAGCTTTAGCTTAGCTGTATCTTAATTGTAGCTTAGCTGTATCTTAGCTTCAGCTTAACTTTAGCTTAGTTTTAGTTTTGCTTTGGGCTTAGCTTTAGCTTAGCTTTACTGTTACTACTAATGCTGCTGTCCTAGGGGCTCCAACTCCTAGGTAGGGTCGCACTGGGATAATTTATGTCTTTGTGTGTTTTGCTGAGGGGCCACGATAGGGGGGGGATAGGCATAGGGGGGGATGCATCGACCTGGAATCGGCGATACATAGTCGATAGATCGGCGATAGGCCCCTGATAGTAAATCCGCACCTTCCTGGGCGGGGTGGGGCCATCGGGCCCCTATCGGCGATTTGGGGGTCGATGCGCCCCCCCCCCTATGCCTGTCGCCTCCTATCGTGGCCGCCGATTCGCCCCCCCTGGCTGGGGCGAGGGGTCGGGGCGCCCGGGGCCGCGCATGGCAAAGCCACGCCGTCGCATATGCCTTGGCCTGGCGCCGCGCGCAGGGGGTCAGCGCGAGGCGGGCGACCTCCCGAGAAGGCGGGGACAGGGGGGGCGTCTGAGTCGGCGGCAGGCTCCTTGGGAGAGTCGGACGCTGCTGAATGCGGGGGCCATATGTATCGAGGGCGGCCAAGAGGGGGGTGTCCAAGAGAGGGGGGGTGCAAATCATGGCCGGCGGCATGTGCGCGGCCCAAGGGGTGGGCCCGGGAAATACCATGGCCCACGCCATGAACTCCACCCCCCCCCTAGTCATCACCCCCCTCTTGGCCGCCCCCGAATGTAGGGGAACGAACAATGACATAAACATCATAACTCGGAGGTCCGCGGGGATTTCTCGGATCGGCGCTGGGGCCCCCTGGAGGCGCCTCCGGCGCTGCCCCTGGCGCGCTCCGCGCGCCAGGGAGGGGAGTCCAGCGCGGGTCCAAATTACCCTGTGACGTACCCAACCCATTTGTATCATGGGAAACGAGAAGTTGGCCGAAACTTGCATGGACAATCAAATTGCAGGATCCGTTGTTTCATATGTAAGCTACTTGGGACACGCGCCTATGGCATGATGCGCAGGAGAACCATACAATAACGAGGGGCGACAACCACAGGCTCGAAGAGGACATGGGGAGTCGGGAACGAAGAGCAGGAGAAAGACGCGCGGGAAGCCCACTGTGCTGGGCCCCCCAGCAGGCCTCGAAAGTGGCGACGGTGTTTCACAGATCGCAGCCCCCCAGGGATGGCGAGGTCTAATTTGAGTCTGCGGTGGGTACCCACTGTGCTGAGCTCCCCAGCAGGCCTCGAAAGTGGCGACAGTTTCACAGATCGCAGCCCCCCAGGGATGGCAAGGTCTAATCTGAGTCTGCGGTGAGTACCCACTGTGCTGTGCCCCTCAGCAGCCCTCGAAAGTGGCGACAGTTTCACAGATCGCAGCCCCCCAGGGATGGCGAGGTCTAATCTGAGTCTGCGGTGAGTACCCACTGTGCTGTGCCCCTCAGCAGCCCTCGAAAGTGGCGACAGTTTCACAGATCGCAGCCCCCCAAGGATGGAAAGATCCCATTTCTCACGCCGTGGGTACCCACTTGCTGGGGCCCCCAGCAGGGCCTCGAAAGGCAACAGTTTCACAGATCGCAGCCCCCCAGGGATGGCGAGGTCCCATTTGATCCGCCGTGTTGTACCCACTGTGCTGGGGGCCCCCCAGCAGGCCTCGAAAGTGGCGACAGTTTCACAGATCGCAGCCCCCCAGGGATGGCGAGGTCCCATTTGAATCCGCCGCGGGTGCACACTGTGCTGGGCCCCCCAGCAGCCCTCGAAAGTGGCGACAGTTTCACAGATCGCAGCCCCCCAGGGATGGCGAGGTCTCATTTGAATCCGCCGCGGGTGCCCACTGTGCTGGGCCCCCCAGCAGGCCTCGAAAGTGGCGACAGTTTCACAGATCGCAGCCCCCCAGGGATGGCGAGGTCCCATTTGAATCCGCCGCGGGTGCACACTGTGCTGGGCCCCCCAGCAGGCCTCGAAAGTGGCGACAGTTTCACAGATCGCAGCCCCCCAGGGATGGCGAGGTCCCATTTGAATCCGCCGTGGGTGCCACTGTGCTGGGCCCCCCAGCAGGCCTCGAAAGTGGCGACAGTTTCACAGATCGCAGCCCCCCAGGGATGGCGAGGTCCCATTTGAATCCGCCGCGGGTGCCCACTGCGCTGGGCCCCCCAACAGGCCTCGAAAGTGGCGACAGTTTCACAAATCGCAGCCCCCAGCAGCCGTCGAAACGCAGCGGCGAGCGAGGTCAAACGCAGGGGGGAACAGAGGGACGGGAAGGAAGGAAGGAAGGAAGGCTCGCGCGAGCAATGCTCTATTCATTACCCTGTGACGTACCCAACCCATTTGTATCATGGGAAACGAGGAGTTGGCCGAAACTTGCACGGACAATCAAATTGCAGGATCCGTTGTTTGATATGCAAGCTACTTAGGACACGCGCCAATGGAATGATGCGCAGGAGAACCATACAATAACGAGGGGCGACACCTGCAGGCTCGAAGAGGACATGGGGAGTCGCGAACGAAGAGCAGGAGAAAGACGCGCGGGAAGCCCACTGTGCTGGGCCCCCCAGCAGCCCTCGAAAGTGGCGACAGTTTCACAGATCGCAGCCCCCCAGGGATGGCGAGGTCCCATTTGAATCCGCCGTGGGTGCCCACTGCGCTGGGCCCCCCAACAGCCCTCGAAAGTGGCGACAGTTTCACAGGTCGCAGCCCCCCTGGGATGGCGAGGTCCCATTTGAATCCGCCGTGGGTACCCACTGCGCTGGGCCCCCCAGCAGGCCTCGAAAGGGGCGACCGTTTCACAGATCGCAGCCCCGCAGGCATGGCGAGGTCCCATTCGAATCCGCCGTGGGTGTCCGCTGCGCTGGGCCCCCCGGCAGGCCCCGATCGTGGCGACAGTTTCACAGATCGCAACCCCTCAGGGATGGCGAGGTCCCATTTGAATCCGCCGTGGGTACCCACTGTGCTGGGCCCCCCAGCAGCCCTCGAAAGTGGCGACTATTTGACAGATCGCAGCCCCCCAGGGATGGCGAGGTCCCATTTGAATCCGCCGCGGGTGCACACTGTGCTGGGCCCCCCAGCAGCCCTCGAAAGTGGCGACAGTTTCACAGATCGCAGCCCCCCAAGGATGGCGAGGTCCCATTTGAATCCGCCGCGGGTGCACACTGTGCTGGGCCCCCCAGCAGCCCTCGAAAGTGGCGACAGTTTCACAGATCGCAGCCCCCCAAGGATGGCGAGGTCCCATTTGAATCCGCCGCGGGCGCCCACTGTGCTGGGCCCCCCCAGCAGCCCTCGAAAGTGGCGACCGTTTCACAGATCGCAGCCTCAGCAGCCCTCGAAACGCAGCGACGAGCGAGGTCAAACGCAGGGGGGGAGAGAGGGACGGGAAGGAAGGAAGGAAGGAAGGTTCGCGCGAGCAGTGCTCTATTCAAAACGAGAACCCAACGCAGGAGGGTTGGGAAAAAACGAGAACCCAACGCAGGAGGGTTGGGACAATTACCTTGTGACGTACCCAACCCATGTGTATCATGGGAAACGAGGAGTTGGCCGAAACTTGCACGGACAATCACATTGCAGGATCCGTTGTTTCATATGTAAGCTACTTGGGACATGCGCCAATGGAATGATGCGCAGGAGAACCATACAAGAACGAGGGGCGACAACTACAGGCTCGAAGGGGACATGGGGAGTCGCGAACGACGAAGAACACGAGAAAGACGCGCGGGAAGCCCACTGTGCTGGGCCCCCCAGCAGGCCTCGAAAATGGCGACAGTTTCACAGATCGCAGCCCCCCCAGGGGTGGCGAGGTCCCATTTGAATCCGCCGTGGGTGCCCACTGTGCTGGGCCCCCCAGCAGCCCTCGAAAGTGGCGGCAGTTTCACAGATCGCAGCCCCCCAGGCATGGCGAGGTCCCATTTGAATCCGCCGTGGGTACCCACTGTGCTGGGCCCCCCAGCAGCCCTCGAAAGTGGCGACAGTTTCACAGATCGCAGCCCCCCAGGGATGGCGAGGTCCCATTTGAATCCGCCGCGGGTGCACGCTGCGCTGGGCCCCCCAGCAGCCCTCGAAAGTGGCGACAGTTTCACAGATCGCAGCCCCCCAGGGATGGCGAGGTCCCATTTGAATCCGCCGCGGGTGCGCACTGTGCTGGGCCCCCCAGCAGCCCTCGAAAGTGGCGACAGTTTCACAGATCTGGCCCCCCAGCAGCCCTCGAAAGTGGCGACAGTTTCACAGATCGCAGCCCCCAGCAGCCCTCGAAACGCAGCGGCGAGCGAAGTCAAACGCAGGGGGGAAGAGAGGGATTGGAAGGAAGGAAGGAAGGTTCGCGCGAGCAGTGCTCTATTCAAAACGAGAACCCAACGCAGGAGGGTTGGGAAATACAACATAGTCGCCCGAGGCACGTGCGCGGCCCAGGAGTCGCCGCAACGGACGCCTGGACATCCATGGACGGGGCCTCTCGAAATCTCGGAAACATCCGGTCCCCGGCCATGGAGCGAAGAGTTGTTCTTCTCCCTGGCCCCCACCTGCGCATGCGAAGACAAAGGGCAACGAGGAGTTCCCTTGACGGAACCATGCGCGACACCCGCGGGTTTTTGCGGGGCCTCGGCTCCCTGTCAACACTTCGGGGGGGCACCGCGGTGGGGCGGGGGCAACAGTGGGGTTGGAAGGAAAGTCGCTCCGAACGGCCCCTGGGGGAAGGACACGCGTGAAACGCGAGCATTAAGCTAAGCCCGCTCCCCAACCCCACCTTGGGATAACCCTTTCTCCACGCACCCCGAACATTTCGTCCCTGTTGATTGCCCCGGGGCCCAAGGCAAAACGCCAAAATGCAGAAAGCCACGTCGTCGGATATCCGGGTCCCTGGCAGCTGCCGGGCCATAACCTGGGCCTCCGGCGCCCGTTCGAAACGATCCGGAACGCGCTCGACGAAGCGCAGCCGCTGCAGAGCACCCCGAGGCTGGAAAACCTCTGGGGGAGCAGACAAAAACGTCGGAACATCGACGCCTCCGAGCGCGCGAGGTGGGGGGGGGGCATCGGAATCCTGCGTTTCATCTTCGGGTGGCCTTGTCTGTCCCGTCGCGCCGCGATCCACGTCGAACCCGTGTCGGATCCATGTCGAGCGCGTCGAATGTCGCAACCGTGTCGGATCTGCGATGGCTCCACGTCGAATCCGCGTCAAACCTACGCACCAGGCACGGGGAGTGCGCATTTGGTTGAGAGGCGGGGCCATGTGGTCCGTAAGTCCCTTGGGACCTTGCGTCCGCTCACCCTGGGGCACAGACCCAGTTGCACGTGCCGTCCGATTCGGCAGGGGTGACGGTCGGGAAGTACTGCGCGGTGACGCGGTGAGCCGGCTGCCCCCCTACGCGCCACGCCGTCTCGGTTGGGCAGCGAGTCGCTGAGCGATGAGGTATCTGCCTTTCCCCTGACCGTCGGTGCTGGCGCCTGCGGGCCCCTTCCTCCCGTCTGGGGGGCCGAGGGTGACGGTTGGGCCTCGCTCGCCGCTCACTTCTTGGATCTACGACACTCATGACACTCCTCCTCCTCCTCCTCCTCCTCCTCCCGTCTGGGGGGCCGAGGGTGACGGTTGGGCCTCGCTCGCCGCTCACTTCTTGGATCTACGACACTCATGACACTCCTCCTCCTCCTCCTCCTCCTCCTCCTCCAGGCGGCCCCTTGCGCCCCCCCCCCCCCCCCCGCAGCCATTTTTCCCGCGGGGAGCACGGGGGCCCGCGCCATAGGGGGGCCTCCAGCCCCAGGCGCCGCCTGGGGCGACGTGGCTGCGGCGGGCGCCGCCCGCCCCGCAGCCGCTGCCCCGGCCCCCCCCGCGCTGGCGGGGGCGCCGCTGCGGGGATGCAGCCTCCCTCGGCTGAGGTCGAGGTCGCGCGCCCCCGCCTGGCACATGCGGCTGCGCTGGCATCGTGCTACTGCGCGTCGCAGATTGCAAGCCGCCCTCGACGAGGGCCTGCTCCGCCGCCGCCGCGGGCCCTGCCCGCCGACGGGCCGAGGTGGCCGCAATCGGAGGGCGCCTGATGAACCTCGTGGCCGCGGTGGTCGCGACCGCGGCGATCGCGATCGCTGGACCTGCTTGATTACCAGGAAGTGTGGGTTCAGCAAGAAATTCAGCACCAACGAGAGGTGCTACATGTGCGGGAGAGACCGCCTGGGCCGCCCCGACCCCGCAAGGGCTCACCCACCTGGCCAGGCACGACGCAGCACCTCGGCTGGGAGGGGGGGCGCTGGTCCAGATGGCGCTGCTGCGGCCTCCACAGGTGCTGTTCCGACCGAGGCTGACGATGCGGTCATGGCACGGATGGCAGTGGCTGCATTCAGGAGGCCCCAGCTCGGAGACGAGAGCGACCTCATGGTCAGCGCGCGGCGCCAGCTCGCCTCCGCAGAGGAGCGCAAGGGCGCTGCCCGAGCACCTGATGATATGATACGTCGGGCCCTGGATCGGCAAGCGACGAAACAGAAGGAATACGACGCCGCCCAGGCCGCTGTCCAGGAGCTCGAGCGAGTTCCCCAAAACCGCCAACTGGAGCTGGCGCCCCTCAAGAGCGACCTGGACGCCATCCAGTTAGAGGTGGCCGCAGCGCGCGCGGCTGCCATGGCGGCAGGCGCCAGCGGCTCAGAGCCAAGAGGACTGGAGGAGGCGCTTGGCCGCCTTCAAGGCGCGGTCGCTGCCGCACCCGCAGCCGTCGCAGCGGGCAATGCCTCAGCGATGCTGGCGTCCCTCACCACTCATCTCATTGGGTTGCAGCGCGCGCTCGCCGCTCGCACCAGGTCGGGCGCAGCTCAGGACGCGCAGGCGGCGAGCGGCAGCGGCGCGGGCTCTGACTTTGCACGTCCATGGGGCAATCAGTTGGAGCAGGATCAGGCACAGGCCTCACCACCAGCTGACCCAGGTGAAATTGCGGGTGGCACCTGATTGCATCACCGACATGACTTACGCGCGGTTCGGCCTCGACACCGACCTTTCTGGTGGTGGCGATCACGCCGCATCTGTCTCTACGGCCACCTCCTCTACCGGTGCAATGTTGTGATCTCGTCTTGCCGAAGGCGATTCAGCTGGCGTTCCACGAGCACGATGGGCGGACGGTGGTGATCATAACTCCGCCAGTGGTATGCCGCATCGTGAAGCAGTTAGCCCTGGTCATGACCGGCTCTCCTCTCAAGTTGGCGCGCCAGACTCGTTTCTGCAGGATGGTATGTCTCCCGCGGTGCCTGTGGGCCATCCATGCGTCGTTGGCGCGTGGATGGGAGAGCGCGCCGTTGCTGGCGGGGCAGCGCGGGCGGGTCCGCAGTTGACTGGAGGGGCGGCGCGGGTGCCTCTGCGCAGTATGCGGGGCCCCGCAAGGCCCAGGATGTCCATTTCCTGGGTGCGGGGTCCCACGCGACGCCCATTGCGTCCCGCATGGCCCAGGATGTCTATTCCCTGGGGGGCGGGGGGCGCTCCGCATGCGGCTTCCCGCATGGCTCAGGACGCGCATCCCCTTGGGGCGAGAACTGCGACGGGCAGGCGCCCCCGGCGGCGCGCGCGGATTGTCGAACACGCTAAGAATGGGATTGACATCATCACCTTAGCGGGTGGCCTCAGGCAAAGGACATGCTCGAGACGGTCTCCTTCGTTGCGGAACCAGGTTCAGGAACATGAGCTGAGGGGCGACATGTATGCTCGAGCCTTTGAGCGGGCCAGCCCCCATGGTTGGAAGCCATTCATGGCCGAGGCCCCCCCTGGTGAGGGGCAGACGAGCATGGGCGGAGTTGGTGCGTTCATCGGGACTGGCATTGGGGCAGCGGTGCCATCGGGTTCTACCTCATGCGCGCTTGTCATGGATATTGCGTCATTGCCCACGCGCGCGAAGGGCCGCGTCAGGGCTTCCTCGGGGGATCAGTGCACTTGGAGCAAGGTCGCTGTTTGAGCGGCCCCAACACCGACAAGGCCAATACGTTTGGCTCCTACTTAGCGCACCACCAAAATATCGTGCGCGCTCGGTGGCGACTGGAACTTTTCCCCATCTAAGCTGAGCGAATGAGGTTTTACGGCTTGCGGCCCCCGTCCTGGGCACATATAGGAACCCCAAACCAAGGAATCACAGCGCCCTCGACTACCCGGTGGCCTCCGATGCCATCGCGCCCAGCATGGGCGTCCCAGAGCGCGTCGCGGACTTCCCTCCACGCAGGCATTATGCTATCCGTGTTCGCCCAGCAGATGATGCGCGGCCCCAGTCGGTCACCATCCTCTCAAAACAGCAGGCCTTTCCTGTAAATCCCGCGGCCAAGTCTCACGGGGGCGATGCTGATGATGATAAGGGAGGTGCCCCATGACGTGCGGCGCGGGGTGCCAGCCGCACCTTTTTTTTTTGGGGGGGGGGGATGCCGTGGGTAGTGATTCGCGCCTCAGGTTCGGACTTGCAGATGATCGCCAGACTCGTGCGACGGCGGTCGTCAGGCAGCTCCACGACGGCGCTGAGACGGAGCTCGCGCCTTTATTTCATATAGCCGCGCCCGAGCAGACCAAGTTTAAAGGCCGAGCTGGCGGGCCCAAGCATGGGCAGTCGACGGCAGGTGGGGCCCTTTCTAGATACCAGCCGTCGGGGGCGCCCTGCCCCGGGGCCCCGAGACCCCCGGGGCTTCGCATCCACGCAGTTCGTCTCGCAATCCCTGGGGGTTCGCGCAAGATCGCGCGAGCCTGGATAGTTCTACGGCATTTTATTGGGGGTCGTTGTCGGGAAAGCCGGCTTCGCAAGCAGATCCCTCGCGACGTCTGCGCCGTTGTCGCGCGCCTCCTCCAATCCACCTTTGAGGCCCCTGGCCCGACGCACAGCCACTTTCCCTAATTTATTGGGCGCTACCTCAGTCGACTGGCAGACCAAAAGGAGCGTCGGCTGGCGCACGCAGGCACTCGGTCATTTACTCGTTGGCTGCGAGCTAAGCTGGTCGCCCAGCCTGGCCCAGTCAATCGCGGGACTAAGCCTCGAGGGCGGTGCCCATCCCAAGTGGATTCGGACCTCGGGCCTGCGAGCTTTCCTGGAGATGTGGTCGATGTTCAGCGCAGGTCCTGGGCCTGAGTGTAGAAAGCAGAGGACGGCGGGCGCCGCGGGCTTCTGGGGGTCGTTTTCCACGAGAATGAATAGGGCGAGCTCCTGCAGGAGATGCGGCGCCTCTGCGAGCATGGCTCTAGGCTTCCGCCTTTCAAGATTGCAGAGCCACGCGCTGCTGCACTCCAGTTTCCACGGCGCACCGCGCTAGGTGCTGATCGATTTCGGCCTGGACAGTGGGCCTACGTTTCCAATGGGGCTCTGCCGGCGATAGGCTACCTGCTGTACAATTGCAAGGTATTTGGGGACTGGCCTGGCTTGCCGCGCGATGTTCACGTGGCCCTCCTGGCCACGCCCACGAGCTGGCATCGCCCGATCGCCCTCCTTCCGTCCATTTACCGAGCATGGGCCAAGGCTGACTCTCGCGGGTCCGCGACTGGGCCTCAAAGCTGGATAGGGCCCGCCTGGCCCTTGGGGCGCAGAAATCTGCTTCTGACGTCGCAGCCAGAGCCCTCGTTCAGAGTGAGACAGGCAGGCGTGCCACTGGGACAGGGCGCGCCCCATTGCATGCCATAGTGGACATCGCTAAGTGTTTCGGCCAAAGACCGCGGGACCAAATTTGGCGATCGGCCTCAGCCCACGGTCTCCCAGGACAGATGATGGCATTGGCTATGAGGATGTATTCGGGCGCCAGGAGATCGGCGTGGGAAGGGTGCTTCTCGGAGGCCACTTGGGCACATAGAGGGGTGCCCCATTGAGCGTGCGTTCGCGATGTGCGCCCCCCCAATGCCTCATGCCCGTCCCTTTTCGATGCCTTCCTTAAGCGCACTGCCGCAATCGGGCGCGCGATTGCCCTGTTCGCTGAGGATATCACATTGTCCATCCTAGGCCCCGTCAACAGGCTCTACGAGGACCCCACAAAGGTTCTGATATTGCTGGTCCAAATTCTGGATGGCCTTGGGCTCCCGACGGCTAGGGATAATATGAAAGTCGCTCGCGGTATTCCTCGTCTTGGGAGGGCTGTCTGCGGGGAGCTACGGCGTCTCGGGCACGCGTACTGCAGCGCCTCCGAGGTCATGGGTGTTGAGATTAATTCGAGGAGGCCCATCAAGTTCACGAAACTCAGGTCGAGAGTGCACACACCGGCTAGACGTGCGCCTAGGAACCGAGCTGTGCGACGTGCAGGCCACCTGGCCATGCGCTTTGTCAGGCAGGCCGCCTTGCCCGCCATAGCCTGCCGCATTGGCGCGCACGGAGCCCCGCCGCAGGCCGTTGTCACGATCCGGAAGGTGCTCAGGCAGTCCTGGCGCACTCCTGGAGGGGAAACATCGGCGCGGCTCACCTCTTGCCTGCAGTCCACAATGTATTCCGACCCGCAGGTATTTGCACGGACCGCGCCCATTCACAAGTGGGCTCTACTCTACCACGATGGTGCTGTCCCTGTTGGGTGTTTGCAGAAAGCGTGGCAACACCAAATTCGGATCTTTTATCACAGCCCCACGCCATGGGCTCACGTGTCGGGCCCCACTGGGGCCAGCCTCCCCGCCTTTGGAGATTGGAGACCTCAAGTGGGCCACCTCAGCACGACACCTCATCATGACTGACCTCGGGGATGCTTTCGACCTCACCAAAGAAGCCCCCTTCCACGGTCCTGCTATTGGCAAGGGAGGCCCCCATGGGGCGAATGTGGGAACAGTTGTCCATGAGGCCTTAGGCTCAGCTGACCCTATGAAGCCTAGAGAGCCCACAGGGTAGTGCCTAGATCCCATGTTACGAGCTCTTGCTCGTGAAAGACCCCCACCTGACCACGAGGACCCCCCTGGGGATGATCATTCTGAATTTCTTGAAGAGCCTCCACCTGGCCCCGGGGGACAACACAGTAGGAGTCCGATCAGGAAGACGCCGGCATTATCCGCGCCGTTGTTGCTGGAGGGATGTGGGCCCCTGCGCGCCTCAGGCAGCTCGGATACTGTGCCGAAGCGCGTTGTCCTTTGCGCGGCAGCGACTTCTGCGACAGCCGCCGTCTGTTCTGGGAGTGCCCGCACCAGGAGCAAAACAGAGACCAACACTTCCGCGGAGTTGATCTCAGAGTGTTTCCTGCCAAGGAGAGAGGAGCTTGGCTATGGGACCGAGGGCTTGTAGGCAGGTCTTGCTTTCCGCCTGTGCCTCGACGCATTCGTTCCTCAGCTTGGCATCTTCTATTTGGCGACCCCCAGGGCATCACAGGGCGCGCGCTCACAGATGGCGCGTGCAGAAAGATATCGACGTGGAACGAGAGTGCGCGAGCAGGGTGGGGATTGGCTCAACTGGCTACTCATGGTGTTAGCACTGCTGTATTGGGGTCCCTACCTGGTCGTGCCCACACTTTACCAAGGACTGAAATTCATGCCTCCTTGCAACTTTTAATGGTGTGTATCCCTCCTGTCACTATTGTTACTATTTTTAATGGCCTCCTAAATGGGTTCGACAAGGGCCGTAAGTGGTACACTGCCCCTCGTAGGAATAATCTTGTTCTCTGGGAGGCCATCTGGAGGAAAGTCGATGACCTTCTCCTCCTCCTCCTCCTCCTCCTCCTCCAACCGCTCCTCCTCCTCCTCCCCTCCTCCTCCTCCCTCCTCCTCCCCCTCCTCCTCCCCTCCACCTCCACCTCCTCATCCTCCTCCTGCCCCTCATCCTCCTGCCCCTCCTCCTCTCCCCTCCTCCTCCTCTCCTCATCCTTGTCCTCCTTCTTCTCCTCCTCTTCTCTCCTCTTCTCCTCCTCCTCCTCCTCCTCCTCCTCCTCCTCCTCCTCGCCGCTGGTCCTCGGCCTGGGGCCTGTACATCTCGTCCGGCGAGGGCGCTTTGTCCGTCCGCCGGCTGGCCCTCCGCGGCCGCGCCCTGCCGCTGCGGGTGCCCTGCGCCCAGACCTGGCTCGCCCCCCCCGACACCCCCCCGTCAAAGGTTACCAGAGGCAGGACAAGGAGGAGGAGGATGAGGAGGAGGAGGAGGAAGAGGAGGAGGAGGAGGAGGAGGAGGAGGAGGAGGTGAAGGAGAAGGAGGAGGAGGAGGAGGAGGAGGAGGAGGAGGAGGTGAAGGAGGAGGAGGAGGAGGAGGAGGAGGAGGAGGAGGGAGGGAGGGAGGGAGGGAGGGAGGGAGGGAGGAGGGAGGAGGAGGAGGAGGAGGAGGAGAGAGGGGAAACAGGAGAGGGAGGATGATGATGGCCGCGAGTCGGAGGGGCGCGTCGATCCGCACCCGCACCCGCCCGCGCCACCGCCCCAGGGGACAGGCCACGAGGGCCCCGAAGCCGTGGGACGCACACCCAGATACTACGCGTAGTGTCCAAACGGGCAGCCCAGCCGCTCGGGCCCGATAGCCAGGCGAGAAGGAGGAGGAGGAGGAGGAGGAAGAGGAGGAGGAGGAGGAGGAGGAGGAGGAGGAGGGGGAGGAGGAGGGTGAGGAGAGGAGGAGGGGAGAGAGGGGAGAGAAGAGGGAAGGGATGGAGAGGTGAGGTGAGGTGGAGGAAGAGGAGGAGGAGGAAGGAGGAGGAGGAGGAGTGAGGGGAGGAGAGGGATAAGTGGACATGTGCGTAGGAGGAGGAGGAGGAGGAGGAGGAGGAGGAGGAGGAGGGGGGAGGAGGAGGAGGAGAAGGAGGAGGAGGAGGAGGAGGAGGAGGGGAGGAGGGAAGGGGAGGAAGAGAGAGGAGGAGGGAGGAGGGAGGAGGGGCGAAGGAGGAGAAGGAGGAGGGATGAACGGTGGGGGGGGAGGAGGGGAGGAGGTAGGAAAAAAAAGGGAGGCGGGGGGAGGGGCGATGGAGGAGGGGGGAGGGGGAGGGAGGAGGGACAAGGAGGAGGAGGAGGGAGAGGAGGAGAAGGAGGAGGAGGAGGAAGAGGAGGAGAAGGAGGAGGAGGAAGGAGGAGGGCAGCGGGACAAGCGGGAGGCGGATGGGGGAGGAAGGAGGAGGGCAGCGGGAGAAGGGAGGAACCTCGCGCATTCAAGTACATGGCGTAAGCAATCGCCACCTGCGAGACCGCAGGCAATACGTGGGGCAGTAGCATTCCGCAAACTATCCGGCGCGCACGAAACGTTAAGCATCGCTTTGAGAAACGAGGCCAGGACCTGCAGGGGCACCCTTTCAGCGGCCCTCCAAACAGACATTTTCACACAATCAAGCTGGGCACGCGTCTATGATCGGGATTTAATGTTACAGGACGGCGAATCACGGCGTGTCCGATCTCTACAAGGCCTAGGCGGTGCAATATCTGCTCAACTTTTTACCTCACAGCCTTGAAGACTGATAGGTTTCTAGTGGTCTCAAAAGCATCATGACTCCCCAAGGGGGGTCTGGGCAGATGCTGGACGGGTGCCGCGGGAATCCGGGGACTCCCGCGGGAATCCGCAGATTCCTTTTTTAGCCAACAGTAACGCACTTCGTGGTCTTCGAGTTCCCAGAACTCCATTCCTGGGCATGATTTTGAATGCCCGGAGCCAACTGTAGGCCACTTCGTGTTCTTCGAGTTCCCAGAACTCCATTCCTGGGCATGATTTTGAATGCCCGGAGCCACCTGTAGGCCACTTCGTGTTCTTCGAGTTCCCAGAACTCCATTCCTGGGCATGATTTTGAATGCCCGTAGCCAACTGTAGGCCACTTCGTGGTCTTCGAGTTCCCAGAACTCCATTCCTGGGCATGATTTTGAATGCCCGGAGCCACCTGTAGGCCATTTCGTGGCACTCGCAGTTCAAACTGTCCGCGGTCGCCGTTGGCGATGCCCAAGGCGGCCTCGTGGGACTTGGCCATGGAGCACGCGTCCTGAACGCTGAACGTCTGTCGCGTTTGCCAGGCGCAAGTGGAGGATCGACAACATACCCAGCGGACGAGCTACCAAGGACCAAGTCTCCGATGCTGCGCAATCGGTGGGTTAGGCCGCCGGCATCGCGTACGTCGGCCACGACGCGAATGAGAAGACGAACTCCGCCATCGCCCGCTCCGACACGGAGCCCACCGACAAGTTCTGGAAGTTCGGGCCTGCCAAGCCCTGGGTCGTCACGGAGGTCGCGCCAGGTGTCGCCGCGGCAGCCGAGGGTATCGAGCCAGCCGTCGTGGGCCCCACCGTGGTGCTCGCGGCGAAGCTGAACCAGGCTGTACTACAGTGCGGGCGCGGCGGCAAGAAACCCTCGCAAGAAACCCAACCTTGAGAACCCGCTCGCGAGGTGCACCGGAGGGGAAACCTGGAGCACCCTGAACGCAGCAGCTCCTTCAACGGCCGCGGGAAGTCGCCGCGCATCGCGAGGAGCAAAGAAACCCAGGATCCCCAGACGAAAAGCACATGGTTTCGTGATGCGCGCCTCCACTGCACCACCTCCTCCCTCGGGCGCTGTACCAGCTTTTACGACAGAGGCTGCTCCGCCGTGGCTGGCCGCGCTGCGGGGCGAGCCGCCCGTGGCCATGGCAACGCCAAAAAAGCGAAGGCGGCAAGATGGAGGTGTAAACAAGGAGGCCCAGGTGGCCGAGATACCAGCACCAGCACCTGTACGACTACCGTCAAAAATATGACTCTGAAAATTGTCAATTCAGGAAGATGGGCCAGCTTTTCGGAAGTTTCTTAAGGAAACGCTGGGCCAACTTCTGGAGCCAGGAACGTACGTGATCCATTTCTGGGATCCAAGGCTATCAGCCCCCTCAAGAAACTGAGCCAGCTTTCCGGCAAATTGGTTAAGAAACGCTGGGCCAACTTTTCGGGGTGAGGTTTCTTAATCATAAACGGGACCGTACGATATATGCAGGACGTAAGCGTATCCAGGACTTGGACACGAGCACCCGTCAACAGGCCGCCGCAATGGAGGCTGTGAAGGAGGCCACCGCCAGGCAGGAGAACGCCACCAGCGCCATCGGCGAGAAGCTCGGCAGCGCTACCCAGGAGACCCAGGCGGCCATCAGCGAGCTGCTGCAGGCAAGCCAGACGCCCTCCAGGGGAGCCTCGCCCAGATCCTCAAGAAGATGAACTTGCAGGAGGAGCATACCGATGCTCCCAGCAAGAAGGCCCCTCGCCAGAGCTGAGGGTGCCCAAGGAAGTTCGATCTAAGGATCGGGGACGAGATCGTGCTGACGGCGATCAAGTGGGAAGCGGACAGCAAGCTCAGCACCAAGGGCATTGTAGCGCGTGGGATGGCTGCATACCAGCTGGCTTCTGTTCTGCGACCTTGCCATCCCTGTCGTTGACCAGTCTGGGCGACTGCTACGACGATGGCGAGACGTACTACCCAGAGATCCGATGTCGTGATGTTTTCAATGCGGGGTCCCCGAGATCTCGACACGTTCCCCAGGACCGGTTTTTCATCCTGGGTAGTTTTTTCACGGTCCCGGGGCCCGGCGAGGGCCCCTCGAGGCCGAAAAATATGAAAAAACTCCGTCTTGATTTTTTCAATGCATTGGACCTCTGGGTACGACGACGGTGGCGGGAAGACCACGATGCTTCAACATGCGATGGCGTCTTATCGCAGATGCGCGAGGGGAGGTCAACGGCAGCCAGGCCAGGCGCCGCGCCCTCCGCCACACCCCTCTCACGCGCGAGGGCTTTGGACGAAAAATTAAAAACAGTAAACAAGTACAACAAAAAGTCGAAAATTAGAAACAACAACAAAAAACAATTCGTCCCAAAACTATGTTTTGACTATCTTTGAAGATTCCCCCTGTAGAGGGACAGGCCCGACTTTATACCTCAGACGAGTGCACCTCGAGTACGCGCCAGCAGGACCCAAAGGCCGTCGCAAACATGGGCCGGGCGGGCTGCCTTCTTCTGGATCCCATCCTCAACATCCACTTGGGCACGGGCACGGGCACGGGCCGTCGCACGCGAGCACACTCCGACGCAGCTCCCTGGGACACGGTCCTGAACAACATCTTTTTCCCAACCATCCTGTGGTGTTGGGTCCTCGTCTTGAAGAGACGGCGCCCCGCGTTCCTCACCTCCTCCTCCTCCCCCCCCCTCCCTCCTCCCATCATCATCATCATCATCATCATCATCATCATCATCATCATCATCATCATCATCATCATCATCATCATCATCATCATCATCATCATCATCATCATCATCATCATCATCATCATCATCATCATCATCATCATCATCATCATCATCATCATCATCATCACCACCGATTTCGGCACACCCCTCACACGTTTCGTGGCCCCATAGGGAGCTCCACCGAAGGCCCCAGTGGCTGCGTTCGCATGCCTCCCCACCACCCATTTCGGCACACCCCTCACACGTTTCGTGGCCCCATAGGGAGCTCCACCGAAGGCCCCAGTGGCAGGGTCCGCATGCCTCCCCACCACCCATTTCGGCACACCTCTCACACGTTTCGTGGCCCCACAGGGAGCTCCACCGAAGGCCCCAGTGGCTGCGTTCGTATGCCTCCCCAACACCCATTTCGGCACATCCCTCACACGTTTCGTGGCCCCATGGAGATTTCCACTGAAGGCCCCAGTGACTGGGTTCGCATGCGCCCCCACACCCATTTCGGCACACCCCTCACACGTTTCGTGGCACCATAGGGATCTCCACCGAAGGCCCCAGTCGCTGCGATCGCATGCCGCCCCCACACCCATTTCGGCACACCTCTCACACGTTTCGTGGCCCCACAGGGAGCTCCACCGAAGGCCCCAGTGGCTGCGTTCGCATGCCGCCCCCTCACCAACTGCGGTGCAACCCTCACACGTTTCGTGGCCCCATAAGGAGCTCCACCGAAGGCCCCAGTGGCAACGTTCGCATGCCGCCCCCCCACACCCATTTCGGCACACCCCTCAAACGGTTCGTGGCCCCATAGGGAGATCCACCGAAGACGGTACGCACACCAGCATTACTCACAACTGCATATGGTTGGGTCCTTCGCCAGGCTATTTTTTCAACGAGCGTAACTTCATTGCAGGCGCACCGGGAGCTTCTTACGGCACTCGGCGATCGAGGAGTGGCAGTAGCGGCCCTGCAGGAAATACGATACTCTCGGAGCCAGTTCCCCGACTTCATCAAAGCAGCTAAACGGCCATGGGCAGAAAGCACATCGGGGCCTACCACTCGAGCCAGTCGACCGCCAGATCCCTGCCAAGAAGAGTAAGCATCAATACGTCGCGAAGGGTGCGCACGCAGGACATGGCAGCACTGCCATCAGTGCCCCCGCAGCCGTGCCATTGGTGCCCACCGAAGCCCAACATACAATTCAATAGCGACTCTTGGCTATCCAGCGCAGGAATCAGGTCTTCGTTCCCATCCCGAACGACCAAGGCCAGTCTACTACCTCGCAGCGGTCTACGGCGTCGCCAGCGAATCCAAAGAGGACCTCTACGTTGACGCGTGGCAAGCGGCAGCTTTGAGAGGATATGCTGCACCTTAAGTCGTAACCATGGATGCGCAAAGCAAAGGTTTCCGAATCGGCATTGTTGAGCTGGCTCATCCAAGACGGCGGCTGGAGCAACGTGGCCAACGCGGCCCACGACGACCCCGAACGCCTCTTCGAGGTCGCCAACAAACTCGGTTCTGGACGCCCGAAATTGGTACGGAAAAATGGGTACAGTACCCAACAAGAAATATTGTCCCAAACCAACAGCGGCCGCTGTTGGGCAGGCGGCCTCCTGTCTCAAACGGACACAGCTACGGCGGCGCGGGCAGCGAGTCCTGTCCAACATGAGCACGAACTGTTGCCGGGCATTGTACACATTCTTTCCGTACCCGTTTTGTTTGTGCCGATCGGTGAAGACTTCTTGGATTCGTGCTGCGCTGGCCACATCAGGCAGGGCACCGAGGGGGCGTGGCAAGCCCACTCAGTGGAAAACTGAGGGGTGGGCAGCGCCGCCCGTCTCGCCACGGCACGGCGCCTTGCCCAGACACATGGAGGAGGCATAGGACGATGAGGAGGAGGAGGAGGAGAAGGAGGAGGGGGAGGAGGAGGAGGAGGAGGAGGAGGAGGAGGAGGAGGAGGAGGAGGAGGAGACGGAGGAGGAGGAGGCGGAGGAGGAGGAGGAGGAGGAGTCCGTAGCCATTTTGGCTCAAGGGGCCTTCTCCTTAACTTCCCAACCTCGGCTCAGGAGCGAAAAGGTCTGGCCGCCCCTGGCCGCTCGCGTCCCTGGGTGCCATACTGCTGGCGCTCAGGACCTGAGGTATAAATGGGAAAGGGGAATGGCCGTGGGTCCCAATGGGGCCCCACTCAGCAAAAAACCGTCGGGCCCCCATGTGGCCGCTGCGGCTGTAAAAAGAACCTGGAGCACAGCAAGTTTTGCTATCATTGCGGTGCTCCTTACGGTCGTCCTGCTCCTCCACCCCCGTCATCCAATGGAGGGGATTGGAGGGATCCGCCGCCCCCCTGGGCGTGCGGAAAGGGCAAAGGAAAGAAAGGAAATCGTGGCGTGCCTGCATGGGGCCAGTCGGCTTCAGAGGGTGGGCGCCCAAAAGGCGGCGGGACCAAAGGCGGGGGGCGTGGCGACCGCCCCAGCCACACACCGCACGACTCCCTCCACCACCTCTTCCAGTTGGGGAGTGGGGGGGGACAGTTTTGACAAGGCTACTTCAGGATTCCTCATTCAGGCTTGGAACGCCCACCAGGCCCATCAGGAGTCCCAGGCCTCGGCTTCGACCATCCTCCAAAGCTTGGGAAGCAGGTCAAGAAATATGCAGGCAGCTCAAGTCCAGCTCACTGAGGCCCGCACTAAGGTACATCTCGAGCTTCAAGAATCTATGGGTCCAGGGCCTTCTCCAGCAGCTCCGACTGGGGATACGTATGCGGGGATCCTCAAGCAGACAATTGGAAATGTGGTGCACGATCCGACTATGCGAGGGCAAATCGAGCACCAGTTCTTTTCCCTCCTCGGCGCGCTCACCCCGCCGACCCCAGCAGACCCAGGAGGAACCCCAGGAGGAGGAGGTACTATGCCAGCCGCCGCCGCAGCATTCATGTCAGCAGCAGAGTGTATTGCAGCCGATGGGGAGTATGTGGAGGACTCCGATGAGGATTTGGAGATGGACGAGGAGTGTGGTCAGCAGATCCAGGCGCTTTTGGGGCCCCAGGGACAAGGTCTTGGCAAAGCCTCCCTGGGCAAACTTCGGAAGATATGTTTGGCCTCAAGCGCGGAAGGGAGTCCAGAAGCCCCACATCAAGAAGGAGGGATGCTCAAGGAAGGGGACTCCAGCAGCAGCAGCAGGTGCAGCAGCCTCGGGTGCAGCAGCCTCGGGAGCAGCCGCTGCAGCAGCCCCAACAGCAGCCCCAGCTCCAGAGGCAGGACAGGGATCGAACCACCGAGGAGCTGATCCAAGAGGCGTTGGGGGGGGTCGCCGCGGCCCCCTCAGTCCCGCGGCCGCGGGGGTAGCACCCAGCCTTTGCAGCCTCTCCTCCTCGCCACCCTCAACCTGAACTCTTGGTATACTGGGTCAGAGTTGGTTTCAGAGGTGGCAGGGGATATAGTGTACATCCAGGAGCACAAGCTACTAGAAGGAAGTACGTATGATGCAGTGGTCTCTACACTCCTAGCCAAAGGTTGGAAGTATTATGGGGCACCTGCTACCAAATTAGATACTGGGTTTGCCTCAGGTGGGGTCTTCATACTGGCTAAGAGGCACCTCGATATCTGGAATATGTCGTCATCGCCGTCGATCCTGGTTCCTGCCAGGCTGGTCAGATGCTTTCTCAGGACTTCTGCACTCGGCACGATAGCTCTCTATTCTGTTTACTTGTATGACGGCGTGAAATTGGGACTTAAGAACATCAGGATCTTGAAGGCTCTGGGGGATGATATCCAGAGGCACAAGTTCCCGAGTATTGTAGGTGGGGATTTCAACATGAACCCTGCCTTACCCTCGGAGCACGTCCCACTCCACGACTTGGACTTAATCATTCGAGCCCCTGAGGCCCATACATACCGCTCCAAGGATACCAGGACTAAGATCGACTTCTTCCTGGTATCGGCCCTTCTCGACAGAGTGGCGTCGACGATCTCGGTCGACCTCAACGTGGCCTCGCACCCCCACTCGGCAGTCAACCTTACGTTGCAGAGAGCAATCAGTGATGTATCTCTCACGGTACCTGTGCCGTACCAGGTTGCCCCTTGTGAGGCAGCAGTTGGACCTCAACGTCAGGCCCCAGACTACCAAGATATTGCCGAGCCAATCGAGGCTTTTCTGGCATCTTGTACAGATGACTTGGGGGTCACCTGGACAGCGGAGGGGGAGCGCAGGCTCCAGGGATCGCACTTTCTGACTGAATCCTATGGGGTTTGGGCTGCCCGAGCATGGGGCGAAATTTTGGAGGCCACTCAGACTACCCCTGAAGGCAGTCAACCAGGGACCCCGATGGAATTCCAGTCCAAGCCCCTGTCGCAGCTACTGACCACCAAGCATTACAGCAAGGCAGTTCCCCACAGAGCTATGACCTGGGTTATCAATCTGTGTGGGGAGTTACGCAGCCTCATCACAAAGAGCGACGGCCGGTTGTCCGCAAAGGGTTTCAATGCAGCCCACCACCTGTCGATGTTACCGCGTCGGGGGGGGGCCGTTTCGCAAGTTTTGGAAGGAGGTGCAGGACTTTTGGCATACGACCCTAGGAAAGATAGGATCTCTTCTCAAGACGTCGTCCAGAGAGGCCTCCCTCGACATCCTTGGTAAGCTCGAGGCCATCTGCACCATCATCCACGACGGGGGCCTTCCCAAGGAATCCACCTTCAGATGCGAATCCTGGCAGTATTGGTGCTCAGAGGCTCTCGAGGGATCTGGAAATCAAGTTTTTGCCGATCTCAAAGGTGGCAAGAAAGGAGAAGCCGGTGTCTACCCAGTGGACCAGGTTTTTCAACCTCACTTACGGTCTCGATGGAGCACGAGTGGAGGAAGTGGAGTGGAGCATGGGAAGGCAAGGGCGAGCATGACGGAGAAGGCAGTTGGTTTGTCAATCAGGCTTCTACCCCAGCACCTCCCCTCCCCACGGTGGGCATGATCCAAGGGGCTTCGAAGGCGTTCAAGCGGAGGACGTGTACCCCTGATGGCTTCCACCCCCGCCACTTCGCCATCATCTCTGAATCTGGCCAGTACCTTCTCTGCTTGCTGCTGCATCTCTCCCAAGTGGTCAGCGTCTTGCCTCGTCAAGTCCGTGAACTCATTGTGCTTCTGGCCAGGGAGGTCAAAGGGCCAGGCAGGAGACCCATAGGCCACTACTCGGCCTTCGCCAAAATGCAGGGCCAGTGCCTCTGCAAAGATGCGAGGGAGTGGGAGGATAATTGGGGGACGGGTGCACAGTACAGTATGAGCAAGGGAAGGCGTGCAGAAGATACTGTATGGCGTGCCGCAGTCAGAGCTGAAGGGAGGGTAGCAGACAAGATGCACGTGCTGACGATGCTATGGTACATCAAACAGTTCTACGAGAACCTAGATCACGACCTGCTCTATCGTGCTTCCCAGGCTTTGCAGTGCCCGCTCTATGCTATTCGTCTAGCGCTACACATGTACGCCATCCCGCGGAGGATCTTTCTGGACGGAGCCGTGGGCCCACGGATTTATCCTGCCAAGGGAATTGTCGCCGGCTCCAAAACGGCCACGACCGAGGCCAAAATGTATGTAATGCCCATGCTAGAGGACGTCGCCGCCGCAACGGAAAAGCAAGCATCGGCATCCATACACATCGACGACATCACCTCCAGTTCGTGGGCCTGTGGGCTAGAAGAATGCGTTCAGTATCTCTGGAAGCTTGGGTTGAAACTAGAGGAGGGCCTTACTGCCCTTCACCTTCCCCTTGCTGTGGATAAGCTTGCTATCACAGCCAGCTCAGGCCCCCTGCTCAAGAGGGCCAAGGCAGTTTTGGGAACAGTTGCAGGGGCAGCAGTGCCGTCAGCTTCTCACCTAGGCATCGACTTCGCATCAGGAAAGCATAAGCGGCGCCCTGGGGCCAATGCGACAAGGAGAGCACGATGGGCCAAAACGCACTCTCGATTCTGTCGTCTTCGGGGCGCTAAAAGCAAGAAGCCGAAGTACAGGGCTCGTTTCTTTGTTCCTGGAGTTCGGTCCGCTCTCTCGTACGGTGGGAAATGTCCACGGTTACACGCCCGCTGAGATAGATAGGCTACGCCCTATGGCTAGGATCGTTTCAGGGCGCCAGCTTAGAGGAGCAAGGACCGACATATGATGGCAAGTACACGAGGTGGCAGACCCTCGTAGTCTAGCATCCAGCACTTTGGAAAGATACTGTACGGAGTGGTGGAGGGCTACGTCAGGTAGAGCAGAGTTTGGCATGCATGCAGATGGGCTAGATGCTAAAGAACTCAGGACCCTCTTTGTGGCTGTGCAAACCAAGTTCCAAGACCCAGGGAATACTTCGTGGTTAGGACGCTCGGCAGGACCAATTTCAGACATGCTGCTTTGGCTTCAGAGAGCGGGCTGGCACTTCGACAACCCGACTACCCTCCAGCCCAGAGTGGGGGGGGCAGCATCAATATCCAGGAGATTCCGCCAGTCTCGATTGCCGAGCAGCTCACGGAGGACAAATAACAACAGTCTAGCCAGGCTGTAGGCATCGAACCGAGTGCTCTCCCTCGCCCCCCTCCTCCGCCAGTCGGACAGGAAGGGGGTGTGGACTGGGCCCAGGTCCGCAGGGGGCTTAGGCACGTGCGAAAGCAGCTCGCCCCCGACGAGTACACCAGCCTGAGGCACTACATTTGCGGCTCCCTTATCACAGGCAAGGTTCTGTCAAGCTGGGGCTGCGTCCTACAACCGTCTTGTCCCTACTGTTTGGAAGTGGATACACAGTACCACAGGCGATGGACGCGCCCCTTCGGGAAAGAGTTCAAGGAAGAAGTCGTGGGCTCTGATGTCATCGAAGAGGCTTCAGAAGAACCGGCTTTCTATTCGCACCTCCGGCCTCCCAGAATGCAGCTCGAACTGCTGCTGGAAGAATGGGATACTCGGCACGTAGATGCCAATGGGCCCTGCGACCCCTTCGAGTTCGAACCCTACAGCGAAATCTTCACGGATGGTTCGTGCTTTGACCCCGAAATTCGCCACCTTGCCCGTGCAGGCTCGTCCGCAGTAGAATTGAACGGGGACCACTCACTCAAGCGGGCAATGTTTGGGGGGCTGCCGTCTTTCGGGGAGCAGACCGCAGGCGACGGGGAGCATAGGGGGCTACTCATGGCAGCACTGCGCCCCAAAGCAGCCCCCACGAACACTTTCTTTGTAGATTGTGCGGCCCTTGTCCGCAAATCAATCAAATCCTGCATTGATGGTAGATCTCCTTTCGCCTGGGTCTGGAGGCACATCAGCCGTGCGCTCCCTGGGGGCGAATGGTTGCACTTAGTCAAGACTAAGAGCCACAGGAAGGAGTCGGAGGCAGTCAACCAGCTAGACAGGAGGTACAGCTTAGGCAACATGGCAGCATATCGCTATGCAGGGCAAGGGGTGCGTAGCCATCGCCCAGCACCCGCAGTAGTCGAAGAACATGTTGCAGCCCATGACCTCTACTTGTCTGTTTTGGTTGGGGCTGGTAAGATCCTGGGGTCCTGGCCGGAGTCCGAGGAGCTTTGGGGAGAGCTGCAGAAGCTGCCCAAGGAACCTAGACCTTCACCGCCAAGACCGTCTGCCGAGCTACACCAGCCAGTCTGGGATGGGCAGAGATATCGGTGCCTCAGCTGCTTGAGGATCGTCTCTCCCAATTCGAAGTTTGACTGTCAGGCCATGTCACCAGCAATGGGGGAGGTGATCAAGCAGCATAGGAGGCTTCATCACTCACTGTATGTAGGCTGGCTTGACTCAGGGCCCCCTGTTATCTTCTGCAACCACTGTGGAGGTTTCAGTGCGCATCGTGGTTCGAAGAAGCTTACTGATCCCAGGGTTTGCACCAGGAAGACAGGCAGTGAGCTCAGAAAGCTCAGGAAAAGGCATGCCCCCAGGTTCAAGTGCAAAGATCAGCATGACCTTGCCCTTTAACATACCTGGATAGTATATAGTACAATAGTGAGAAGGAGAGGGAGTGCAGCAATTCGGAGGAGCTGCGGGAGAGATCGCATTCCGCCTTTCTCACGCACTAGGGGAGGCCTCCAGGTGGAAGGGCCCCCGCACCAGAGTGCTGGGGTCACGGCGCAGGGCTGCCGTGGCATAGAATGCTTCTTCGGCTTGGGGATCCTCCCCTAGTCCGCCTCTCTGCCACCCATGCCTTTTTTCCATCCCTCCTCAGCCTCGGGCCCAGCCTCCCGCCAGCTCTTGTGCGCGCGCCGTCTCTGCCGCCCCTGCCGCCGCCATGGTGAAGGGCAAGCAGGGGCCGTGCCAGGTGCGCGCGACGGAGGGCTGCCGTGGCTGGATCTTTCTCTCGAGGTTCAAGGAGGTGGACGAGGACATGCTGGCGTGCAAGCACTGCGGGAACACGTTCGACCCGCCGCAGGAGGCGCTGGGGGCCATCAGGGAGGCCCGTGCCGCCCGTGCTGCCGCCGTCCTCCATCCCGTCCCCACCGGGGTTCTTCCTGGGCCTGTTGCACCAGGACGCGTGAGGCCTGCCGCTCCCAAGGCCTCAGCCAAGCGTGAGCTGCCGCTGTCGGTCAAAGGATCGGCACCGCCTCCGCCCCCTGGCCCCAATCTCTCGGGCCCTCCAGCACCTTTCCCCCCCGCTCTGCCCCGCGGCCAGGAGCTGCCCATCCAGGCCCTGGAACCTCAGGGGCTGGAGGCGCCCCCCAAGGGCCGCCCCCCTGTCAAGGCTCCGAGGCAGGGCAATGGGACGGCAAAGGCCTCCTCTTGGAGGCCGCCTCTGCCCGAGGCGCCGCCGCCGGCCAGGCGGTTGGCGGCCAAGGGCAAGGGTCGCGGCAAGGGCCGCGGCAGGGCGAAGCGCCCGCGGCACTCCCAGAGCACGGTTGCGTCGCGGCTGCGCATTCGGGCGGCCCTCTTGAAGGCGGCGAATCGCACCCTGAAGGGGCGGGGGCGCCACTTCAGGGAGAGGGCCGCCTATGCGCGGAAGGAAGTCCGTCGGGCCCACGGCCGCGTTCAGAGGAGGAAGGAGAGGAGGGCCATGGGGGCCCCCTCTTCGTCCGACTCTGACGTGGGGTAGGCTGCTGCAGGGATCTGTCAGAGGACAGTCAGCAACACGGACAACAGCAGGATAACAGTTTCATATAAGAGCAGCACCGACGGCTTCCTCTCCAAGTCTTAACATCCCACCATGCCCTGGAACTGGGGCCAGCCTAGGCAGGGCTTGGGTTTGGGCTTCGGCGTCGCTTACTCTCCTCTTTCCCTCTTTCCTCCCTCTGCCTCGGCCTTCCTTCCTCTCCGTAAGCGTCGCCTTAGCCCCCCGTTATAAAAGTTGTCGTCGCTCTCTGCTCCTAGAGTGACTCGTAAGAGCGATCCTGCGACAGCCTGTTGGATCAGCCAGAGAGGGCGATTCCAACATAGGGGCGCATGCGCTCAGAGAAGCGCGGCTGCAGCGGGGGTGACGCGAGCGAACGCCCACCGACGACAGAGCACGCGAGCCCTGAATCAGCGCAGGGCGCGACGGGCCGCGAACGTCGTGCACCCGCGCCCTGAGCACGAGTGCGCATGCATGTCTTACTGCTGTGCATTTGGAAAATGAGAACTTCCGAATCTGCGCCGGAGCTCCTCTAACCGCGTGGACCAACAAGCGCCGTCGATCGCGCTGAGGGGGGGGGGGCCTCGCGCGGCTGGCGGCGGCCTGGGACATCAAGTACACGACTAGCACCAGGGCGAAATTCGGAAACATTGCGGCAAGGACCCACTGCACTTCGAACTCTTCGTCGTCGCTCAGACCCCGATATCGAATGCCTCTGGCGGCGCCACTGCCTCGAGCTGCTTGATATTGCTGCCGCGCGTCGTGAATATGCGAACTTCGTTCATCCGGCTGTGTAAATATTGTGCTTCCGCTGAGAGGTGTTGGAGATGCTGCGGGCTCGAAATCAAAACGTGCATCGCCTCCCTCGCATAGCTCTCGGCAGAATTCTTCGCGGGGGCAGTGCATATGCAATTCTCGTTCACCTGAGAATTTTCCAATGTTGTTACCTTGGGGAAATGTGACGGTATTGCAATACTGAGAATCAGCTTGACGATGACAGGAACTGGCGCCGCTTCGGTTGTCAAGTATCTTGGCGAGGGGGCCGAGGGCCATCAATAACTTAAACAGGACATGCAGAGCGTGAGCGCGGTGTCGAAACATCAAGGCGCCTTGGACCAAATCAGCACTTGGTACGGATATGATGAATGTAGACAGAAGTGTCATCACACTCGTAAGCGCTACCGTAAAGCGTACATACAGCACATGTGCAGGCGTTGTCGGAGACAGTGGGGGGAGGGGAGATAGCTCTGATGAGCTTTGCATCTTCCACAATGCCAACTTCTCCGCGTTGGAGATTGTGCCATTCTTCGCGCGGAGATGTGTAGAGCACCAGGGACATAATGCCTGAAGGGCGATAGAGTCGAGCGTAGTATTGCCATGCGTGGACTGTTCGCGCGCAAGATGTAGTCTAAGAGCTTCAAGCGTAGGGGATGCAAGCGTGCGCATGTTGTCGTCGGCGCGCATGGGACCGCACTGGAATTTCCCACCCGGTAAAGAACATGATGATGCAGTAAGATTGAGTGGGTCATGATCGCAATGTGGTGGTGGGATGCTGGCAGGCATTAACTTGGAGCGAAATTCAGTGACAGCAATCGAGGAATTCGCCCTCTAACGTACCTGCGTGGGTCAGCTGCCACGGAGAAGCGTCGCCAAGAAAGTGTGCGCCTCCAAGCACACATGAAGCCTGGATGTTTGTATGTAATTGTCCAAGCCATGGATGATGGATTGTCTCGCCATGAGCATCGTGAGGAAACCGGCCAAACATAGAGGTCATGTAAAATTGATGTTGTAACCTTTGAAGTACTTCGATGCTGAGTTCAGCGGGAACATCCGCAATTCCAACATGACGCCGTAATTCTATAGTAGGGTTGGGTCTGTACTTGATAGTGCCGAGGCGAGCGTTTGTTTAAGATAGTTGGTTTCTCCTGTATTAATATTATCCCCCGCATCCAAAATGGGGTTCTTGTTTTCCCTGCACACGCCGCGCAGGATCTCACCCTCCCCTTTCCTCACTCACACACTCACGCACTCACACACTCATCATCATCATCATGATTCTGCATCACCACTCCTCATCATCTTCATCATCGTCACCATCATCATCACTCGATCACGCAATCACTCATCATCATCATCACTCACTCGCCCACTCACGCGCCAACCTCACTCACCCACTCACTCGCCCACCCACACACTCACGCACTCACCATCACCTCTCACTCACTCATCACTTCGTCATCACTCACCCCCTAGCTTGAATATGGACAACGTCTCAAGCGGGAGCTTCGTTTGTGAACGCATTGCGAGGAAGTCTCAGGCGGGAACCCCATCCCTAGAGTCCCGCACTTCACGTTGGTAATCCGAACGGGTCATCGGATTCCTGAAACTGTCGTCACTTTTGAGCTCCTCAGGCCTGAATTCGGGGGGCGTATCAAGCGGGGGCCTCGTCTGTGAGTGAATTGCGAGGAAGTTTCAGGCGGGAACTCCCCCCATTTATGGGGCCCGCGGATCACGTCGGTAATCCGAGCGGGTCATCGGATTCCTGTAACCGTCGTCACTTTTGGGCTCTTCAGGCTTGAGCATGGGAGAAGTCTTAGGCGGGAACCATTTCTGTGAGTAAATTGTGGGGAAATCTGAGGCGGGCACCCCCTTCCTATGGGTCACGCACTTCATTTTGGTAATCCGAACGGGTCGCCCGAAACGTGTACATGTCGTCACTGTTGGGCTCCTCAGGCCTGTATTTGGCGGAAATATCAAGCGGGAGTTCGCTTGTGAGTGCATTGGGAAGAAATCTGATGCGGGAGACCCCTTCCTATGGGTCCTGCGCTTCACGTTGGTTATCCGAGCGGGTCATCCGAAACGTGTAACTGTCGTCACTTGTGGGTTCCTCAGACCTGCATTTTGGGGGAGTATCAAGCGGGAGCCTCGTCTGCGAGTGAATTGTGAGGAAGTCACAAGCGGGGGGGCCCTTCCCCATGGGTCACGTACTGAATGTTGGTAATCCGAGCGGGTCATCCAAAACGTGTAACCGTCGTCACTTTTGGATTCCTCAGACCTGAATTTGGCAGGAAATGTCAAGCGGGAGCCTCGTCTGCGAGTGAATTGTGAGGAAGTCACAAGCGGGAACCCCCATCCTATGGGTCCTGCATCTCACATCCGAAACGTGTAACTGTCGTTACTTTTGGGCTGCTCAGGCTTGAATTTGGGGGACGTATCAAGCGGGAGCCTCGTCTGTGAATGGTTCGTAATGAAGTCTCAAGCGGGAGCACCGTTCCTATGGGTCCCACCCGCAGTTCACGTTGGGAATCCGAGCGGGTCATCTGAAACTTGTAACTGTCGTCAGTTTCGGGCCAAAACTTAAGCCTCCAGCGGCCTGCGCGGCGACTCTCCGCAATGACGGGTCCCGCACTTCATGTTGGTAATCCGAGCGGGTCATCGGATTCTTGTGACTTTCGTCACTGTTTGGGTTCCTCAGCTCCTGCGGCGTGAATACGGGGGAAGGGTTCCTCAGTTCCTGTGGCCAGACAGCGGGGGAAGTATCAGGCGGGAGTTTCGTCTGTGAGCGAAGTGCGGGTCGCCTCGTCTGAGCTGGTCAAATTTGTTGTCATGGGCCTGCGTGCCCGAAAGGGCGACTGAGGAGCTGACGACGACGACGACGACGACGACGACGACGACGACGACGAGACAGCGGCCAGGCGCAGGGGTAGCCCGTTGTGTCCGGGCCAGGGGTGGTAACCCATTCTCGGCCGAATCTGGGGCAGGGGTAACCCCTTGTGTCCGGGCCGCCAGTGGTAACCCATCGGCGGCCGCATCGGGCGCAGGGGTAAAACCCTTGTGTCCGGGCCGGGGGCGGTAACCCATCCTCGGCCGAATCGGGGGCAGGGGTGCCCCCTTGTCTCCGGGCTGGCGGTGGTAACCCATCGTCGGCCGAATCGGGGGCAGGGGGTACCCCTTTGTCTCCGGGCTGGCGGTGGTAATCCATCCTCGGCCGAATCGGGTGCTGAGGTAACCCCTTGTCTCCGGGCTGGCGGTGGTAACCCATTCTCGGCCGAATCGGGGGCAGGGGTAACCCTTTGTCTCCGGGCTGGCGGTGGTAACCCATCGGCGGCCGCATCGGGCGCAGGGGTAAACCCTTTGTCTCCGGGCTGGCGGTGGTAATCCATCCTCGGCCGAATCGGGTGCTGGGGTAACCCCTTGTCTTTGGGCTGGCGGTGGTAACCCATCGTCGGCTGAATCGGGGGCAGGGGTAACCCCTTGTCTCCGGGCTGGCGGTGGTAACGCATCGTCGGCCGAAGTGGGCACACGGACGGGGAGGGGGTAGGGAGGGGGTGATGATGAGGAGGAAGTGCTGAAGGAGGAGGGTGATAAATAGAAGGAGGGGGAGTAGGTGAGGGCAAAACGGCGGGCGAGAGGAGAGTGCCCGTCAGGGCGAGGAGGAAAAGGGTAAGGGCAATATAAACAGATTATCATGCGGGGTCCTTCCGTCGGAGTAATTGTTATTTCTTTGTTCGTTTTATTTCCCTGCGGTTTTGCCTTTTCATAAGTTCGCGGCCGCGATATCCGATGCATGTGTCGAAGACGGCGTAATCATAGTCAGTAAGAGCAAACGCCGTGAGGGCAGATAATTGAGCAGACCACGCAGCACATTTGAAGACCAGAGCGCGAAATCGAATATCAGTCTCGGTAAACTGGAACCGTCCAAACATACACCAGGCTTTGTTGGCAGCTTGAATACGTAGACGTCCATCGAAATAGAAACAGTTATTGTAATGTAAAAAATGACCCAAGATAGCGCGCGGCGCTGAGTACTGTACATTGGGCGTGTTGTATGCGCGAGCATGCTGGCGAACTAGACAGGATATTCGCATATGTTTGTTTGTCGAATCGTGCTGGTTTTTCCGAAAATGGTGTCCAAGCATGAATCATGGTCGGCTCGAGCATTGCATGAGCTCGTAGGAGTAGTAGCCACAGACTGCTCACAAAGATCGTCGACAAAGGAAGTGGTGGATACATCGATGACGGCGGCGTTGAGCGGCGATGGAACAAGCAAGTGGGGATCCTTTGTCGCATAGCTCCAATCTCGAACTGCTTGCAAATATGGTGCGTGAAACTCGTTCGTAGCAACGCTATTGCCTTGAAAAGGTTCCGCTGCGGGGGTAGAACTCAGTCGGAGCATCGGAGTTTGTAAGGCACAAGTAGCGCGACGGTGGTGCTGACGTAGTAAGCGCTCATCTTGTTCGGCGACATGTGAAGGCGTGGCGTCTTCTTCGTCATGTATGTCATCGTCATGATGGAGCATGGGGCGCTGGGTTGCTTGGTCCATGGTGTCATGGGGAGGCGAGGCAAACGTGTTAACCACGTCGCAGTGATGATTAGCAATGCTGAGACCAGCCCTTGAACATCAATATGGCGCCAACATTATAATAAGAATCGTTTCTTCGCGTCGTCTGCCTGGAACAGCAAATGCATGATGGGGTGGGGGCCGACGTGGTTTGCCAGGTCGACGTGTTTTCCTTGTGATATGCAACAAAAAACGAAAATGCTGTGAACGATACGAACGTCTTCCTGGTTTTGGTGCGTGGAAGCCTTGACAGCGATGAAATTAACGCGGGCCGTGACCAATAGCGCGCGCCATGTCGAGTGCACGTTGAAGTCGAAACAGAAACGCTCGAGGCTCATAAGGAGACTCGTCGTGTCCAGCGCGGCAAGGTTCGTTCTTGCATACAGATTGTGGCCAAAATAATCATCTTCCATATCTCACTGGGCTCGTCCCATGACTGCGGGGAACGTCGATTAGAGCTTTTTCGAATCCACCATATCGTTCGGCGCCAACCGTGTTCGCCGAGAACATGACATTTGTAGTTAACGTGTACGTTGTCGTCGTGATCGTCGGACAACTCCTGTCGAACTTGAGAGATAGGTAGCCGGATGCAACTTCATCCACCTTGAGAGCCAGCATGCGTCAACTTAGAAAACCATTCTTCTTCAGAGCGTCGACGGAGAGAGGCTCTGCGAGAATTGCGGAAACGTCTGCCGACGCGTTTGCCAGCGAGTGGGCGCGCGAGGTGCCAAGATTCAGCGGGTCGTCTACCTCGCCTGGCATATCGTGGCTCAAGTCGACGTTCCTCATTGCGTTCTTTAGCGCGGGTAGCGCGTAAACATCTAATGCGTCGGCTGACGCGAAGAAGTCGCGAAATATGGTGCCAGTGCTGAAACGCATAAAACAGAATCCCATAACAGGGGCGAAGGGCGGGCTGGTGACATTGAGAGCGAAGATCCCGTCGTCGTTGAAGTAGATCTTGTCGTTCGCGAGAACGCGGCCCTGTTGGTTGTTGCTTTTTCTGTTTCCCATAGAAGTCTGCTGCGAGGAGGTAGGAGACCGTGTTCGATGAGCGCTTCCCCTTGCTCAGATGAGCTCTCGTGCGAAACCGCGTCGGGTTGGTCGGCGCGTTGTTCTGTCCATTTGTCGACCACGATAAGAAACTCTTGTCGTTTGGAAAATTGCATACAAGATTGAACCAGGTAACCAAAACCCCAATGAATACAATGTACTGTCCCTTAGCCCTCATTCCGTAAGTTATCTTCCAGTGGCGCGTAAACTGCGCGATGATTAATGCGACGGCGATCGGGGGCAATTTGCACTCTACCGCCAAGTGGTCGCAATGTCTGGCATTTGGAGATATGGTGCGCCAGATAAAACCTGCGGGGCGCAATAATGAAGTCAATGTGGCCAGAAGATCCAGACACGCCAATATAATATGTAGGAGAAGTCGGGTAAGAAGTGTTGAGTAAAATTAAGTCGTGTTTGAACCAGAAGTCAATAAAGTGTTGGGTGCACGGCTGCTGCAAGCTTCGGTTGCAGGGCCCCGTGCACGTACCATCAGTAGGGGTATGTCCATCGGAGGTCCTCGCGAGGCCGATATGTTCGTTGGAATCGATGCCCATGACAGGTAATGTGCGAGACGACAGAGATGTGTATATTTTTCCTAGCCAGCCCAGCGTGTTTTGATAATCTCTTCTGGATAGGGACGTGCCTGCATTGGGAGGGAAGTTAGCAGAGATGAGCGTGAAGTCCGCGTGTCGATTGTTGCATCGAAGAGCGCCCCCACGACCCCAGATGTATTGCTGCTTGGGATAGGACACGGCAGTAATTTTGGATCTGGAAAACCTCTTGGAAGATAACGAGATAGCAACACCTGTATGTGCATTGCCATGTTTAGGATGATATCCAACATTGAACTGATGGTATCATTTGCCTGTGTAAGTGTCACATGGATCAGATTCATGAAAGCGACGACGTGTGCCCTGAATGAGAATGATGCTAGAGTTAAGGATGTTGTTGATGTTTTGGAATCTGTCTTGTTGGAGCAAGCTGGGACAATTATACGATGAGACAGAGAAAGTGTGAGCGACCATGGAATGCACTGTGCGTGTAAGAGACCAGTGTTCACCGCCCTGCTGCCATGTGCGCGAGTATGTAAGACGATACGGTAAAAAGGTATGCCCGACGCAGGGGGTGTGCTGAAATGGGCTGAGGAAGATGAGGAGGAGGAGGAGGAGGAGGAGACGGAGGAGGAGGAGAAGGAGGATCAAGGTGGCTGAGCTGCGACCCCCCTCGTCACGAGGCTATCGTCGTCCAGCTCGCCGGCGCCAGCGATGAGGTCCTTCAGCACGGTCCTGAGGCAGTAAACCAAGCTCTGCCGTCGCCTCCTGGAGCTGAGCATGCGCGCCGGGCGCCACGAACAGCAGGGCGCCAGCAGCTACATCGACATACAGTTTAAGCACCACCTCTGGGCCAATATACACATATATATATATATATGTACACATATATGTACGCAAGCAGGTGCGTCAACTCCAACTGGTGTGTGCGTCGTGGCCAGGATGGTGGACCCCTTTCTCCTGGCCGTTAGCTCAGCAGGCGCGCGAAACAGCTCAACACGTTCTGGAAGAACAGCGCCAGTACGCAGAAAAAACTCACCGGCAGCGACTTCAACAACGGTTTGCTCGAATGTCGGAACCATGCCAGCGAGGAGGGCGAGATGTGTGCGCCTGGAAATAAAACGCAAACCCAAACCCAAACCACCTTCCTGAAAAAGCCCGATACCCACGACACCGTATCAAACCCGCTCGACATATTGAGCTGACGCAGGGCACGTGGGAACCGATGTTATGCAAGTATCGTGGATCCTCCAGGGCCCCGTCGTGGGCCAACTTCGAGCCGAATGCGAAGCTGAACCTCCCCCGACCTGTCCTTGCCCTGAGCCTCACCTGAGCGATGTCGAGGCTTGCGCTTTTCTCAAGACAAGAATGGCGATCCACAGGGAGCCCAGCGGCGAGAACGGGTGACAAGCAGACGCGGAAAAACTGGAAGAGAAGACACGCCCCTCTCGCAAGGCTGGAGGTCTTGACGGGTGGGCGACGGCCGAGGCGATGCAGGATTCGGGTCAGGCCCCCATGGCTTCAACTCGCGTGCCGAATCCAGCTTTGAGGAAGGGGGAGAGAATTTGGTGAGCATGTGTTTATTAGGCGTTTCGACATTGGGCGAAAGGGGGGGGGAAGGGGGGTTCTGGCTCCGGACCTCTGCGTAGCGCAACTCTTTGCAGGAGTGCTGCCTCTGGGGGAGGGACTCCACCCGCTCGAAACAGGCGCCAAAAAACAGCCAAGATCCACTCCAGGGGGGGGAGGGGGGGTGCGAGGGTCGACGCCGATCGGCAAAACAATGAATAAAACAACGCCTGCCAAAGGTTACGGTCTGGTCTTTCTGTTTGGCTCTACTTGCGTGGCGGAGACTTATCCATATCCACCGTCTTGGAACCGACGTACTGGTACCCCAGCGCGCGGTGGCTATGGGTATATTCCGGCCCCTGGCGGCCCGAACATCCATCTCCACCGCCTGCCGAGGTCCCCAGAACTGATCCTCTAGGCGGTGGTCGTATATAAATTCCTGCCTTGGACTACTCATGGGAGGCCCCGACCTGCGCGCCACCCCACTGGTTTCGGGGCCGCGGCTGGGGCTAGACTTAGGTCGGGCCTGTCCCCCCTGCAGGCCGATTTTGGACGAAAAATTTCAGATCAGTCAACAATACAACCACGAGGCTCAAAAATGGTCAAAAATCGTCTCCATATTATGTTTTGCCTATTTCTGAGTTTCCCCCCTGTAGAGGGATAGGCCCGACTTAAGGCTAGGCTGTCAGATGCCTCCGACGCCTCTCGCACTGCAGGTCGAATGGTCCGGGCACCCCGAGAGGCAATGGCTCCACGGCCTCGCCCTCGGCCGCACAAGAAATGCTGCGACCTGCCTAGAGATCCAACGCATTGACAAAAATCACGACAGAGCTTTTTCGTAATTTTCGGCCTCGAGGGGCCCTCGCCAGGCCCCGGGACCGTGAAAAAACGACTAGGGATGAAGAGCTGGTCCTGGGGACCCCCTATTGAAAAAATTACGACATCGGATCTCTGGGTGCTGGTGACCGAGATTTGCATGGAGCTAGAGCGGCACACAGGTTGCACTGAAAGCGTCTTCCGTGTGCGTGAAGATTTCTACAAGAAGCGCCTGCGCTGCCCCAGAATGTCTGCCACCTTCAGCGAGCCCATCGGCACCGCGAATGCACACTTGCAGGCCCAGCGTTCAGCGTCGACGATATCAAGCTCTTGATGCATGCGGGGACGGCCAGAGAGCGCAGACGGATACCACGATCAGTATCCATTACGTCCATGGACTACTCGAACTCTACACTGTGGGACATGCAGGGCATGCGCGAATCGCTGCGGCAGTCATTGTTGTTCGACAAGCTGTCGGGGCAGGAGTTCCCTCTTAGCAAATTGGTGGCCTGGGCATCCGGCGAGGGCATGGTCGACACGCTGAGCAGCACGAAGGACAGCGGCCAGAACCTCCCCGTCGAGCGAGCCTTCCGACTCGTGGGCAACCATATTGTCACGCGAGGAGGTGAGGACACGTCGCTGATGGACCGCCGCGTCTCAGACGCCACTGCACGCCTACATCGAGCGCAGAGACTACCACTCCCTATGCAGAAGTGCGCTGAGGTGGCACAAGCTATGGCTGCACCCATGGTCGCCGTCGGCCCCGACCTAGGAGCGCCATCCAAGCTCGAGCTGGGAGAGTACAACCAAGCGCTGCTCGTGGCGATCATACCGAAAGGACGCCAGTGGACTTGCCAGTGGACCCTGGTGAGCGTCGTTCTGAGGGGCCACCTGCTCGACCCGTGCGCCACCAGCCAGGGGGAGGCGATGCTACCAACTTGACGTCAAGTCCTGCGGGCACCCAACTACGAGGCCAGGCCAGTCCACCGACCTGCGCGAGCACATCCATGACGTGAGCAGCGCACACCCTGGGCCAGCACGCACGCTTGTCAAGATGATTGACCAGCTGCAGTGGAGGTGACCGCAGGTCGACACGCTCGAGACCGACCTGGGCACGCCCATCAAGCGGCTGGAGGGGCACAGCGACGACCTCATGCACCATCTAATGCGACGCTCGAAGGCGGCGGCTTCAAAGAAAGACCCCGACGACCAGGGACGACCTCGGCGACGCTGCCAAGCAACGCGTTGGTTTCGATCTGGTTGCTAACTCTTGGCTGTTCCGCACGTGCAACAAGAATTTCCGCATTACCAAGCGGCAGCGAGGTCTCCTGTCGGTGTTCCTGGCAGGCGGGAATCATACTCAACAGAGACTCCGCAGAGTTGGAATGCCAACGAGAACGTTGGCCGCCGTCCACGAGGCACTGTGGCCTCACCTACTTAGACGAAGAGACCGTCCAGACCCACAATGACATGGTGGAAGCGCCTGAACCTCCGCAGCACATGCCGCCACCTGCCCTGGACGGAGACCCCAACGACGACGGCGTCAACTACGTGATTGACGATCAAGGCCGACGGTGGCTAGCCTTGGCTACCGACGGCACCTGCCGCTTCTCGAAGAACCCATGGCTGGCTCGGGGTGGATATGCGGTACACGTGGCGCCGCATCACGGACTGAACTTCTCATCCAAGCTGTACGGAACACGCCAGAGCAGTGCCCGAGCTGAGGCCCGAGCCCTCCCAAATGCCGTTCGAATCGCCGAGGAGCCACTGTGGGATCTACTGCGGCAGCGAGCAGCGCGTCATAGAGTTCCAGAACCTATTTGATGGCGGGGACCCTCCCAGTGTCAGCTGAGCGGACATATGGTGCCATATTTAACCAGTTACCACCGCGAAGCCTACCATGTTCAGAATTCAACATGTCTTGTTCACACCACGGCGACGGCGGCGTGGACCGTTGAGCCGTCGCCCCGCTGGCCGAAGAATTGAACAACAAATGCTGACAAGCCTGTCGCTGAAGCCGCCATGACCCACCCCTCCCGATCCCTATGATCGAGAAAGCCAGAGACAGATGTTCCTTGACCCCAGTTGTGCACAAAACTACTGCTAGGATCCTAGAGAAGCGTGCCCTCACGAGACCCCTCCCCCATCGGTCCACGGGATCCTCTGAAGCCCAGCTCGCTCGTCTCGTTCTTTTGACCTCCGCCCCTCTCCTGCCTCCCCCTCCTCCCCCGCCTCCTCCCGACTGGGATGAGGAGATGGGGGTCGTGGTCGAGCTCGATGACGCGGCCGACTATGACCCTGTCGGATTTGGTTTAGATATCGGATAGTCACTTTAGACGATCCAGCCTGGTGACTATTCAGGTAGTGCCTCTATCCGCACCCGAGGCAAGAGACCCACCGTCTCCGCCTTGGTCCTTTTATGCTTTGACTCCGTTCTCGGAGTCCTGACCAGGGGGGGAGCCCACAATTGTGAGGTCTTCAGGTGGCTGTGGAGGCCCAGCGAGCCTAGACTACTCACGCCAAAGCGTAGGGCATCATCATCATCACCACCACCACCACCATCATCATCATCATCATCATCATCATCATCATCATCATAATCATCATCAGCATCATCATCATCATCATCATCATCATCATTATTATCATCATCATCATCAGCATCATCATCAGTATCATCATCAGCATCATCATCACCACAACCACCATCAGCATCACCATCAAGCACCATCATCATCAACATCAACATCAGCATCGCCATCAGCAGAACATCATCATCATCATCAGCATCATCAGCATAATCATCGTCAGTATCATCATGATCATCATCATCAGCATCATCATGATCATCATCATCAGCATCATCATGATCATCATCATCACCACCATCACCAGCATCATCATCATCATCATCTGCAGCATCATCATACTCATACTCATAATTATCATCAGTAGCATCATCACCATCACCATCATCAACATATATATATATATATATATCAACATCAACATCAACACCATCAGCATCACCACCATCATCGTCATCATCATCATCATCATCATCATCATCATCATCATCATCATTATCATCATCATCATTCATCAGCATCATCAGACATCCCCACCCCCCGCCCCCCTCCCTCCCGCCCTATCTCCCCCCCCCCATCCTCCCACCCTCGCCCCTCCTCCCCCTTCTCCTCTGCCCTCTCCTCTTTCCTCTCTCTCCTCCTCCTCCTCCTCAATCCTCCTCTTCTCTCCTCCTCCTCCTCCTCCGCCTCCGCCTCCTCATCTGGGACACTGGGACGGTGTGAGAAAATACATATATATATATATATATATATATATATATATATCCCCGGAACGCCGCCTGCCCCCACGGAGATGGGATCAGCGGGGTCGTTCGGGCAATTCTCCCTGGCCCTGCGGGACCCCACGAACGGGGCTCACCACCCCGCACGCGGGCTTACGACGCCCCCAAGCGTCGCCGAGGCGCCTGCGTGCCAGGGGCGCTGCCCCCCCTGTCCCAATGAGGCCACCCACTGTCGGGGGCGCGCAGACATGGATTAGCGATCAACGGATTCGGCGCGCGGTTGCCAAATCCATGGATCGGGGGGTGTCCTCCCCAAAATGCGGCCAGTGCCGCCTCGTACGGCGGCGGAGATCCGCGATTCTCCATGGAAGCGGGACCCGTCGCTAATCCATGCCCCCTTGATCCATTACGGTGATGGCATTGGATAAGGATTCCTTCGATAAGGAATCCAGGGTCTGGAAGCCAGTGGAAAGCCAATCGAGGCTTGGCCATGGACATCACCGCCGCCCTCATCAGATGAGGAACCCTCCAGGGTCTGAAGCCTCCCGGGACGTTCCTCAACGAAAGCCCCCACCGTATTGCGATCGCCTGACACTGGGACCGCACGGGGATCCGTCCCCGGAGCGCCGGCCCCACGGGGAGCAGCGGGCCATTCCCCGTCCGTGGCGCTGAGAGGCCCCCCCAACGGGGCTCCCCGCCCCGCACGCGGGCTTGCGACGGCCCCCAGCGCCGCCGAGGCGCCCCGAGGGGGTTTCCTCCCCCAGGGAATCAGAGGCCTGGCGGCCTTGAGCCTGGGGGGGGCCTCCCCCCCCAGACTCAGGGATCAGAGGCCTTGAGTCTGGGGGGGCCTCCCCCAGCGCCCGCCGAGACACCCCGCATCCCCCCAGGGATTAGGGGCCTTGAGTCTGGGGGGCCTCCCCCCCCGTCGTCCAACCTGGGGCTCGCGCGGGTCCCAAATTGCAAGATGTGGCCCAACTCCTGTCCAGAGGGGATCTTGTCCTTGGGCCCCTCCCCAGGCCCAAAGACAGGG